>JAZGLO010000933.1:5422500-6022500 GCA_036873155.1 Biomphalaria sudanica | reverse complement strand
GATTAAAACTAACTCTATTTCACACACCTGTATTTTGTGAAAGATTGGCACTTCCAGTTCCACTCTAAAAAATAAAAAGAAAATTATTAGCAGCTCACTTAGAGAGAATAGCTGCTATTTATTTTGTGTGGTCTGTCTGTCCGTCAGTCCCGTTTAGATCTCGTAAATAAAAAAAGATATCACCAATATTTTAGATCTTTCAAAGACCTGATGCAACGGCTACTTTTTTGTTTTCTGAAACCAAAAAACTAATATTTAAAATCGACCAAACAAGCAGTTTTTCTGAGAAATTCACCATTTTTACAACTATTCACAAAATTAAAAAAAAAAAAAAAAAAAAAACACTGGATACAATTTAATAAGAAGGATGACTATTATGTACAATTATAGAAATAATAGATTTTTGACGAAAAAAAATGTATAAATAAATTTATTAGTATATGTTATACTAAGTACCTAATTTACACAAAAGTTTTCATTATTTTAAAGAGAAAAATCTATTTAGTATGCTTATAGGTGGACTGTAGCTTTAAACAACAATTACTAAGCATTGTTTCACATCATACACAAAGTACATATTTAAACCATCAATTAAAGATTTTTACTCTTTTTTTTTTAAATATATTAGCCTACATACATTGTTGATAGGTCAACGACTATTAACATTGCTGTTTTAAGATACTACTCTTTCGTGATCACTATAAAAGACACTGAATTATTTAAAGTCATCGGAACTACGAAAGTTAAAAGCACACATGTAGGCATATATCCCAGTCATCTAAGCGTTTCAATGTGCGTCTTTGTGGATATGAGTTAGTGCTTCTACGTTACCTAATAAATAAGACTTGTCCTCCAGTTCGAAGATAAATAAGGAATTTCTACGTTTTCTAACTCAACTTATATCTACATTAGTAAATGGAGCTGTGAATGAATGTTCTTTCGTGAAAGTTATTACAAAACTCAAAATGGTTCCTGTATCGTTTTGTCTCAGACTGACGATGAAATACGTAATTTTTCTGCATCGCTTGGCAGAGAATTACAGCAATTTATTTACGTTATCATTTTTTAAATTCTTTTTTTAGCGGCCCCCGAAAGGGGAAAAGACGCTATTAGTTTTGTGTGAAATGTCTGTCCGTCTGTCCGTCCGTCCCGTTTAGATCTCGCAAACTAGAAAAGATAGTGAAAATCCGACATCACGACATTTTAGACCATTCAAAGTTCTCATGCAACGGCTAATTTTTTTTTTCTGAAAGCGAAAAATCAATTTTTTTTAATCACTTATGCAAACAGTTTTTTAAAGAAAAAAAAATATTTAGTATGCATTATAAATTAGACCAAATTTAAAACAAATAGTAATCTTATAAATAGCATTTTCTTGATCATTTTTTTAAATACGCGAAATGTTAGAAATCGAATAAGAGATTTAGAAATGTTAGTTGTGAACAGTTGTAACTTGGCACAATTCCCTTGATTTGTAATGTAAATTATTACATAAAAAATCTAAAATATGAACAAAAAAAGAGATTGAGCTTTTCAAAAACAATTACATCAATTATAAGACTTTGGCTCGGTAACCAAAGGGAAGTGTCCGAATCCAAGATGAAGACCATCGCTTGGATTCCGAACCGGGGGGGGGGGCAGGTTCGAATCCTGGTGAAGACTGGGATTTTCAACTTTGGAATCTTTGGGTGCCTCTGAGTCCACCCAGCTCTAATAGCTACCTGACAGTTGGGGAAAAGTAAAGCAGCTTGGTCGTTGTGCTGGCTACATGACACCCTCGTTAACCATAGGCCACAAAAACAGATGAACTTTACAACATCTGCCCTATAGACAACAAGGTCTGAAAGATGAACTAGTTAGGCCAGCTTCATATCTAACTTTGCATTCACTTGCACCTATCTTTTGATCTGCTGGACCGTTGAGGCACTACACAAGATCTGTCAACCTTCTTTCTCCATTCTTATCTCTCATTTGTCTTTGATATAGTTTCATTCGGATGTTCTTTCTGAAAATATTGAAGCCTGCCTGGGTGGACCACTTCGGGGGCCGATTTTGAGTTTGTGTTAACATAAAAAATGGACAGGCCAGCCTCTTGATATCTTGTTAAGATCAGCTGCTGACCGGGAAAATTGTAGAATTTAGTTACGCGAACTGTCACAGCATCCATACAACAAAAGGCAGATGATAATGACATGTTTTAATGATTAAATAAAAAGTGTGAATTTTGAATGACTTTGTAGAAGAGAAATCTTGCAAATTGTAAATTTGAAAAAGCATGATCCATCTACGTTTCGAATTGTGGATCTACAGAGTTGTCGTTCTTATGATTACATCTGCTTGTAACTCGTCCGTAAGAATGGGTTCACGAAATGTGCGTTGTGTAGTCATTCAGTGTATTAAAGCCATTCTAAGCGGACATGGTTTTCGACTCTGTTAGCATTATGTTTATAACAAACTTCGAAGAATGTGAAAAAACTGTATCAATACCATTGCATTCCGTTTGGCGTTACGAGTCGCTTGTTTTCAGCGTACGATTGACAAAATCATCAAAGTAGAACGACTCACTGACACCATCTACGGTATGGACTCTGAATCACACGACCGAACCTACAGCACTTTCTTGATATTGCTCAAAAGTATGGAATCACTTTTAATAAAACAAAAAGTGAAACTAGCACTACTAAAATGAGACTGTTAGGATACGAGATTTCCAAAGGACAACTTAAGCCGGATCCTGATAGATTTCGCGCTCTAAGGGAATTCCCCGTACCAGTAAACATGCTTAAACAGAAACGAGTCTAGCTTACTACTCACAGTGGATACCTAGCTTCTCAACAAAAATAAGCCTGTTAACAAGAAATCAACAATTTCATGTCCCTGAAGAAGTCAAAAGAACATTTGAAAGTTTGAAAAAAGAGCTTGAAAAAGCCGCCGTATATACTATTGATCCGAATCGCCTTTTAACGGTTGAGACGGATGCTTCTGATATAGCCATTGCAGCTACCCTCAACCAAGATGGCCGGCCCGTTGCTTTCTTCTCTAGCTCATTAACAAAAAGTGAAAGAAAACATTCTTCCGTTGAGACAGAAACATATGCCATTGTTGAGTCGTTGAGAAAATGGAAAACATTTCCTAGTTGGTAAAACGTTCACACTTGTTACGGATCAGCGATCTGTCTCTTTCTTGTATAGCAGGTTAAACAAGGGAAAAATTAAAAATGAAAAAAACCAGAAGTGGAAACTAGAACTCTCGTGTTTCCACTATGACGTCATCTATCGCCCTGGCAAGCAGAACACTGTAGCTGATACATTTACCAGAAACTATCTATCTGCTATCACTCGCAATGACCTTACATTGCTGCATACTAGTCTTTGCCACCCGGGCGTTACTCGATTATTGCACTAAGTAAGGGCTAAAAATTCTTCCATTTTTATGTGATGACGTCAGAACTTTGATAGAACAATGTCAAACTTGTGCAGAGCTGAAGCCCCGTTTTTTTTCAACAGCCGACCGGTGAGCTGATTAAAGCGACTCAACCTTTTGAGAGAATTAGTATGGAGTTCAAGGGACCTCTCCCTTATAAATAAATTCTCTACATTCCCATTTGCATGTCCCGATACGTTTTTCATCTACGGTTGGCAAATGTCTCAATGAACTACTTGTCCTATTTAGATTTCCAGCGTACGTCCACACTGACAGGGGAACTTCGTTTGTGTCTACAGAGGTGCAGCATTTCCTCCAGGAGAGAGGAATCATGACTAGTAGAACGACCCTTTATATAGTGTACGCACAAACACTTCTTAAGCCCATTAGTTAAAGTTCTCTCGTCAGCCAGAATTATTACGCCTCTCCACACATACAATATGCATTCCACTTTTAAATGAAACGTCTCTCCCAAAAAAATATATAATATTTTGACCATTTTATATTCAATTGAGCAGCCAGCATTACGATTACATCGCATATTTTTTTGTGTGTGCATCCTCTAAAAGAAAGTCCGCATTCTAAACAACGAACTTTGAAGCCGTTCCAATTTTTAGTTGGTATCCCTTAAATAAAAAGCCAATCAAGCAGTTTTAAACAAAACATGCCATTCTTGGTATTACCCGTTGCATTCCAGCATAGGATAGAACCCTAGCATTACACACATATTTAACCGGTCAATTATAGAATTACAGATAAATAAATCATTCAAACGTTAGGTCTCGCGAGGATCAGTTTGAAAGAAGGAACATTTTCATTCGTAACTTTGTTCGCCCGCTACAAATTTTTGCGTGAGTTTATTTTGTTACTCATAGCTTTAGATTTAGAGAGGCACCTCATCTAAAAATAAATCTACACAAACAATATTACACATTCTACGAAAACAAACACATTCAAAGTTTAATAAGCTCTTATAATCACTGTGACAATTTAATTTTATTGATTTTTTTAAATTTAGAATTTAGAATAGAGGTCTGCTTGTACACATGAATATACAAACATTAAGTTATTTAGTTTTCTTTGTATCATCCCATCTGATATTCACTATCATTAAACAATAGTCTACACCAGTGATTCCTAAAGTGGTCTATATGGACCCCCAGGGGTCTACGAGGACTTCCAAAGGGTCTACTGAAGTGACCTGTAAATAGGGGTCTACGATAGTGGATCTCATTTAAGCATGTCGAGACTTTCATTTCCCGTTAATGATTTGTAACCTAAGTTAATTCTTTGAATTGTAACTCTGTTATTCGAATGATTTTTTCATTTTAAAAATGTTATCATCTTATTTTAAATAGCTTAACTTTGTCTCCACGAAAGTACTATTGTACATGGCCTAGTTAAAAAGAACTGTAGAAAGTAAAGTGTTGGTTATTACTTCCTTGTCAGACAAACCCTGTGCATTTCTGCTTTTTACGTAACAAAGTTTTAAGGTAAGCCGCTATGAAACCATCTATGGTGAAACATCATTTGAGACCAACATGATAAAATAAACTGAGATTCGAAATACTTTCTACACTTTAAGTTCAGAATAGACTCACAATAGAAAAAATGTTTGTTAAACATAACAAAAGAAAAGAGGTTTGTGAGCGTCATACAAAATTATTATTTAGGCCTATATCAAACTCTAGAAAATTGCACACTTAAGGCAAATAATTGATTTTGCCCCCCCAAAAAAAGTTTTACACATTCCTATATCTGATATCATGATAACAATTCTTCTAAGATCAAAATTCAAAGGTGTAATTGTCAAATGAATTAAGACACTGAAAGGTTCTTATGTAATTACTTGCCAGTGACATACTTCTAAAAAAAACAAAAGCTGGGCTTGTCAACCTTGCCCGATAATGTGTTATTATTATCATATTTTCGTTTTGTTATGAATCATGTGAACTGTGGAGGGCTGCTCTTTGCCTGAAACTTTGATCAATATCTCCTTCTTACTGATGTATGATTGGTGTCGAAAGACTTGTTTGACAATATTTTTTTTTTGAGTTCTTGGGTGCTAAAGATCAAACTTAAAGCGGAAATCGGATGTAGTCTATTTAACAGACTTGTTTCATTAATTTCATGCGGTTGACTTGCAGCTACAAGATGATTATATAAATTTGTTCCAAATGAAGTCATAATCTTAGTGTTTCTTGTGAGGATATTAAATTAACGAACGGGATACATTTTCTCAATTTTCAAATTTACAACAGTCAAGCATCGAGAAGTTATAATAATAAACCTAACTAAATTGAAGCCTAAATATTGAAATTTTATTATCAAAGCTGTCCTTCTATAGGCGTTTTTTTTTTGTTTAGTGGATTCATGTAATAGATATTGTTACGAATGAACAGTGACAGGTAGAGGTCAACGTGAGACCTCGGCGAGATGACACAGCAGCGAGTGTTCTCTGGAATCTACGTATTTAAATAAAGAAAGGGTGTGACGTTTCCTCACGTGATGTTCCAGAAGGTAGTAGCAGTGTTTGTGCAACATTGGAGAAGTGATTAGGGACTCTATCTAAACCTGGGAGATAATGTGAAAAGTCAGTCGTCGGTAGAGTCGTCGTTACTGTTGTCTACAGTGCGAGACAGTAGAAGAGAGATGTGTACGCCTCGATGCAAGTTAACTAGGGTAGAGTTAACTGGAGTGGACTACAGTCGTTAAAGTCTATACAGCGAACTACAGTGGTCTTGAGCCGTCACAGTCGATGTAAGACGTGTACGGCTCCGATTCGGTAGAGTTGAGTACGACTCGGAACAGCTGATTAGAGCGGAATACGACTCGATGCAAGATGAGAAGAGATGAATTGCAACGTAGTATAGCTAACTGTAAACTACCAGATATTATACAGAAAAACATATTTGAAGTTGATGAGTCTTACAAAAAATGCAGGGGGTCTACCGAAAACTGGAAAACATGGCAAGGGGTCTACGAGACTAAAAAAGTTTGAGAACCACTGGTCTACACTCTACAACAATCATATAGATACCGTTTCAGTCTAGATCTTTGAAGAAATAAGCAGTGTGTCACTAAATTTAAAAATAAAACAGGAACGAAAAAAATGTACACAATTGAAGAAAGTGTTAATAAGTGCTTCAAGAGGAAGAAAATATAAATTTGTTCTTTAAAACATCTAAATGTCAGGTTAAAAAACATATTGGGTCGAAATACTAAAAAAAAAAAAACTTGTTTCGATTCTTAAAATGGCTTAGTAACAGGTTACATTTTCTTGTCCTTTCGTCCACGGCAAGTTGGAGAATTCGCGATTTAACATTTTAGATATGTTTTATTTCATTAGCTTATTAATTATTTGAAAACATTGTTATTATAGGATTACTAGTGTATATTTCTAATATTTATGCACATGAATTGGTATTAAAATATTCAAACTATAACTCATATTTCAAAATAATTCTTGGCGCAGATATTGTGTCACTCCATTTACAACTGTGTCCACCATTAAGCAATCAAAGTACTTTTAAAATAAAAGTTTTTATTTGTATCTATTGTTATTTTGTCATGCTTAGCTAATGAGCTGATACTTTACACAACGCTGAACATTCCTCGGCTATATTAAACACATTTCATTAAGGGCTACTAATTGATATAATAATTGGTTAATTTTGTTTGACTAATTTATGTGTTGTCATGAGCAATGAATTATTGTTCAAAGTTGTTTGAACTTCACCTGAGAATGGGAAGTGGAAGAAATAACCAGTACAATATTCGTTCCATTTAGACAAAGAGTGAGTTGATAATGATATAAACTTTGCAATAAACGGAAGGTTAGATTGCACTGCACTTTATAAATGGAGCTCAGCCACTGGTAGAAATTTGTAACCTCTCTAACTACGCGCTTGGAATTAGGCGACTGTAGTTTCCTTTAGATTTTATATTAAAAAGGTAAGTTTTATCGTCAAAATAATCTGTTGGGGGTTTTTAAACTAAAAAATATCTGAAGTTTTTCATAACCAATTCAATACCCCCTTAGCTACGCTCATAGTATTAGATGAGTTTAATTTGCTTTACAATAATATTGAAGAGAGAGGTTTTTAACCTCAAAACTCTTTGTAGGGGAATATTAAAAAACTTAAAACTATCTGAAGAAGTTTTAAACTTTAAAAAAGAAGAGCTGGTGACTGTTGTATGGATAAGATTGAAGAGGGGGTTTTATCGTAAATTTTGGAGGGGTTTAAAAATCAAAACGCCCTTAGCTATGCTCTTGCAATATGGGCATAGTCGTTTACATTATTTTTTTTCTTTTGTTTTTTTATAGAACAGGAGGATTTATTTGCCAACCACCTACCCCCTCTTGGTTGGTGGTTTTAATCTCAAAAACCTCCTTGGCTGCCCAGGGCAAGTAATCCTTTAGCATTAAAATCTGTCTTAAAATTAACAAAATCAACGCAAAAAGGCAGTCACTAAATTTGAACCCCCCCCCCTCAACCCCCAACCCCCTGGCTACACCCATGATATATGTGTGTATATGTGTTTGTTTCTTATAATACAAAAAAAGACAGAAAAAAGAATTACCAGCATAATACTGTTTGATTCTTCATCGTTCTTGTTTTCCTTCTTTTTTTGGGCACGTTGTCGCTCTGCGATAAGCAATAATTAAATTATTTTAGGTTTTACAAAAAAGAAGAAAAGCATGTTATTTATAACCCAATGTATGTTAAAATGCAATTGATACAAAGAGCCTACATATTTATAGACGCTATATAAAAAAACAACTAGAAGAACGTTTTCTTATAAGCAACGAAACTTGATACATGTTTTCCTTTATTTTCCTTGTATTCAGTTAGTAGTCGATTTTTAATATTTTTAAATTTTCAACTTTATTTACATATAGAAACATAACTAATATGTGTATTTGTTTGTAAGCGTCTAGCATTTCATGATGTTATCAACCATACTCCTAATAAAACGATTGCCTTAGAGTTCGTAAATTCAGAAAGATATTATTTATCGAATTGTAGTATGACATATATATATATATGATTTGATTTGATTTTGATTGTAGGCACATCGGCACAATTTAGGCCATGTCGTGTCCCTTAAGGTCTACTCTCTCTCTCTCTCTCTACATAACAGGGGCTAAATTCTATACAGTTAAATCATTAAAATCAAGGTCTATTCACAGTTAAAATAGTAAGGGTAGTAAAAATTTAATAATTTGGTAAAAATCTAGTGTAAATAGTATATGTTCACAGATTCATAAATCAGATCTTCGAAGACAACCCCACTTTCCAGGTAAAGCCCAGTACTTTCCCAGGGTCGACATTGTCGAATAGTGTTTTTAAGTTAGTGGCTCTAAAATATTTCTCCATGACATCCTGGTATCTTGGGCCATTAAATGAGGATATGTTCCGCGGTGAGGCGAGCGTCACAGTAGTCACAAAGTGGGGGCTCCTCTTTCTTCGGCACAAAAGAGTGCGTGATGTAGGTGTGGGCAATTCTAAGTCTGGACATGGTTGTGCTACCATGCCTTGTCAGAGCCTTAGATGTAGGCCGCCACCGTACATCCGCCACAATCTGCCTGAGTTTATTGTGAGTCTCAGCCTCCCATCGGTCCTGCCACTCTCGATAGGTGGCAGAGGCAATACTTTGTCTCAGGTCTGAGCAGGGAATTTGGGTTCCTGACACCGCATGATTTAGGGCTCTCTTTACTTCTCTGTCTGCGGCTTCGTTTCCCTCAATGCCAACATGGGAGGGGACCCAGATGAAGGTGACATCCCTATGGTCGGCTGTTATTTGGTCCAACAGCTTCAGGCTCTTATGGGCGTTTGCTGTTTTAGCCTCTGAGTCGCCTTTTCGACCTTTGCTGGGTAGGGCCAATACAGCCTATTTCGCCTGGCTGAAGGTAAATCCATTTCTTGCCATGTACTCCTGCACGGCTACCTCCTGTTTCTACACATGGCAGTCCTTGGAGTAGGCTGAGTAGCCAGCGTGACAGTTTGGGCATTTGAACTGGGCTTTCCTTGTCCTTATGACCCTCTCCAGCACATCTGGCACACACAGTGTTCCTCTTGCAGACTGCCGCGCCGTGTCCATAACCCTGTCATTTGAAGCACCTCATAGGGTTAGGTATGTAGGGCCTCCCTGGAACTCGTAGGTATCCTGTCTTCACATACTCTGGCGGTGTCCTAGTTCTGAATGTGAGGATAATAGTGGCGGTTTTGACCTCCTCACCATCCCTGCGCCTGGTAATGCGCCGGGCATGGGTGACTCCTTCAATGCCCTCCACTATTTCCTTCTCGGAACATTCCAGTAGGTTCCTATAGCTGATTACACCTCTGCTGGTGTTTAGACTCTTGTGTGGCATGAATTCCACTTGGAGATCACATAATCTTAAAAGCCCATCAGAGTGTATCTTGCTATCTACTTCTACAAGAAGTTCCATGGACATGTGTAGCTTAGACACACTCTTGGGCTCTCCCACTACTGACTTGAGTCCCTTATAGATAAGGAAAGGGCTCAGCTTTGTGTATCAGCACATGTGTCCGATCCAATGCAGCAGCTCCCTGATTGACCCTCCAGCCACTGCCCTCTAGCATAGGTCGAAGACCTATGCTGGTAGTTCGGCATGACCAGCCGGTTGACCTAGAGCGGGCCATCTGGGCCTCAGGTCTAGGGGAACTTGGAGCCAAAGTATTGTGTTGTGGTGGTTTATCCTCAGATATCCACCACTCAAACACCAGGATTTCTTTATCCCCCCTTACCCGTCGCAGTTCACGGCAAACGGACTGGTCTAGGACGTAGTGAGATATTTAGAGATAGGAGACAGAGTGATGATCAATGAAGGCAGACTGAGGAAAAGAGGAGGCAGACACAATGATAGAAAAGAAGTAGGGCACTTTTGAGCTCCAAAAGTGCTAAGGAAAGAGGAGCGCAGTTTAACGTCATGTCTCGGGACGGCATATATATATATATATATATATATATATATATATATATATATATATATATATATGATTCTCTCCTACTACAGGCCTTCTGTATACGCTGTTAAACGCAACACAACACATCAAGAACTTGACAAATAATCTGGTACTTTAATAATGGTCAAATCAAACAGACAATACGACACAATTGGCAACACAAACAACTGTTACAACGTTAGACCGTATATCACTGTACTAAACTCATAACTCTACTGTCTCTTCCTGGACTCGTACGTTTCACTGGAGCACTGCACCATGACCGACTTCATGGCTGACTAACAGTCCCGGTCTCAACGCTCTCTGGTCTTGAACTGCCAATTTCCTACACACTGTGTCAGGTCTGCGCACGCTTATGATCAGATTACCATAACACGGGCGCAAAGTTCATGCTAGTACAGTCCCTTGCCTTTCAATATAGCACGCTAAACTATATTACTGGCCTGTGACATATATGTCAGCTGATCACACACAGTTAACCCTTTTGCGTCGCGAATAGGGTTATAACACTATATATATATATATATATATATATATATATATATATATATATATATATAATTTACTAATATAATATAATTATATGATATAACATATTGTAAAACCTCTAAATGAAAAATTGTGAAAAGTAATTAGACTTACTCTTCTTTATGCAATAAAGAACCAGAAGTACAATGACTATAAAAACAACTGCTCCTACCCCTCCTATTATCTTGACTGCAGAAATAAAATAAAAATCATTTTTAAAAAAAGCAACATGTATAGCATTTAATTAAAATATTTTTACATTAAAAATCAGTACATTTCAGAAAAGGATCCGTATTCTTGATTTGTTACCAATATTTTGAAGCATATTTGTTCTTCATTTGATAGCCTGCTTGCTACCCATAGTCAATTCAGTATTGACGAATACAAATTTTGTTTTTCGCATTTTTCTGGCTTATTCTATATGGTATGATAAATATCTTTACTTATGAAATAGAGGCCTACATAATCATCTAACCAAAATGATATTTTGTCATTGTATGAACATTTCGTCTTTTTAGCAATAGTCCCTATTATGTTATTTTCATAGCCTTTGCTTTATGATGTTTTTATTCGCACAGTATGAAACAATATAGAAATGTAAAATTTAACACAAATACATGTTAGTGAAATATAAATGTAACATATATACATTCCTTTGTATAATAGTTTTTAAGTAAATCTCTGTATTATTGTGTACTAGTTTAGTTATATAGTATGTTAGTTTGGGTAGATAAATACATTGTGTATTTCTTTTACCGACGGCGAAAGTAGTGACGTAGTAAGACTAGGCCAAGGTGAAGACAATATGGTGATAGCTTAGAAGAAGGTTGGTTAGCATTAGATATAGAAATATAACGACAGATACGTAAACGAGGCAGACATCCCACATGTTTATAATAGCATCATTTACAGCACTAGAAAATCGTGTTCATTGTAATGTTCTTTGACTGATGTCGATTAGTTGATGAAGTAGTAGTGAATTTGCATAACACCCAAGATACTAGCCAGAACAGTTTTAGCATATTTGTTATCTCTTTATAACATATGGAATTTATAAAGAAATCACTTTGTAATCCTTATGTTGTAATACGTTAAAAGAAAGCTTATTGTCTCGAAGACTATTACTATATTAAGGTAATCGAAGCATACTAACACACATAAATAAAGTATAAGTGTAACATCAAAAATGTTCCTTAAATGCCAATATTTAGTATGCCAGAAACAAGATTTTTCTCTTTAAAATAAAATACATTTTTTAACAGGCCAATACAAATAAACAAGTTAGTCAAATAACTACACTACACTATCTATGCATCTTTCTTTTCCTACGATCAAAGTCAAGGTGAAATGCAAATTTCTGTAGGGCGTTAATCTTAAAGAAGACTTTTTTTTCATTTAATTTTTAAGTAACTAAATTGTTGATGAATATTAATTATTTGTTTTATGTGATAATAAACGTATTGTACTCTAATTCAGGGGTAGCCAAACTTTCGTTTTTTCTTGCACCAATTTTGTTTTTCACCTCTAATTCAGAGGCTTTAACATTTTAGAAGGCTCAGTCCTTTAAAATATGGTCATTTGTACATTTCTTTTTGGTCAGTTTTACATACTTGTAAGTTGTAAAGGCAAGAATTGAAGATGGAATTTAATTCGTACATTTATCTTTGTTAACATCTATATTTGGTTTTAAAATTGGTATTTATAATTTTATAATTGTATGTATAATTATAATTAAACATTGTTAGCAGTTACACATATTAAAAATCCAATGCAGGCAAAATACATATTACTAGCCTAAGTAATTTTTTTTTAACTTAGATCTACCTTCACAAAATCTGTAATATTAAGAGTTAATTTCGGGACCTCAATTTGTTGTTGATTATTTTCATGGATGGAAATGCTTGCTCGCATCAGAATCTGACAAGCATAACTATGGGCAAATTTTCATTGTTCTGTATTATGTTAACATGGCGATGATACCTAAAACTAATTATTCATATGCATTTGGTTTTGATAACTGTTCATCAAATTCAAATTTCAGAATTCAATTTGTTTTCAGATGTATAAGTTAAATGTGTAAGAAGTCTTCAGAATATTTCGTCTAGTTACTTAAACTTTGATTTGTAAATGCAATCATGAAAGTCTTGCTTTACACCCTAATCATTAAAACGATTATTCAATTTTGTAGAATAAACGCGATCT
This sequence comes from Biomphalaria sudanica, assembly GCA_036873155.1. Classification (NCBI taxonomy): domain Eukaryota; kingdom Metazoa; phylum Mollusca; class Gastropoda; family Planorbidae; genus Biomphalaria; species Biomphalaria sudanica. The sequence continues at coordinate 6,009,355 of JAZGLO010000933.1, read as the reverse complement.
TCAAGACTTTTCTTCTTTTAAATGTTTGAATCAAGTAGAATCTTTTTTTAAATGAACTTCATTTTCAATCACTTATATCATTTACAAAGCTAGAAAAAAATGTGACCTTGCTCCTTGCTATGCAGTTTTAGATTTAGGTTATTGCGATGTCTAGTACCATTAACTAAAAAAAAAAAAAAAATTATCACACAGAAGAACTATTTTCTTTGGGCAGCATATCTTTCTCCTATAGAAAAACATGTGAGTTTTTTTTTTCAGTTTCCAAAATCTCCTGAAACCTTTTCCTCTATAAAGTTAACGTAAAAAATTTTTAACAATCAAAATTTTCTCTTACTTCTCTTTCAACCTCCTTGTCTTAATTTTAATCAAACATTTCACAACTGGTATCCATAACAAGTTGCAAGTCTTTTCCACATGACTTTTTGATGTATATAAAGCAATGAGATCTTACAACAGAACAAGCTCAAATTATTTTAAACAAGATTGCAGTTCCAGTAACTCTAGAAGTCTTTTGCAGCTTAGTTTACTTTAGTTAAGTTTATTTAATTGATGATTTCCTAGACGTGACTTGAAATATGTCGTACCATCTATATTTTTTCTTAGAGCGACGATTACGGCCAATAAATGTTTTTAAAAATGTCGAAATTTTCACGATTCCCTCAAATAACAAAAAGCTTAAACAGGTAAAAATAAAAAAAATGCCCTTCCCAACAGAAAAAAAACAACAAAAAAACTACATATATTACATGAGTAGTACTTTGCGATAACAAGAATAACAACGACATAAAAGCGTGTTCTGGGTTTGTTGGTCTGATTAGTTTTATACACATGTCTGTCAATTTGAGCATCGTAATAGTTAGTAAATTAAATTACTTTTGATCTTTTTTCCCCTAGAAATCAGTTATAAACAGTTTTTGCAAGTAGAAATGATTTAAATTGGTTTTCTTACGTGGTAAAATCAGTCACTTGTAATCGTGCAATGCGCCACATTTAGCGCATGCGTCATGGGATACCTACCCCTGCTCTAACCTTTCAAACCAGGCACTGGAGGTGAATAGGAATAAATATGGTTTTAAAAAAAAAGAAAAGAAACAATTTACCAATTAATAGACTCTCATCTCCATTTTGAGTAGAATTAGTCTCATTAGAAATGAGTATCTCGAAAGGGAGTTTAACTGGTTCACCACAGACGTTAAATCCAATGAAAAAATGTTTCTCTTCTGGTTTTCTTTTATACGTAACACACTTGAGAGATTCGTTTAATATACTTTTGGTATTTGAAGCGATAACTGGATAGCATGGCGCTGGAGCCTTGTCACAGCAAATAGTAAGCTCAGAGACATCAATCGGTAGCGGCAAAACTGTTATATTTCCACCGACCTTTAGTTCGTTACATGTCAATGTTATGTCGGTACGATCTAAGAAACAAAATATGAATATGAGCAGTTAGTTATTAACAAAATCACATTATGAATTATATTTTCAAACACATTTTTTATACAGAATATAGAATAAAAAAATAAAACACTCAGAAAGACACAAAGATAAAAGACCTTACTTAACTTAGAAATACAAATGTTAAAAAAATATTTTTTCACAAAAAAATCTACAACCGTTTGCATAAATGTGTCAAAAAATGTTTAGTATCCATCTTTCTTACTTAGGAGCCTGCCGTGTTTGTTACTATTAATAGAGAATAGTTGTAAATTGGTGTAATATTATAAAAAAACTGCTTGCATAAGTGATTTAAAAAAAACAGATTTTTCGCTTTCAGAAAAAAAAAAAGTAGCCGTTGCATCAGAACTTTGAGTGGTCTAAAATAGAATTTTGTTAGATTTTCACTATCTTTTCTAGTTTTTTAGATCTAAACAGACGGGCGGACATACATTCCACACAACACTAATAGCATCTTTTCCACTTTCGGGGGCCGCCAAAAGGTGCACATAAGTAATTGGACCATAGAGCATTTGAGCATACTAGAAGTATGAGTATGTTCTTAAAGTTTTTTAAAGCATTTTTTACTTAATTAAATTCTTTTTTTTTTCAGGAAAATTAACACTCTAATTTTTATGTATACTAAACATTTCTAGGTGTCCGTTTATTTATTTATTTTTTTTTGCATGACATTGCCTAATTGTATAGTTATAGATTTAAAAGAACATAAAAAAAATATATATTTTTTTCTATTAAAAGAATACCAATACTTAAACAAACTTATTTTTTTGTTATACAGTGGAGTACTTAAGGTATTTTCAACTCTGAATAATAAAACACGATAACTATTAATAATTATAGACAAAAACAAAAGTTAACCCAAGACATATATGTCATTTCGTTACACAGATTATGCATTACACAGATTATTCAAGTGACTATCTTTTGTTCATTGCCGTCTCAGACTTCTTCGACACAGTAAAATGCAATTAATGTAAATATTGTCTGGGCCTGAGCAAGCCTAATACCACGTTAAAATTATTACGCTCAGACTGTTCTAAATGTGAGACCGAACGCAAGACTTAGAAACCTCAAAGTTAAATGAATACAACACAAATAGAAAGCATACCTTAGCTACATGCATAAAATACCGACACACAATTAAAAATAATAAAGAAAATATTTTTTTTTTAAAGTAGAACATATTAACATTACTTATAATTACTCTATTTGTTTTAGAGGAAAAAAGAATGCCTTTTTATCATGTATACAGAGGCAGTAACGTTTCAGAAAAAAGCTTTTATCACATTAACTACCAGTTTTCACAACATTCTTAGTTAGTAGCTGCTCATTCAAAACCTGAATAGGGATCAACAATTAAAAAATGCAATGTCAAGCCCCCATCAGTTATGCTGACTATTATTTACAATAATTAACAATATATATATATTATATATATATATATATATATATATATATATATATATATATATATATATATATATATAATATATATATATATGTGGCATTTTAAGTCTCGAGAGACAATCTTTTCCCTTTGCAACTTCATGTGTGACTAAAGAGGCCAATCCTTGATACACAGCTGCGATCGCAGGTTGGGCATATGTAATCACCAGGCGCCGTTGCATTTTCACCCTTCTTTTTGCTTCTGTTGTTTATGACATCTGCAATCTTTGACCCTTCCTTTATGCTCTCTCTCCATGAGGATCTGTCCAGTGCCACCTCTTCCCAGTTGCCAGTGTCGATTTTCAAGAGCTTCATGTCGCGTTTGCATACATCCGTATAACGTAAAAATGAGCGACCAGCGGCTCTCCTGCCTTCTATTAGATCGCCATACAGGATGTCCTGTGGAAGTCGACCTTCTGGCATTCTACGAACGTGGCCAAGCCAGCCAAGGCTTCTGCTGCTGATATATATATGTATATATATATATATATATATATATATGCTAGCCGGACATTGCCCGCGGCCTGCGGGCCTAAGTTTGTGTATTGCTGATGTAGTCACTGATATAGTGCATTAGAAACGATTAAAGACAATACTAATGTTATAAGTAAAAAAAAAATGCATGAATTCATGAATGTAAAAATATTATGAATGGAGCTAAAAAAAAAGCTAATTGACATGAATCAATTTTTTTTATGAAAACATTGGCTTGTCTTATCTTATCTTATATAATACAGACGTTACTTCAAAAATGAAGATGATTACGTCCTACGCGTCATGCATTTAGTCATGCATATTAACCAATGACTTAAATTCTGCCAAATCACTGGTTTTTCTGGCTAGCTCAGGCAACCCATTCCATGCTCTAATAGCACTAAGGAAGAAGGAGTATTTGTACAAATTTGTCCTAGCATAGGGGACAAGGAATGTGCCTTTATTTTTGTGTCTTTCATAGTATTTTATTAAGTTTGGTTTTTGTATTTGAAGATTATGGTTCAGTGTTTTATGTATAATTGCTAATTTACTTTTGAGTCTTCTGTCCTGAAGGCTTTCTAAATTTAGTGATTGTACTAATGGTGTTACTCTAGTCAAATGTGAATATTTGTTTGTTATGAATCTCACTGCTCTATTTTGTGTTTGTTCCAGTTTCTTAATGTTTTCTCTAGTTGAGGGGTCCCAAACGTTGGATGCATATTCTATTATTGGCCTAACCAAGGTTAAATAACATTTTAGTTTTATGTTCTTATTTGATTTATAGAAATTTTATTTAATAAACCCTAATGCTTTGTTGGATTTTTTTGTAGTTTCATCAATATGTGGATTCTATGACAGTTTTTCATTTATTATAACACCTAGGTAGTTTGCGTTTTTAGTCTGTGTTACTGGTTTGCCATGAATAAGATAAGTGGAATTAATTTGTTTTAGTTTTTTTGTTACTCTTAACAACTGACATTTTACTGGGTGGAAAGACATGCTCCAATTTAATTCCCATTTCTGTAATTCATCTAATTCTCTTTGTAAAATATCTGTGTCTTGTGTTGTTTTTATTGTTCTATATATTATGCAATCATCTGCAAATAATCTGACTTTTGTTCCTGAACTAATGCAATTTGGTAAATCATATATGCAAATTAAAAATAGTAGTGGACCCAAGACGGTTCCTTGTGGTACACCTGAGTTTACTGTTATTGGTGTTGATTTAGAGCCATTTATTATTACAGTTTGTTCTCTCCCTATCAGAAAATCTTTAATCCACTGATGCCGTGGACCATTAATGCCGAAATATTTTAATTTTTTAAGCAAACTATGGTGGTGAACTTTGTCAAAAGCCTTGGAAAAATCTAGTAAGATAGCATCTATTTGTTCACTATTATCTAAACCTTTTGAAAAATCATCAATTAGTCCTATTAGTTGTGTTTCACATGATCTATATTTCCTAACGCCATGTTGGTATGGGGTGATAACATTATGTTTGTCTAAGTGGTTTATGATGTTGCTACATATTATGTGTTCTAGGATTTTACATGTGATGCTGGTAAGTGATACTGGTCTGTAGTTTCCTGGATCAAATTTTTCTCCTTTTTTAAATAGGGGGGTGACATTAGCTTCTTTCCAGTCCTTTGGTACTCTGCCTTGGTTAAGCGATGCCTGAAAGAGTATTTTGAACACTGGGGCTAGCTCATTGCTTAGTTCTTGGAGTAATCTAGCTGGGATACCATCAGGTCCAGATGCTTTATTTGGTTTGGTGTTGGATAATAGTTTTTGAATTCCATTTTCTTGTACTACTAAATCTTCTATGTTGTCTACTTGGTTCAAATTAAGAAATATGTCTTTGTCTCCTGGGGCTGAGAATGCTGATGCAAAGTATTTGTTTAGGATGTTTGCTTTAGTTTCATTGTCATTATGTATTTTGTTATGTTCATCTTTTAATGGCGCTATGCCTTTTGTTTCCATTTTCTTAGACTTAATGTATGACCATAGGTTTTTGTTGTCATCTTTTGTTATCTATTGTTTATAGATCTATATTTAGAAGCAAGAAAAGAGTTGCACTTATGACGAACGAATGTATGTAAAATGCTTTAGAAAAAAAAATTAAATGTTAACTTGATTAAAATATGAATGAACTGTATATAGTATGTTTATGTGTTTAATTATAAAAGTATATTTGATAAGAGAATTTCTATCACCTTAGAGCTGAAATAGTTGTTTAGAGCATGCGTGACATTTTCTATTAGATTACGCTAATGATTGAAAGTGTAACCTTTTTGTAATGTCTAATGAAAGAATATGCATCAGGAAATCTAAATTCGCAGATATAAAGAACGAATTTATGTAAAAATGTTTTTGAAACACAAATTTGAAGCTTAATTTTATTCCATAATGAAATCAATAGACCATATTTTGCAATTGCATATGTCAAAGTAAAAAAAAAACCTATGTGCCAAACAGTCAAAGTGTACTTCTTAAAAGTAGATCTAGATCTAAATCCTTTCGAACTTTTCTCATGTCAACATTGTAAACAAAGCCTAGATTTAATAGAGTCGGTCAACTTTTTTTGGTATGGTTTTAAGTTTGTTTTGGGCTACAATACATACACTACGGTCTAAGTTAGTACACTAGGAACATTTCTGCCAAGTTTTATCAAGATTGCTCAACCTTTTTTGATTGCTTTTCGTAACATACATACGCCTTAATTTCTACTTTATATATATATATAGTTACTTTTTGGAAATAATATATTAATATAATGAGATCAGTTTGGTAAATGTGATGTTAGTAAGGAAAGTAGGGTTTTCTTGTCGTTAGGTACTATTATATAATCAAACATTGCAATTTTTTTTTATTATTGATTTTTTAATGCTTACCTAATATCTTTGAAGTTTTTTTTATTTCTTTGCTTAAATATATTCTCTTCAAGGTGTCAATCAGTTGTAGTTGTAGATACATTTCACTTAAGTCCTTAGTAGCAGGAACACTTAACTGTGCTTCAGCCTTCTCTTTTGATACCGAACAGCTGAATGCAATTGAGTTATTTAACCCATTGCAATCCGAAAACTTTCTATATTCAAACTACAAGATACGAATAAAATATAAGTAGAAGAATATCATCAATATATTATTTAACAAACTCGTACTTTAAGTAATACTTCATTTATGAAGCTTACTATTTTAAAAGAACAGGATCATTTTTTTAAATTAATCCTTTCTTACAAATTTTTATTAAATATTAAACCGAATTTTTAAAACTTCCAGGTTTTAAATATAAAAATATCAGCTACAAAAATAATGATGTATAATCTCTATTAGTTGTTGCTAAAATTTCTAGAATTCGCTTTCACGTTTAAAAAAAACACAAAATATCAACACAAAAACAAACGGATGTCTAAAAATCCATGTTTCCTTAACAATATACATACAGACAGCATGCGGCTATTTAACAAGAAACATAGCTCATTAAGTGATGCACTTACGCACATTTTATTAGCAACACATGTGTAATGATTCTCACCATTAAATTTTCTAGGAAAGCATGATCAATCAAAAAATTTCGAAATAGTTAGTTTTTTATTCTTTTATTGTTTTTTTTTGCATTTGACACTTTAAATTTTTGCGTTTACGTAAAAGTACAGAAATATGTTTTCGCTAAGTGAGTGGGTATGTGGGCATTATTAACTAAACAAATAATTAACAAAAAAAAAAGAGTAAGTAAGCATACAACACATTGAAATACAATGTACTATATTAAAAACTCATTCCTTAAAAAAAATGAGGGCTAGAGATAAAAGAATAAAAAACACACAACGAAAATGATGACAACAATGAACTATAAAGAACTATAAATGTAAAAAAAAAACTACTTACTAATTCCAATGATTTATTGTTTTTGCCGATTTTCAAAACGAATTTAAAACCTATGGAAGTTATATCTAGATCTTGTGGTATCTTGTCAACAATGGCTATGATTCTCAATGTATCACCAGTTAGAAAATCTTCATCGCATTTACTAGTGCCATTGTCTCGAATAAAATCTAAAAAGCGTATATTGAAATCATCACAGCACGCTAAAATAAAAAAAAAATATTAGCATTTAGAAATACAGAGTATTATATTTTAAAAGTAAATTTCATATTTTTAATTTGTTAGTTTCCTTTGACCTGTAGTTATTGAACAAGAATTAGTAACGCATAAGATATTTTGTAAGAACGTTTTAGGAAACTGTCAAAATTCTGCGCTAAAGCAGTCCCTCACAAAAAAGTTTAAACCCATCTCCAGAAGGTTTTGAGCTTTGAGCTTTAACTCTCCTCCAGAGAGCTTTCCCTTATAAGCTCCCTCTTTAATATAAAAATTATTTAAACCAATTTAGTCACCAAATATAACCTGAGCCAATGGCAAGGAAGGAGTAAATTTTAAGTCCCCTTCAAAAGGATTTTGACCTAAAAGCTCCCCTTCAAAGAGATTCGACGTTAAAGTGCCTTCTTCAATATGAAACAAAAGCAAACTACATTAACCAAATTCATGGAAAATTTAAATTAATATACGCCCAAAAGACGTTTTGAAAATAAAACTAAATGATTTTTTATATAAATAATCAACAATCACCCATCTCACCGAGAGAATGCCTAGCTACGGGGATAGTTCTGATTTCTAAATTCCATAAATGTAACAAGTATGTGGTTTTGAGTTTAAAATCCCATTTCAATACTAAATAAGCAAAGCTTAAGTAACTTAATTACAAAAGAGCAGTTAAAAAAAGAGCTTTAAATTAAAACCCTTTTCCCTCTCATATTTTGTTCAAATAAAAACTGATGGACAACTCGTTCTAAAATTTCATAATCGTAGCCTAGGCTGTCTAAGAGTTAAAGTAATATTTCCCCACGCAAAAAAAAGCACAGCTAGAGCCACTGCATTCCATAAGCAAATGAGTTTAAACCTCAAAAAAAAAAAAAATAGAATTCCATGAACGTGGTCACATTAAAAACACCATTCCAATAAATTTAAAAGAAATGCTACAATAACTACTTACCATTAAAGTAGCAAAAAGGGGATTAGTAAAAAAAAACTAAAGCAAGACTATAGTTACCAATTTTTACCAATTACTTGGCTCCATCTAAAAATTGCAGGGCATAGCAAAATAGCAAATTTGGTATTTGACTTACAATTTAAAATATAATAATATAATACTGTCGTTCCACTAGCTCCAGATAGAACCTAAACAATGGTACAAAAAGCGTTCATCATATTAAAGGGTAAGATTGTAATGAAGATTAATTGAGTATAAAACACACACACTAGGACATTATAAATGTGTGTGTGGAAAATTAAAAAAAAAGCAATCCTTCCCACATCCCCGTCTGAAAAAAAGTACTTTCTACGCCCATGAGTATAGTTATATATACTATGAACAGAAAAATATCACATCTGTTTATGTGGCCTACGGTAAACGAGGGTGTCATGTGGCCAGCATTTACTTTTAACCAACTAATGTTAGGTACCCATTTGAGCTGGGTGGACTCAGAGGCGCCCGAAGATCTTGAAATTAAAAATCCCAGTCTTCACCAGGATTCGAGCCCGCTCAGCCACCGCGCCTCATATGTTATTGATGTATAACCAAATAAAAAAAAATAACATCACTAGTAGATTTATAAAGTTTAAAGAAAAATAATTCCTAAAGCTGTTCAAACTTAAAAGTAAAATGATTGCTTATATTTTACACTCATACTGAACTACGTTAGAATACGAAAAAGTCTTTGAAAACTGACAAAACTGCTTAGCAACATTATAATCAAATAAATATATTATTTTTCCTATCTCATAGTTCTTAAGCGAAACTCGAAACAAAATTACAATAGACTAATTAACTAATTATTCTATGTTAAATTAATAGAGAGCTACTAATCTTAAGAATCTCAAATAAATGCTTCCTTTAAAAAAGGAAAAGTTGACACCAGGAACGGCATTTTAAAAAAATGCTCACACTGGTATTTCAAACTGGAATGTGCACTAAAGAAATATTATATTTTAAAAAATCAACTTTCCAACAACTTGTCCAATCTAGACAGCGAGTGTGATGTTTCTTTATTATAAGCTTAATATTACTAAAATATAGCAGTCCAATTATAAGAATAATCACAAGGCAGATGTAATATTGTTATAATATTATTCAAAAGGGCAGTAAAGGGCCTGGCTCTATTTTTTATGAGGAAATAAGTTTTTCATGTAGTTTTATATATTTAGAATCAAATTTATATTAAGTCTTTAAATATGTTTATCTAAACGGTAAAAATATAATAACAATAATAATAATAATAATATAAATCATTATAAAAGTAATAATAATAATAACTATATTAATAATAATAATTTAGTGAATGATATATGTCTATCTATATCTATATCTATCTATCTATCTATCTAGATAGATAGATAGATAGATGCAGATCTACTATACTTTATCAACAGACATACAGTTTATCGTTAAATATTAAGTAATCTTCTAGTCAAATATCTAATGTGCATTTATACTTCATGTATAGTGTCCATGTCTCAGAGCCATACAGAAGGGTTGAGAGAACCACCGCCTGGTAGATATTGATCTGTTTCGCCAAACCCTCGCCTGAAGGCGTTCAAAGGCGCTACTGGCCTTTGCCAGACGGTTATCAACTTTCCTTGAAATTGAGGCGTCATTTGACACTATAAAACCTAGATATGTGAAGTGGTCTACCACATTAAGGGGCTGTCCGTTTACGGTGATCCTTGGGGCTGAGTATGTTTTATTTGGCGACTTCTGGAACATGACTTCTGTTTTCCCGAGGTTTATACATAGTCCGAAACATCTAAGACTTCTTGAGCGCTTCCACCAAAGATGCTTGCGCTCCATCATGAACATACGGTGGTAAGACCGTTCTACAAACAGCGATGTCCTTGCGAAAGCCGGTATGGACAGTATAGAGGAACTTCTTTTGGTCAACTTTCCTTGGTTGACATAGAAGAGAGCACCTTAAAACAAGACCCTCATAAACACACTAAAGTGATAATTGGCATTAAAGTAACAAGAATTTCGCTTACCTTTTTGATAATGTAAAAATATGAGAACAACAGTGATCAAACATATTTTAAGTAGACTTTGACTAGTCAACATTTTTATTTTATTTTTGTAGGCTACACAAATATTATGTGAAGACCAATCTGCAGAATATTTTAGTAAACATTGTTTATTAACTTTATGTTTGATTTTAGTGTATGCTAAATATATCAAGAGCTTATGTTCGTGATTTTTTTAAAATCATGCATAATTACTTCGAGTTTCAAGAAATCTTTACACATAAATGAATAATAGGTACAAAAAACAATCAATTTTATATATGATTATCAATAATAACTATTGTATTAAGGTAAATTGTAAGCTAGTTAATTTGAAATACATTTGTAAAGTTAGAGTTTTGATATTTTAAATTCTATATTGCAGAATAATTTTAAAATGCTGAAAACATTTTCTTACCACTTTGTCATCAAATTTGGTAGACAGGAAACTGCGTCGCAGTGAATTTATTAAATGTAGCTTGATAATAAAACAGTTCTAAAAATAGTATTTGTAATATTCAAAATAAGGAATATAATTAAAAAAATATATAATAATAATAATAATAATATTTTACTAATATCTACCTATTTGAATCAATTATTTTTTAGTTCATCAAACATGTTCTAATAAGCGAAAAAAAAAAAAAAAAAATAAAGATGTAATCGATTTCATTTCAAAATAAAATAGTATTGTTTCTAAGAAATACTGAAATGTTTTCGGATTTAAAAAAATATATATACAGCTTTGCCTTTAAAACATTTATTTATAATTTACTAAAACAATACATTAACGTAGCCTAATTTTGAATAATACTGGGAATTTCCATTGTTCTTTTTTTTTTTATTCAATTTAAACATAACTTCTACCATAGGCTTACAAGTAATAATAATAATATGGTAAAATAATAATCTTTATTATCCGTGTAAATGTTTATTTTACAATTGTGCACTAGAAAAAAAAGGTAATTCTGCAGGATTTTAAGGGGAAGCCATCTTTGTTATTCTTTAGACTATAATCTTATATCTTGGGTTTTCTCTCAGATTTGGGTTTTTGTTTGTTTTTATTTTTCTGGCTAAAAAATATGCTAGATCTAGCATATTAAAAAATACAAACATTTGTTAAAAAAAACAAAGATAACAACATATTAGATCTACATATATATATAGATCTAAATTTATAGATCTAGATCTAAATTTATAGATCTAGATCTAAATTTATAGATCAAGAATTTTCTAGATCTACATTTATAGATCTAAATCTAAATTTAAGATCCATACATTTAGATCTAGATATTATGGGTCATTTCAAAAGACATATATAGGACATAATGGACGATAAAAATACTTAAATAGTGATAAAAAAAAATCTGAATAATTCAGAATAGATATAGACAATATTTAACAATTAAAAAGAAGACAGAACAATAAGAAACGTATTGTATTGACACCAAGTCAAAATTAAAAGAAAAAATAGCATTGCTTTCAAAACACAGAAATAATGTTAATTCTTGGTATTTTTTAAGACACTATCTTGGGATTTCTTGGAACATAAACAATAACAAAATTGTAACAAAGATGGCTACCCCTTGAAATCCAGCAGAATTACGAAAAAAAAAAAAAGCGATAAATACTTTTAGTAAACAATTTGTACGACAGCACACAAAATATACATTCATTCCTCTGTTTATCTTTAACATTACATGTAAAATTTAAAATGGCAAGCTAAAGTTTGTTCAACAATTTAATTGCCAAAAGAATCAAACGGTGTCATTTCTCTTCTTTTCGATGTTAAAACGTTACTAAATAATATTGGGAATTCCCAGTATCATGTTCCTATTAATTTTGAGCTTACCATAATCTAAAACTTGTATTATTGTTATTAAATGCACAATAATCACCAATTACTAAGCACTGAGATGCATACAAAAAAATGCAAGTAATGTTAAAAATAATAATAGTAATAAAAATATAAAATAATAATAAAAAAATAATATAATATACTATCTTTGCTTTTAGAATAAACACTTATATATATATTTTTTTCCCTAAAAAATATGACGTCTGTCACACACATATACACATACTATTTTTACCTAAATAGTCCCTTACCACGGCACAGTTTGAAAGAATAAACATCACAATTCGCAAGTTAGTCTATTCTATACAGTTACTTTTATTCCATTTATAGATCTAGATTTTTAAGGTACCTGACTTAGGTTGGGAAAAGTAAAGGCGGTTATTCATTGTGATGACGACATGAAACCCTGCTCGTTAACCATTTACCTAACAAACATATGACCTTTACTTCCTCTTCCCAAAAGATCGCAGGATTTCAAAGAGATTTATTTGGTTTTCTTTACCAGCATAGGACAGAAGACGTGGAAGATTGAAAACATTGATGTATTAGCAAAACTGACGAACAGATATTTGAGATGCATACGATTTTTTAGTAAATTAAAAACGAGATCATATTAAAAATAAGATATTTAATGCATTACTACACTAGTAATAACTAATGAATAACAGTATAAGCAAGCAGAATATTTAAAAAAATGCTTTTGAATAAAACAATAAGGTTATCTAAAAATAATGTTTGGTTTGTAAGAATAAATAGCTGTTTAAAGTATCAACTTGATAGGAGAATGCGCTACAGTTTTTTAAAAAGGGACTAAACCCAACAAATTTAGCACTATCTTTGAATTCTGAATAATTAGTTTCCCTTGTTGGTATATAACAAATCATGACTTGTCTAAGCCAATAAATATCTGTGCAACATTTCAACTTGATCCGAGAAGAAATAATGTGTACACACTTTTTACCAGACAGACAGAAAGAGTGAGTTGATATAAGCTTTGTAAATATTAACTCTTCCCCTCCCATCTGAAGAAAAGTATGGTTAAGGATTGTATAGAGCTAAATGTACTGAGAATATATACAAATCTAGATATGGTGATACTGATCCTACCATGGCAACATTAAAAGACAGTAAACAACACTGCAATTTTCGATCTAGATATAATGTGTAGAAGATTCTAGTTTGCTGATTTAGAAGACGTTGCGCAAAATAGTTAGGAGCGTATATTTATTTGTGTATTTAACTTTTTAATGAAAACCCATGAATATTCACTATGGCGTTTGTCTGTACACGATAAGCATTCTCTAGACCAAATTTAACTTCAGAAAGTAATATTTAAAACGAGATATAATTGTTAAATACAAGTGTGGCCTTTTAGCTAGAAATTCCTTTCTCAAGATATACATCAACTTCCGAGAACCGTGTTCAGGTTCCGACCTTTTCTGTTTAAGCGTTTGGGAGATGATTTAGCGGCGTAGTAAGGGTGGGGAAGGGAGGGGGGAGAATTTGAAAAACCCTAGGGGCCCCCACTTGAGAGGGCCCCCAAATGAGTTGGTTTTTAAAAATTAAATATTATGCGGAAATGCATGTGCCTCCAAAGAGTTAAAGGCCCTCTCCACCGGGCACCAAAAGAATGGCAAATTCCTAGCTAAACCATTAAGATTAATTGGGGTATTGTAAAAATAAATCCATCCATCTTGTATTTAACTGATGATATTCAATAATTTCTTTTTATTTCTTGTATTGCTTTATGATATCATAGAGTATGTATAGTGTCGTTAAACTAAATTCTTCTGTTAACAGCTTTCCTCGTGTTTGCCACATAAGACTCCAAGCAATATGATCATGTATGTTTATTTATTAATTAAATTATTACGTAATAAAAAAAACAACCACTTTGAGTCCAAAGAAAAAATAATTTGAAATTATATTTGAAAAACAAAAATTACTTTTAAGCCAGAGTTTAAATGGCTAATTACGTAGTTTTCATTTTTCTCCCCAAAATGTACATAAACTCTCACATATTTATGGAAAAGCGTTCAAGCCGTTTTCGAAATACACACGTAACTTCTACTGTCTTTTTTACAAAGCTAATTAGATTAACTGACTATGTATGTCTCTCTGTCTGTCTTGTAAAAAGTTTGTATACGTTATTTCTCAGACACCCAATGTCGGATTAAACTGAAATTTAGCACAATTATTTCTTTTACCTACTGTCACCTTCCTATTAGAGCTAGGTGGACTCACGGGCGCCCTAAATTGAAATCCCAGTCTTCACCAGGATTCGAACCCAAGACCTGTTCAGAAGCCAAGCGCATTACCGCTCAGCCATCGCAACTCCAGACCGACATAAGTGCCAGTTGAAATTATTTAATTAAAAAAACGAAAATGAAACAATTCAATTAAAAGTAAAGCTTTAAAATATCGGACAATTTAACGGTCGACTTTCAAGTGGATAGCATACACACTGAGTCATTGAAACTCTTGGATGTGTCATAGTTTATTATATTATAATGTACAAAAATGTGTAAATCCAGTATAGATATTTTTAAAAGTTTTTTAAAGTAACATTCATAATATCAATTGAATTAAGTGATACACTAAGCTACTGTTAGTTTAACAATTAGAAATTCCTAAAGGCGAAATAATAATTATTGAATTAGTAACATAAAAGCGTGTTACATGTGTATATATATATATCATATATACGGTTCCAGGTCATTTCATCCCTGGTCATTACATCCCCGGTCACTTCATCCAAAATTTAATATTTTTCTTTTTCATTGTTTTATTGTATTATACATTGTCATTTTTTTTATGCAGACACTTCTATTTATTTTTAAAGTGATCGTGACGTTTTAGTTTCAATTTCGATTTTACAGTTGACCCAGTTTCGCTTGTCACTTTCAAAGAAGAACAAATATAAGTAGCTGTTAAACAGAAACCTAGTAGCCTAACGGCATGCAAAAAGAATGTGTTTTTACTGAGATAAAATAAGTGGTACAGTTTCTTTATGATATTACAGAAGTTAAAGCACTGTGTTTAAAGGCATCCAACATTAAAAATGCATGTTTTGGAATTTGCAAGAATATACTATTCTTAACAGTTAGAAGAAAAGAAAAGGACAGTCATCTAGTTCAAGAATAGCTGTACACAGGCCAGTGCTTTTCAACTACACTGATTTTCTCTCTCTCTCTCTCTCTCTCTCTCTCTCTCTCTCTCTCTCTCTCTCTGTCTCCCTTTATATATCTCTCAAGTCATTGCTCGAATATATATATTGAGAGAGACAGAGAGAGAGAGAGAGAGAAAGAGAGATAGATATAGATATAGATATACATGATGCGGCAGCATAGATTAAAATGATGTCTGTAGGCCTGTTTTTTAGATTTAGTTTTAGACCTACACTTATATTGATCTAATAGCATAAGGAAATCCAAATATAGAAGAAAAACTTATCTATACCCTCCCTACCCAAATAAATAAATCATCATCATCATCAAACTCCATTAGAGTGAGGGCTTGAGAGGCTCAAATCCTCTCTCGCAAAAGCCCTGTCCAGAAACCCTGCTGTCTTGCGTAGTGCATAAATGTCGCCATACAAGTCGAGAATTTTTGATTTCCCAGACCTGTCGAGACGGAGATCAGCAAGTCAGGGGTAGTCAAACAGAATATGAGGCACGGTTTCCTCTTCTTCCCCGCAGCGGGGGCACCGTGAATTAAAATTTGGCCATAGCCGCGAGAAATATGAGCCAACAGGACAGTGGCCTGTCCTGCACTGTGCTATAATAGCTTGCTCAGGCCTGGACAGCCTCCACCACGGGGAAGTGCGGTCAGGGCGCCTCATGCGCTCCCAGACTCCACTGGCTTTTTGGGACTTGTCCCAGCACTCAAACCAATTTTCCATTTCTGTTAATTGTATTATAGCCAGGGCTTGATGAAAGTTTACAGCCTCATCAGTGGGTGGAAAAATTGCCCTCCTTGGTGGGACAAAGAGTCTGCAATTGTGTTGCCAGTCACACCTATGTGACTCGGTACCCACTGCATAATTACAGGGGTGCCATAGCGTTGTTTAATGTTATGTGAAGCTATGATGACAGTATTGATATTGGTGGGGGCATGGTCTGGGGCTTTGCAAAGCCTGTAGTACAGATTTTGAGTCAGTGACCACAACAATCTGTGTTGCCCTCAAATGTCCCTCGCCGAGTTGAGAGTCAATGACTTTTAAGGCTTCACAGACTGCCATGGTCTCCGCATCAAAACTGCAAACACTACCACATGGTCCAAAGATTTTGACTGTGTAAGAGCCAAGAAAGTCAATGTAGGGTCCAAAGCCTGCTCTATCAGAATCTATTGATGTCGACCTATCAGTGTATGCAAAAATAGCCCTAGGCTTGAAGGTATTAGAAGGTATATATTAATATATAAATATAGAAGAAAAAACAACTCATCTATACCCTCCCTACCAAATAAATAAATAGACTGTATGTTCGACTGATTCTAATAACCTGATCAGATGGACGTGGTTGGCCTACACATGTAGTCCTAGTGAGGTGTGTAGAGTTGATGGTGTTAACCGTCATGCGTTTTTTCCCTTGGGCTTACACAATAGTGTTGAGTGGTCAGGCAAAAAAATAACACATTGGCATGGTCAATATATGGTCAAGCATATAGATCTAGTATACCCGTACACTAGTTACACCCCAGAAAATCAACCGTAATATTTATCTACAATGTAGTATGCTGTCTTTGTCTGTTGTGTTTATCCATGCTAGCTAAAAAAAGGTCAAAGCCCATCAATAAATTGAGTGCCAAGGACTAAATAAACAAAAAAAAAAGGGTAGCAGTGTGAGTATCTTTTACGCTAATATACACACATCTTAGTATTGTTCTTCTTTGTACAATATAATTAGTTACTGGCTTACTGGGCTATGAAATCTCGCTATTAGTGTTATGTGTGGCAAAAAGTCACTTAATTAGGTGTGATCTTTAGTCCATCTAACTAATAGAGATTTATATCCAAGTAAGCAACCCCGTACAGTAGTCGTGTAGATGTGTAACTTGTAGTCCAGAATAGTGATTGAGATTTTTCTCCAAATAAGTAAAGTCATTGTACTGTTACCCGTGTCGCGGTGTGGCTTGAAGTCCAGCACCTAATTAAGATTTACTACCAAGTAATCAAATTCAGTTCCCCCCTGTGACTTCTAGATAGTACATACGTCCATCGTATTTGACTTGTGGTCACCTGTCTCTAAATGAACTCAATGTGATGGACCAAACAAATAAAAAGGGGGGTGGGAGTTGTCCATCTCTACCTCTGGAGATATACCCGCACAGCTAGACAGACGTCTGGTCAGCGTGACGTAGTCAAGGAATATAACATCTCAACACGCTAACTAACCCACGCAAAGGTCAAGACAAAATGAAGAAAATGTACCAGCCATTGCTGCTCTGTATGTAAAGCGCATTTATAGGCCCAATGTAAGGTTTTTTGTCTGTATAATAAAAGATGATTGGTATATATTCATATATGCCCTATTTTTAAGCACATTATTATGTTTTAAATACAAACATTTCAACATTCTATAACAGACATTAATGGAACGTGGTCCTCTCTCTGCATATTAAATAGGTACAAGATGTACTTTTGACTATGCGGCCAACTCTAAGGCGGTGAGATATTCAAGTCAAGAATAGAAGAGACAACAAAAAAAGATGCATTATAGAATTGGATGGGGATAGAACATTTTGTCAGCTGTGGCGTAGTATATATAAACTAATAACCTTATTACTTCCGTTTATTAAAACATGTATTCATAATAGATCAATACTAACAAACGCTTATCCTGATCAAAGTATACTCTTGTACCAATATACCAAAGCATTAGATCTTTATCATAATAGTGAGTCTCCGGGAATAAAATAAAATTAAAGAAAAACATGTTTAATGCAATCTGAAAATTGAATTCATTTTAAAAGAAATAAAATCTCTTATATTGTTATTGATGTATACATAAACATACTTAAAATAGTGATTACATATTGAAATACTAATACTTGTCACTAAAAAAAGGTCATTTTAATAGACACAAAGGAATTAACTACTGTAATTTATTGCATAAAATTAAGTAAAAAAACAGACTATGTGAGATATGGTGAATCATCGTCAACATAAAACGTTTTTCTTAATATAAGTAAAATTGTGTGTAGTTTTAGAACACAAGTATGTAATTAAAAATTAAAGTTACTGCATGAGTCAGTCGAACTGTGTCATGTAATAGACTGTCTGTACTTCTTTCGGATTCTAACGACAAATAATGTTTAATTGTTATGATTTTTTTATCTTTTTGTTTTTATTACAGGGAATAATTTTGAAATTAGACTTAAGAATAATAAAATAAATCACAGTTATATTTGTGTTATAATGTAATCGAAATATTTTTTTTTAAAATTCTCCACAGTACTTTGTATTTGAATATCTTAGTTGAATGTGTCGTTTTGTTGTCATGCTTTACTCCAGTGATTGTCTAAGGTGTTCAATAGAACTGGTTTCTATATCTTAGGCGATGCATTTATTTATTTATATTAATATTAATTATATTAATAACAAAATAAAGAAAGTAAAAGTTCATCTAAAAATCCATTGTCTTTTTTTTTTCTCTACAGCAGCGGAAGATTTCAGTGTCTCAATATTCTCATAATGAAGACCTTAAGTCATTTATACAAAAAGGAACTCACACAAAAAAAACAAGATTGGAGTTATTTCTAGGCCTACATCTTTATGCGGCCGTTTCCTCTGACTCACAAGGTCCAAATAATAAAATACAGGTATATAAACGAGTCAGACTCCAGCCTAAATGACATAGCCTATAAGTAATTAAGAAATATCTTTTGTTAGAATTTTTAAGCCACAAATCTTAACAATATAATACATTTTCTTTAAGCATTAAAAATATTCTTAATATTTTTTTATGAAAGATATAGCTTTTCACAATACTATTGTAACACAGAATTCCATTGTGGCAGCTTTTCGTTGGTATAATTATAATACATATAAAAATCGTTAATGTAGGTATTTGTAATAGCGTCACCATTAGCTGATACCTAATTGATATAGTACAGTCACCATTAGCTGATACCTAATTGATATAGTACAGTCACCATTAGCTGATACCTAATTGATATAGTACAGTCACCATTAGCTGATACCTAATTGATATATATTGATAATTGATATAGTACATGTACAAACAATATCTTCAAATTAATGTCACTATTAAAGAGCGCCCAATGTTCTTCCTTGTTCAAAAGGGACCCATTTACCCTTGGCTAAATATCTGTAAGCCCACATTTCAAGGCGGCCTAATTTCCGTAGCCCAGATTACAGATGTTCAAAGTCCAGTGACTTATCTTGCTAGATTCGATTTTGGATTATCTACATTCGCTAATAAACTTAAGTACATGTACAAGAGAACGCTAATTAAACAGGATATGAACGATTTTTAATTTTATAAAAGAGGGAACTATTGATTTATTATAATGATTTGTTAGAAAGAGAAATAAATTAACTTAGCAGCAATAAAAAAGTCAAAGATAGGTTTAACTTAAAAGCTTTATAATCACGATTGAGTTGTACATAGATGCCAATTTTGTTTAATTTTTCGCATCGGACTGTTTAGAATGGCTGTCAGATTGGAGGGGGACCCTAACCAAGGCGCATAATATGTCGGCAGACGTGGCAATTGGGAATTGCGGCTCGTGACGGGAGTTGTATTATAGCTCAATGGCAGCTATGATGTTTCGGCTAGGTGGTCACAGCAATTAGATCACAGCGAATAGTTCAAAGGTCACAAATACATGTGTGAGATATTGCACCCACCCGACGAAAGAAAATAGAAATCGCAGAAGAGATGTCACGCAGCATACGATCGGTCTCAGTGCTCGAGAAGGAATGAAGAAAAGAAGATAGCTAATTGTGTGTGTCGTCAAGAAGATGTGAGAATGAAAAGGGTCGGTTGCAGAGATAAACATTTCGGCGCCAAAATGTCTCTTTCGTACGAAAAACAGGTTCCAGAGGTGTCAACGGAAAAAAAGGGGGGGGTTGTAAATTGCACCTGGACGAGACAAGGAAACTCGAGAAACTCAATCCAGGCCCAACATCTCGCAGTCAGAAGATTCCGGGAAATGTCTTAGGTGAACGTGTTCCACAATGTGCCCAAGACGTTGCCCACGCCAGGGAGATTTCAGCTGCGAAAGCGAATCTTTTCATGCGAACCATATGATTAGCTCCCATTTGAGTCGTCTGAGAGAGGAGACAGACAAACAGACAAACAAACAGACAGACAGGCAGAAAGAGAGTGGTGGAAGGGAATGGAATGCACATACTGATTAACATTACTTGAAGGCAGGGTAAAAGGTCCCATTTGTTGTTTGTTTCAGCTGGTCTGTGGGGGAGGAGGCTTGTAGCTTGGCTAGACATTTAATGAGCTTAACCAAAGCCTATAGGGTTCTATCAATTAAGTAAAGTTTTGTTGCAGAGCTTATAACCACTCTTTTCTTCTTATCTTTTACATTCTAACTCTGTCCTATTTGCTACACAATTGAAATGATAATATAAATGAATAAAACTAGGTTATAATATAATATACTATAATATAACATAATATTATTTATTTATTTATTTATATTATTTCACAGATATGACAATTGCAAATTCTGCTAATACATTTATGAACACGGCAATATTACCATCACACATCCTTCTATTTACTGCCTTACTCCATGGTATGTTATTTTAATTGTATGCTATTCGGCGGACCTGTTTTCACAAACAAGAGAAGGGTTACGGTTAGTTGAGGGCGAATAATATCCTCATAAATCAGCAGGAAGGGCTAGGAGAAGGAAAACTCTGAATTCAACCATCTGCTGCCCTTATAGCTATAGCCAAACATGAGAAAAGCTTTCGAAGTCAACACCGAGAAACAATCAGACGCCGGCGACCATTCGGCAGCTTTCAAAGCTCAATGGTACACCCTGGCAAACGTGTGAAGACTCCGACATCGAACTGTATCAGCACTTGTCGTTTCTTTCGATACATCGCCTGTGTGGATGGGGGGAACTGCTGAGTGGGCGACATCGTTCCGACCATAGCTAATGCCCATGCATTCATTTCATTTCCTTGAAATAATTCATGCAAATTCTATTTAGCCCGTGAATTACAAATTGGACGACCAGCCCTCTCATCTCCTTCTCTCTCTTTCTTTATCTCAGTACATAGAGTTTATTCATATAGATTTGTTTTTCACTCTATGCGTTGTATAGGTTATGCACATGTCTTTGATATTTGTTTCTGTTCTTAGTTAATCAATTGAGATATGAAATATTTTCAAGTATATTTCGAACTAAAATTTCAAGTGCAGTTAACTGTATGATTTGAAACCAATAAATCTTAAAGCAATTACTTTGAATGTTATTTTGGTCTTACAGAGTACACCTTCGCTTGTTCACGTATTGAGACTGGTAAACCTTTTACCTTTTCTGCCACAATCGTACATACGTTAAAAGAAGACTTAGAAGTGGTTTGGTTATTTGGAGATGAAACCATGTCTCAGTGTTCAATGAAAATGAGATGCCTTGAAGACTTTGAGGAGAAAACAATTACAAATTTAAAAGAAACCCAGGAACAGAATAAATATGAATGTGAACTCAGAATTATAAATGTTACACGCGGTGATGCTGGACTATGGGTATTAAAGTATATGGGAGCTGCCGGCTTACGACATAACAATCCTTTATATTTATGTCATCTGAAAGTTTCTGGTAAGAACATTTATAACTAAATGGTTTTTTTTTTTTTTTTTTTTTTAGTGATTCATATTTTTTTATTTTTGTATATTTCAATCATTAATTTTTTTTTGAATTTTTTTGAGACTTAAATAAGGTCTATGAGGGCACATCTGACAAATGAGAGAGTGGTCAGTAAAATCATATTCAATGCGGTGCGTTTTGTCAATTAGTTTTGATGACAGTAGAAACATTACTTTTTTTTTAAGGCCGAAAAAGTGCTAACTTTGTTTTATTAATAAAAACAGTGACAAAATTTCCCCTATACCCTACATTGCTGTACAATCTGTTGTTTTTTTTAAATTACAATTCTATTATTAAAACCTTTTAATGTGGATAAATTTCAATAAAACCTTTGTGACATACTTTTATGTAGATATATATTTATATTGATAATAATTGATATAAATACTTTCAGATCCGCCAGATGTTGTAGTAAATAATGAACCAACATCAACATTTTTAAAGATAGAAACTTCGGAAAAAAGTATGCTTTTTTTAAGTTACTTTTCTATAATTGAATATTATTAATCATGTTTATTGCGCACTTTATAATTATTTATATCCTCTAGGTACAGTAAGCCTTATTAGATCTACACAGATTAAAGATATGTCCACTTTCTCAACGAAGCAGGTTACTCAGCAAATGTTCTTGTTGACGAGTAAGTACGTAATTACTTCTTTTAATGTTTGCATAAAAAAAATAAACACCTGATAACAGTGCCTTGCCCTGTTGAATAATTTTATATTCACTCAAACTTATTTTAGAAACATTTTTGCAATGAAAATTATGCTCGTTCAATCCCCCCAAAAATACACATACGGTCTGTTAGTTCTAAACGTTATTTACAATATTTTCATGTTTGAATTTACACGGAAATAATTTAGTATCAAAATTAAACCACTGCATGATTAGTAGTCCCTCTTTATTGTCCATAACTGCATTTCCAAGAACATAGCTGTTTGTAGTGCGGACTTGTCACATTATGTCCATGATGTAGCGCAAAAATAATTGCATTGCAGGCAGACTATAAAAAAACTGTAGAGGCTTTGTTGTTTTTTTTTTAAGTCCAATGAATCGAGGATCTACAATAAAAGTATTAAAACGCAATTCATAAATATTTTTTGCTTTCAGTTTGTACATAGCAATGTCTAAAACAAGAAAAACATTACAAAGACAATACATACAATACGCAACTTGAAATAAAATATAATAAAAAACACACTACTTAAAAAATTTGGATCGAAATGGGTATCAAATCTAGAAGTAATCTATATTAGGTTTACGTAGAATATCAGCAAGGCTTAGATAATCTATAAATAAACTTAATGCAATTTTAAATTTACTAAACAACTTAATTATCCGTACAATATGGCGAACTACATTATCTAGATATAGGTTTTTATCTAGCCACATTTACAATGATCTTTTTATTTAAAAAAAATCATAACTTTCAAAATAGAAATTTCCCAAACTCTCCAACGAGTTTGAAATTATCTTTTGATCAACTGTAAAAATTGTATAACAAAATCGTTAGAACCTTTTTGGAGATCATCACCCTTCTAGGTTTTATCAGATTCCTGGCTCCAGATTCCATGGCATTCATAATTAAATAAAGGTATAGTAAAATAAAATATAGTTTAATTTCTTTTTTTTCCCTACCTTTATTATATTTTCGTTCTAACAAATAAATGAGAGCATTGTAGTTTTGATTCTAATAAATGATCAACACTATCACAAACACTTATTTAAATTGACTTATTATTGGAGATGAAAAAATGAAAAATAATATTTGCTGAGATATATTTATTTATTGTTTTCTGCAGGTATATAACAACTTATGTATACGCTAATAGCGGTGAGCCTTGTGGGGTTTTGATTTTGGTGAAAAACCTTGTTGAGCTTATATAATTTTGGTGCGCAAATGTTTAATTTGGCCGATTGTTTCAATAAAATCTTCTTTTATTTACAAAAAAAGTGTTTCAGTCTAGGCTGTGATGTCAAAACACTTTCATTCATACCTTTACATTTACAAGTAAATTATTAAAGCCATTATTAAAATTATATATATATATATATAATCTTTTTAGAAATTTAACGGCCGAAATTTTACGATGATGAAGCATTGTTAGTTCTATATAAGGGTCGACCTCGTGCTTTCGATATGTGGCCAACGAATCTATATTTTTATGTCACACATATATGCATATATCTTTGAACTTTAAGAAAATCATATATGCATACCAGAATTTCTATTTTAAGAGTTCACGATATGAGAAAATAAAATCATTATATGTTAACTCCCTCTAGCTTTAGGTATGGAAATGACAGTAGATGCCAACCAGACGTGGACAGGTTCAACTTTTTTGATAGCCATTGTAATAATTGGTGCTGTTATTGTCCTTCTTGTGGTGTTCCTTTTAGTCAAGCTTCGAACCAGTAGGTTTATGATAAGTGATTGTTTATTAATATTTTCAAGTTTTGTGGTAGCATTATAGAAGTCTTGGAGAAATGCAATGAGTTGCCCATCAACAAAATCACAACGGTCTCTGCACCATTAAACAGGAGAATAGGCGCTGGTATTCGCACTGGATAATTCAGAGTTTGAACCCTGCTAATGCCATCCCCCCGCAGTCCTGCGGGAGATATATACTAGAATGTATTTATATGTACAAAATGTAAAGGAGAAAACGCAGTGGCTGAGCTGTAAAGCGTTTGGCTTCCAAACCGGGGTTCGAATCCTGCATAAAACTTGGATGTTTTTATTTCGGGATCTTCGGGCGCCTTTGAGTCTACCCAGCTTAAATGGATACCTGGCATTAGTTGGGGAAAAGTAAAAGCGGTTGGTAGTTGTGGTGGTCACATGACATCCTTATTATCCGTAGGCCAAAGAAACGATGACCTTTACATCATCTGCCTTATAGACCACAAGGTCTGAAAGGTGAATTTTTTTAATTAAAGGAACATGCAAAAAATGTGAAAAAAAAAGCAACAATCTATGAATTACTCATGTTAAAGTTAATACGACGATTTTTATAAAACAAAAATAAATACAGGCGTCTTTTTATGATTTATAAATTTAATATCTAAATTTAGATTTTTGATCAGACCTTATAAATTATGTTTGTAAAACAAATTTAGCAAAATTATATTAGATGCAAATTTTTGGCACTGTTAATAATATTTTTTCCAGAGATGGGCATGTTTAGATGTATGAGGCCCAGCGTCGAAGGCTACGATATTGAATATCATGAATATGAAACTATTGAAGAAGTGGTCAGGCATATGAGAAGGTCCGATGTTACATACGTGAACAGACAAGTTATTGAAGACACAATGCTCATTAATCAAGAATCATTACATCATTGCTACATAACGCCAAGATAAGTTTAGGATTACACTAAGGAAGACATTAGTAGAGTAAAAATTTCTAAACAAAGTAGTTATCAATATCAATTGGTTTATTTGTGCAAAATTGTATTGCATTGTATATATAAATAAAGGCATCGTTATCAAGTACAACGAGTAAATAACAGTGATATGTTTTTATCCAAGTTTTTAGTATTTTAAAGCAAAAATAAAACCTCTTAATTTTTTTTTCAAAATGGCGCTACACTGTGGCGAGATGCAATTTGTGCTTTAAATTTAATTCTATTATTGCTTTGATGGATGTATTTTGGAATGTTTATTAGTCATGTATATGACTTCTGTCTTTCAAGGTGGGCTCCACAATGAGTATTTACATTGCCTGTGTTGCTAGAACCATATTTGCTCAACTTAAGTTATTCTAATATAAATAAAACAAGAAAATGTCGACCAAAGATGGCGTCCGATCTAGTCCTAGATCTATCCATCATGGTAGAAACTTCTCAAACCTCGTTCAAGGAGAGAGCCTCTTCCACCATGTGATGCACATATAACTTGTCTGAACCTTGTCTCTGTTAGTACAAGAAAAAGAGGAAAAAAAAGTAGGACTACGGCAAAGGAGAAGAAGAGATTGTGTCCACCACTTCATACGATTATTCTAGCTAACGTCTGCTCAATTACGACCAGGATTTTAGGGAAAGTTGTCTATTGGCATTTACTGAAACATGATTAGAGAAGGATGACAACGACAATCTGATTACTATTGATGGTTTCTCTTTTGTTAGATCTGATGGAACGGCTGATTCCAAGAAAAAGAAAGGCGGGGGTCTGTGTGTGTACATCAACATTAAGTACTGTAACAACTACAAGGTTAAAAATACAGTAGAACGTCGTTTATCCGACTCAATTGGGACCGGACACCGTTCGGATACGCGATTGTTCGGATAACCGAAAACCGAAGCGATCCATGCAGTATATGCAACCGGACACTATACGAATATTGAAAATCATCACATGCGGGACACGTGCGTGAAGAACGAGCAAAATAGGTGACAAATGTCGCAATTTTACCTCACCTTGGGTTTTTCCGTCACTTTTCGCCTCGCGCGAAACAACTGTTGAACATTGCCTGTTCGAAAACGTATTCATACAGTTTATGTGCATTACAGTACATGTGGTTGATAAAAAAAAAAAAAACTGGTCCGGATATTTGACGCTCCGGATAATAAACGTTCGGATAAACGACGTTCTACTGTAGAATGTGCTGTCCGGATCTAGAACTACTGTCGCTTTCATTTAGACCTTTTTATTTGCCACGAGACATGGGTGTTATTTACATAGTCTTGGTTTATGTTCAACCTACAGCCAACATAGAAGTCGCAGCTGCATTAATCGCTGACGTAGTGCATGATTTTTAGACAAGGTTACCGGACGCACCAGTAGTTATACTGCATGATTTTAATAAGAAAATTAGTCCCTTTATAAAACTATGGGCTAATGGATTTTTGACCTCAGAGGGTTAGGGTAAAAATGTAATATCTAATGCACGCATAGTTAACATAGGGGCGCCATAGGGGGCTGTGACATCACTTTTGTGGTTCATTTTGTACACCAATAATTTTCCATTCAATAGTCGTTTTTGCTCATTCACAAAATTCGCTGATGATGCGGCTCTTTTTGCCTTGCTCTCAGAGAGCTCAGACGTAAATGAGTATTTCAGAGAAATAGAACACATTGAAAAATACTGTAAAGATAAATTTTTATTATTGAATGTAAATAAAACAACAAAGAAATGATAATCGATTTTCGTAGGGCAAAGTTGGAAAATGATATTGATTTCCATGGCTCGAAATAGTCCGAACTTTTAAATAACTAGGTACTATCCTAGACAATAAAGTAAATTTTACTGCAAATACTGATTATATCAGCAAAAAGGGGCAGCAAAGATTACGATTACTGATAAAACTGTCCTCGTTTAATGTTAGCGAAACGACCTTAGCTTTGTTATTTCACGCTCACATCTGCAATATTTTATGTTTCAATATCACTGCCTGGATTCGGCAATATGAGCATTAGAAATAAAAGTAAACTTCATAGAATCCTAAATGCTGGTGGTAGTCATTGGGAAAAAAGCAAACCACATTTGGGCAGCTGTTTGCGAAAAACATTCTTGAAAAAGCTAAAAAAATATATAGAAATAAAAAATGTTACGTTGGACCAGAATTTTGTGATTTTACTATCACAAAAGAGATTTAAGACACCAAGACCAATAACAAACATACACAAACACTCTTTTGTTCCCCTGGCAATCAATTCATGAAATAGAAACAATCTGATATAAACCTTTCACATGTAAATTATGAGTCTGGTATGAATGTACATTTTGTTTGTTTTTTTTGTTTTTTTAAATTATAATGTTATGTTTGGTGCAATGCACAAAGTGTAAGACAAATTTCCTTACGGACCATACAGATTATTATTATTATAAAAGAACGAGTAGTCCTTCTCTTGCGAAGCCAGGGTCGAGTTTCGTTATAGGGAAACAAAATTCATCGTAGTTCCGTTATCAGTTTCCACCGAGGAGTTTTCTGATGATGTGGCAGGTCTGCAGAAGTACCGCCCTCTGAAGGCAACGAGAATGTTCTTAGGAATGCCAAGGGCCTTGAAAGTATCTGTGAGGTCAGTTGTTATTATTCCCTTCGGTTGATATGACAATGGGGTACATTGTTGTTTTAGAAAATTTCCATAAACGCTTAATCTCAAAGCCAAGGTCCCCATAGTTTCGTTGTTTTTGCAGCTCAGTTTTTTTTAAATTATGAGATAGTGGTACGGCGATGTCAATAATGGTAGCGGATTTTTCTTTTTATCGATAATCAGCAAGTCAGGGCGATTAAAATCTACCGTTTTGTCAGTCAAAATAATCCTATCCCAGTACAGTAGATGATCCGTAGACTCGAGAACCTCTCATGGTGAGTATTTGTAATATGGAGTAGTATCCTTACCGATCAAATTGTGTGTCAATGCCAAGTGCTGTTGTATTAACTTTGCAACTTGGTTACGGCGACCTAGGTAGGCAAATTCCGATAGGGTTGAACATAATATAATTATGTATTCAATTGACTCACCCACATTTTCTACATTTGTCAACAATATTGAGTTTTATGATATTCTTCTCGTAATTTTCGTCCTAATTACTCTGTCCTGTATTGCTGTGACAAAGGCTTCAGTTTCAGGGTAAAGATGACCTGCTTTGAGCCTTGCTAAGGAAGCAGCCTTGTCAATGTTGTCCCCATCTAATAAAGCCGGGAATTTTCCGTGGAGTTTTTTTTTTTCTTCCCATTGCCGAATATCATGCCAGGCGACATTAACATCAACATTGTTTAGGTTCAGAGGAGTTGCATCATTGTATTTGCGTAGGAAGGAAACTAGTTTATTGCTGGAGGCGTGCCTTGTTGATCGTATGTATTATTATTGATTGATTGAGAAACTTATTGAAAAAGGACACACTTAAAAATGAGAATGTGAATTACTGTTTGTACATTTAAATGTAAATGTAAATATATTAATAGATATATGCTCAATGTACCCAGGTCAGTTGGTCTGTATAAGGGGAATGATAAACAACATTAATCCATATGGCACTGCGATCTATAGGGCAGATGATGATGTAAAGGTCATCTGCTTCTGTAGCCCACAGTTAACGAGGGCGACATGTAGCCAGAACAACGACCAATCACCTTTACTTTTCCCCAACCAATATCAGGTACCAAAAGATCCCGAAATAAATAAAAAAAAACAACAACAGTCTTCACCAGGATTCGAACCAGAGACTCCCGGTTCGTCCTGTAACTAAGCGCGTCACCACTTAATCACCACGGCCTCTCATGTTTATCGATTGCATTACTATTATAAGCTTCAGCTATTCCAAAATTAGATGATGTACACTGTGATATAATAATGTGATCGGCACAGATTGCTATAGTAACACTGGTTGGTGCATTGAAAATTGTGTCTTTAAAAATGTCTAGATCAACAAACGACAAATAAGGTAACGTGTCAATAGCAAGCAAATTATGGACAAAGGTTAATACCTATAAGATTAGAGAAATAAATGTATTTGATCTACTAAAGACATACATTATTTAATATTTAAAAGAAAGCCCCGCGTGCGAGTTTTGGTAGCAACAAAAGGATAGGACGCCACACCCAGCGCAGACATAGTTGTAGTATGATATTATGGTCACTGTCTACTACTGTCCTCGGCAGTGGATTTATTTAATGGGCGGGAGGTCTCAAATGTGTATTTAGTTACCTTTTTTATAAATCTACTGCATTCTCGTTTCAAAACCGCCTGAAACCAGGTGCTCTCTACTATGTTAGTTTTATAGAAGACATGAAAGAAATGTATCACTAAAATTAAATATGTAGTTCGCAGCTGGGACTGTGTGTGTACGAGAAATACTGCACTCCTAATTAATATTTTATGTAACACATAATATTGCTAAATTTCGAAAAAAAAAAAACGCTACCACTTTTGCTGACCAGCGTCTTTTAGAATAAAAAAACTACCAAAAAAATTATTAAAAAAAAAATAAAGTTGGTGACTGCTAGTTCAATTGACCATTATTTTTATTTTAACAAAATAATTTGTTTTTTCTACCATGAGCATATTAAGTTGGTTCTTTGTTCTGTAAGTTCTATTTTACACGCTACATTGCTTTATTCGCTGTTTCCAAAGACGCGTTCTGTAAGCTTGGATTAATCGTTCTTTGTTGTAGACTTTTGTTGTTGTTCCCCAGTATTGGGTAAGTTACGTTTTATATTATTTTCATCTTTATTTCGTCGCTCCTGAACGGTTCTTCGTTAATATCATGTTGAGTGGCGATCACAATGGATTCGTATTTCTCTTTTTGGGAGGAATCAGGCTTAATCTGAGAGTAGACGGATGAATTTGTAAGGGCCTTACTTGGTGTTTGTTTATGGGCTGTATTTGTTTTTAGGCAGTGTGAACCCGGATTGTACCGCTGGTATTGGGGCTAAGGTTTGACTTTATTCTACACCAATAATGTATGTTTATATAAACAATGTTCATTGAAAGTATTTTATCATATACACAGACAGCACTTGATAATACATTAAAAATATATATTGACAAAATGTCTCTTTAATTGCTATATTAAATTGTCATTGATATCATGCTTGCATTGTCATTTAACCAATTGGTATTACTTGTTTGTTGTTAAATAATGTACATTAGTCAATTGGCATTACTTGTTTGTTGTTAAATAATGTACATTAGTCAATTGGCATTACTTGTTTGTTGTTAAATAATGTACATTAGTCAATTGGCATTACTTGTTTGTTGTTAAATATTTTACACTAGCCAATCGGCATTACATGTTTGTTGTTAAATATTTTACACTAGCCAATCGGCATTACTTGTTTGTTGTTAAATATTTTACACTAGCCAATCGGCATTACTTGTTTAACTTGTTAAGTTGTTAGGCTGTAAGGTTTGCACTAGCGGATGAACCAAGGCAAAAATACAACACTGTTGCTCAGCTCTACCTAAACAGTGAAGTGAATATCTGAACTACCATTTAAAAAAAAACAGAAAAAAAAAGAAGAGATGTACGCTACCGCACTGTTTAGTCCCCTCAGAATGAGCATTGTTTTACATGGAGGGAGGGCTCTATTAATGTTCCAAAAGATTTGTAAAAAACTGAAGGAACTAGATGGAATAAAGATGAACTGCACATGTATATATATCATGGGCATAGCCAGGAGAGGGGTGGGGGGGATCGGAATTTAGTGACTGATTTTTTTTATATTTTAGGTGAGATTTTAATACTAAACCATCACTTGCCCCAGCGTATTTACATGTATAGGTCTATCATCATTAGATATGTGAACCAAGTGGTCTGAGTGTCATTAGGCTGGTTGCTTAGCTTTAGGTTTAGTGCTGCACTGATGAGGCGGGTTTGGCTGGTACTGATGCTGTCTGCTGGTTGGGCTGGCGTAGTGGATCCAGGCTCCGGGTGCAGTCCAACGTTGTATGGTTGCAGGGCTAAGCTGCGTCTACCATTCAGTCAAGCCAAATACGAGTCTGTGGCTAGCGTTATTACTTGGACTCTTGAAGTATGAGTAGGACTGATGTCTGCAGATCTGGTGCCAACAAATCTGGTATCAGCTTTAGGTTGCTAAGATATTAGTTGGATGTTGCCTATTAATAAAAGCTGCAACGATATAATGTATAAATCGGTTTAGCCATAATGATACCAATGGAGAGTAGATGCCTTTCCGTAAAGGACATCTTTAGAATGATGTAGAGAAACTATAAACTAGTTTCATAAATACTAAAAGGAGCTAACAAATAAATAGTGCATCCTATCAAGGGGTATAACAATAATAATGGGAACTCCCATGAAAGGGAATAACAATACCAATAAGTAATAAATGATACGGTAATACAAGTGATGTTGATTCACGGTGAGTAGCAATTATATAATTTGATTAGATAAATGAGATGAAAGGGGACGACTAATACTCGCCCATGCTTTCCCATAAGTAAACATGGAGCATAAGTAAATACATACTTAGTAATAAGACCTGTTTACATGAATGTTTTTATAATCCCATACGAAGAAATAAATAAATGATAATATATAGAAGGATCATGCTGAGCGCTAATATATGAGTTAAATTAATAATAGTTACAGAGTTAAATACATGTGGTAAGAATTGTTAAGAAATTCTAGTCCAGATGGCTTGAACATTTAGCCACAAAAGTCATGATATAAAATATAAGCATACAGTAATCTACTTACATTATCCGTGATAAGAAATACACAAATATGTACACAAATATATATATATTTATATATTATATCATTAAGTAAAATGGTTCTCAAGCACTTTACTAAGTTACATACCACCAATCCAAAGTTAAATAAGTGAATGAAAATAGTCCAGAGCTCAAGCAAATGCTAGATGTGCTCCATGTCAGCTCTCCAGCGAAAAGTTTTGTCCATATACATGTGGAGAGGGGGAGGGGGTTGGCAGACTGCAAAGGTGGCGTAGACTACCTGGCGTCTTTGGACAAAGGGATCCCTGCGTGACCGTGACGAAAGTTTCCGAAGGCGCGAGTTGAAAGCCCTGGAAATTCGCTCAGATGGCGACTTAAATAAAACGAATTTCGTCTGTAGGCTTTAGTCGTAGTTTTTCAAAATCAAAAATCTGTTGAAGTCTTCAGTTTGATGTAAAAAGCAATTCTTCTAGATGATTTGACTCCGTATTTCGCCATCTTGATTCGCATATTTGTATTAATAATTTCTTTAAGCATTGCTATACACGAGCGAGGTTTTCCTATTAAGTTGATCAAAATTAATTGAAATTATCGATGACAACTAATTTGGTAATTTCGCTTATTAAATTATAGCTGGTGGAAAAAAATTGATTTCAATAAAATTAATTGTTAGATTTGATACAATTCATTTCTAATATTTTTTTAAAGAAAATAATTCTTTGCTAATTCATTGGTCTCCTTCAGTCGAAGAGCCACTAGCGGATCCAGAACTTTGGAGTGGGGGGGCGATTTGTTTCAAAACCCCAACCCTAACGCCCAGTAAACCCTAACCCTATGTATAAACGTGTATACAGCGCGCGAGCACACACACACACACACATATATATACGCATATATATATATCATTTCTCAACCTTCGTCGAAATCAAAACAACTGGGGCAGCGCTATAATGTTCTCCTGTGGGGTTCGGGGCAAAGCCCCGACGACAAAAGCGTTTTTTTTTATTTTGTCACTGTAGAAATGTATTCTCCAGACATCTGCAGCTCACTATTCATCAATGGAGTTTAGGGCAAAGCCCCGACGCCAAAAGCATTTTCTAGCATTCTTCATTGCAAAACGCATTCTCCTGACATCTAAAGCTTATTATTCATCAATGAAGTTCGGGGCAAAGCCCCGACGCTAAAACATTTTTTTTCCATTCTTCATTGCAGAAACGCATTCTCCTTACAAGTACAGCTCATTATTCACCAATGGAAATCGGGGCGAGGCCCCGACGCCAAAAGTGTTTTCTTTTATTCTTCACTTCAGAAACGCATTTTCCTGACCTAAAGCTCATTATTCATACTATTAAAAAGAACCTTTCGAATAATGTTGTACTTGAAAAATATTCTAAAATAAATTTATAGGTCCATAATGCATTGGAAATAAAACTGATTTGTTCCTTGAAAAGTAGGATACCCACATATTTAGATTTTTAGCTTTGAGGATCGCCGTCGAAAAAAAAATTATTTGATAAATAGCTTTAAGAAAATTGAAGTATAAATTGTGAGTTATAGTCGCAAATTTTTTTAACTAGAAAAATATCAGATTGAGTAAAGGTTGGGAAAAGGCGACTATGAATACACAATTGAAGTTTAGAACTCATCTCAATCCTGACTTTTATACTAAAAAATTTCGTTTGAATTCTAACTTTTCCAATGCATAGTCTTTCTTAAAATAATTATGATAAATTCATTTGAAATTACATAAACTCTGGTCTGGAAATGGGAGGGGCGGTAGAGTGAAAACGATTATTCCTCGCTCCTTTAATAATTTCTGCTAAAGATTGTATTTGGCATTAAAGAATAGGGGTGGGAAGACTCGATATAAGAATTTAATTTATAGCATGTATAAATTATATTAGTGACATATTTTTTTTAATTTCTTAACTATAATACAAAAAGAAAAAAAATATTGGTTTGTCCCATGGGGGGAAGGTGATTGCATGTATCGCCCCTCCCACCTGGTACAACCTTTTTTCATTTACTAATGATACAATTTGAGATTAGAGTATGGTACGACATAATATACAATGGGTCACTTATCAATACGTAGTTTATATTCTTAGATATTCAACAAATTTTGTTCACAAACTATGATTCTCCACAAAAATTGGACCGCTCCCAAGCACACATGATATTCCCCCCCCCCTCATCCCACCGAATCGGCCAACATACCAGAAAGGGAGCGACATAATATACAATTTATATATTAATTCAACTAATTTTGTTCACAAATTATGATTTCTCCATAAAAACGGACCGCCCCCCCCCCACTCAAAGAGTTTAGGTATTCGCCCCCCCCCCCACCAATCGGCCAACAGGGAACGACATAATATTAAGATCGTTTACAATATCAATAACAAGTTCCAACGATATAGATATTTAATTGATTTTGTTAGCAAGCTGTGATTTCTACAAACAAATTGGACCGCCCTCCCACTCGAAAGTGTAGGGGGGGCGGGATTGATACCATCGCCCCCTCCCGACCCCACCAAATCGGCCAACATACTAGAGGGGGGGCGAAATAATCTAAAAATAGGTTGAAGTATAAATAATTAGTATATATTTTTAACATAAGTAATAAATTCGTATACAAATTGTGTGAATCCTATACTAAAGTTCGTCCGCGATCGCCCCTACCGCTCCCCCCCCTGGATCCGCCAGTGCTCAGAGCACACTTCCTCATGTGGCTGTGGAGCCCTATTTTGGAGACACATTTCTCTCCACAAATGGCGCAGGTTAAGGTGGTTTTTGCTTCGTTGGTAGAGGAGCTGGCCGTTTTTTCTAATTGTACGTTTTTCTTCCTGAGCTGAGACCCATGTACTTTCACTGTCCATAGCTTTTTTGACCACTGTCTCTCTCCATCTGTTGCGGTCCAGAGCTATGTCTTCCCAATTATCAGTATTGATGTTCACTAATTTGAGGTCACGTTTTATTACATCTATGTAACGGATGTGGGGGTGACAGGTTTTTCTTGTGCCAGTTGCGAGTTGTCCATAGAGGATGACTTTCGGGATGCGCTTGTCCTCCATTCGGCGAACATGTCCAAGCCAGCGCAGACGGCGTTGTCTAAGGGCTGTAAAGATGCTGGGAATGCCTGATCGCGCAAGGATTTCAGTATTGCACACTTTTTCTTTCCATGGGACATTTAGATCCTACGGATTGATCTCAAATGGAATGAGTTCAGTTTTCTCTCCTGCTTTGCGTAGGTGGTCCATGATTAACTGCCATACAGCAGTTTACTCATAACGCATGCCTTGTAGACTTCTATTTTGGTCAACGTAGTTAGCTTATGGTTTTCCCAAACTCTTCTGAGTCTAGCGAAGATCGAGGCAGCCTTCCCTATACTTTTTTTTTATCTCCTCTTCTAGAGACAGGTCATCTTTAATTGTAGATCCCAGATAGCAGAATTCGTTTACAGCGTCCAGCTTGTTATCGTCAATGAGGATGGAGGGTGGTGCTGTAGTAGGTGGTCCCATAACATTTGTTTTCTTCGTGCTAATACTCAAGCCATAGTCTTTACAGGCCTGAGAGAAGCGGGACATTAGTGACTGAAGTTCCTCTTGCGTGTGTGCCACTACCGCTGCCTCATCCGCGAATAGCATGTATCTTACGAGGGTGGCTCTGATTTTAGTTTTGGCCCTCAGTTTGGCAATATTTAGGAGTTTGCCATTAAATCTGGAATGGAGATAGATGCCTTCGGTGGATTTGTCAAACGCGTTGTGGATTGCTAATTAGAAAGATATTAACAATTCGTATGCATTCGCTTTAGAATCAAACAACGTCTTTCACTTTTTTTTTGTGTCTTTTTTCTTTGAAGAGCATAATGAAGAGCCATTCATATTTCTATGGTATCTGCTATATTGATATCCGTCTCTGGTCTACAGACTGTGTGTATTATAAGATCAACATTAGTCCACATGTAAATTCAGGAACATATTCTTTGAAACGATAGTGTTATGTTGTTGTTTTTTATATGGCACATTTGAGAAAACCAAAGCCAAGGAACATTTATATAGAAAACAGGTTCTAGCGTGGTAGATATATTGGTGGATTCGTATTTTGCATGATGAACATAAATGTCTGTAAATAACACTATTTTATTTCTTATGATGAAGTGTAGAAGCTAACTGACATTAACTGACAAACTAAGTATACATTTCCTCGGTAAATACAACAAATTGTACGCTGTGTGAACTAAACATATACTTTCTGTAATGACCACAGAACATTGAAAGTAATATAAAACATTATTCCTCTAATTATATGTTTTAAGTGTTTTTGTTTTTCACCACTAACATCTTAAATGTAATACTGTAATGTAGACAGTATTTCGGGCATTGCTCAAGACCGAAAATACACGTTGACAGGCATAGTACCATGTCAAACAGAGACATTTGTCATCTCAGGTTGAAATGTTTGACGGTAGGGATTACAAGGCCATAAGGGGACAAATTTGATAAAGCTAACTAATAAGAATTTTGGAATACCTTTCTTTTTTCTCACTTCAGAATCAGGTATTCAATAGGCAACTCGAACAAGCTGAAGAATTGCTAAGACAAAATATAGGCAATTTCTAGGAGTTTGTGAAATTACTATCCAAGTATGATCCACTCCTATAGAGTCTTCATTTTCTCACCTACCTTGAGTCTTTGGCCCCTGTTTATTAATTGAAATAAACGAAGCGTAAGTCGGACTGCGCACTTAAACAAAACACGTTAAAAACATTCTTGAAATGTAGTCTGGACGCCATTACTGAAGCCAGTGTTACTTTTGCTAAAGCATGTGTTCAGTCAGATCAGGTAATTAGTAGAATATTAAAGATGTATTTACATTTATTCAAGAAATAATCACCTGATAAGATCACTAGCATGATGTGGTAGGTAAATATATTTTTTGTCACTATTTCAACTATTGAATCCTCAGATTGAGATTAATCTAATGAGTGCTCATAGCGACATTGACGAAAACGAATTTTGTCTGGAGTGAAATGATTAAAAGCAGTTACTTTCATCATCATTATCATCAAACTCCACTTGAGTGAGGGCTAGAAAGGATCAAATCTTCTCTTGCAAAAGCCCTAGATATATAAGAGTACTAAATCAGAAGTTTAGGTTAGGTAGATCTACATCCTCATTCTAGTTCCATTTCAATGAAAATGCGAAAAGCTCTGCTGGTAACTGTGCTGGAACATCGAGCAGACGTTGTCGAGATAGAAGCTTGTTACCATTTTTTTTATTACAAATCAATGCCAAAAGATTATCTAAAATCGCTCGCCTGACAAATTGTGCTTATCCGGTAGTTGTCATGTCATAATGTGTAATATATATCTCTTATCAATAATAGGCTATTAGTTTGCTAATAAGTTAACAGCAATGCCTGGTCGTGAGGTTAGCACTCTGGACTGATGATCTCGATGGTCCCGGGTTTATATTATGCTCGCTGCCATCCCCCGTCGTCCAATGGGGGTTCGGACAAGAAGTAAATTTCTTAGACTTTAAAGGAACATCCGAAGCATGTAAAACATTTTTCAGGAAAAAAAGCATATTTACAACGCCAAATGAATGTTTGAAACATGTTTGAAACATTATTACTTTTGACAATCAAATCAAAAGTATGTCTTGAATATTCTTTGCGAATAGGCGGACCCGACGAGGACCTCATCTTATTTTGTGTGATAACACAAATTCTTTTTGTAATCTTGTTTAATGTTGTTATTATTGTTGTCTTTCATTCAAAAATTTACATTTTTTAATCACATAACTTTTTAGCAGTCTTAATTTTAAATATACTTAAATGCTTAACAGAAAATATTTTTCTTACACCTGTTAAACAAATATCATGGTATGATTTTTTTGTTGAATTTTTGTTTTATATGTATGCATGGTTATTGACAACTGTGTGTATATGTCGCGCTTGACATCACACGATAGCAGCTGACTTCGCTTGCTATATCCGTATTTTGAGTGTGTTTTTCTAAGGAATAAATATAATATGCTAAACAAAAATTTATAGTTTACTTCTATGAATAAACTAGATGTAGAGTCAGGGAATAAGCCTCAATAGTGTAGGTGTCTTAACCTCCATTTGAATTAAATGGATGTAGGGTCATGGAATAAGCCTCAATAATGTAGTGTAGGTGTCTTAACCTCCCTTTAAATTCAATAGATGTAGGGTCAGAGAATAAATAGGATGGCTGCCTGGTCGTGCGGTTTTCACGCTGGACTGTCGTTCAGATTCATTGATGGCTCCGTGTTCAAACACTGCCCGCTCCCGTCCCCCGTCGTTCTGCGGGAGGCTTGGACTCGAAAGTAATTATCTTAAACTTTGAAGGAACATCCGAAACTTATAAAACAAAACAAAACAAGCCTCAATAATGTAGTGTATGTATCTTAGCCTCCATTTGAATTAAGTAGATGTAGGGTCAGGGTAGAAGCCTCATAATGTAGTGTAGGTGTCTTACTTTTGATCCTAAACTAATGCAATTTGGTAAATCATCTATGAAATTAAAAAATAGTAGTGGACCCAAGACTGTTCCTTGAGGTACACCTGAGTCTACTGTTATTGGTGTTGATTTAGAGCCATTTATTATTACAGTTAGTTCTCTCCCTATCAGAAAATCCTTAATCCATTGAAGCAATGGACCATCAAAGCCAAAATATTCTAACTTTTTAAGCTGTGGTGCTTAGTGAAAAGCCTTGAAAAATCAAATAAGTAAGCATCTATTTTCTCAATATTATCTAAACCTTTTGAAAAATCATTAAATAGTTGTAATTCAAATGATGTATCTTTCCTAAAGTCATGTTGGTATGGAGTAGAGACATCATATTTGTCTAAGAGGTTTATGATGCTACTACATATTATGTGTTCTAGGGTTTTACATGTGATGCTGGTTAGTGATACTGGTCTGTAGTTTCCTTGGTCAGATTTTCTCCTCTTTTAAATAGGGGGTAACATTAGCTTCTTTCCAGTCCCTTGGTACTCTGCACTGGTAAAAAGATGCCTGAAAAAGTATTTTGAACACTGATGCTAGCTCATTGCTTAGTTCTTTGAGTAATCTAGCTGGAATACCATCAGGTCCAGACGCTTTATTAGGTTTAATGTTCACTAATAGTTTTTAAAATCCCCTTTGATTGTATTTCTATATCACCTATGTTGTCTACTTGGTTCAAATTAAGTAATATGTCTTTGTGTCCTGGGGCTGAAAATGCTGTTAAAATGCGTTTTGTTATTATCCTTAGATATTACATTGTTTATGTATTCTCTCTGCAGTTGTCTGCTTACTTTTTGAGTTAGTTGTTTAATTTAATATACTTTTTAAAAACTCTTTCTGACTTAGTTTCTTTTAATTATCAATAGATGTTTTCCTACATTTTACAAAGCTTCTTTAATC
Source organism: Biomphalaria sudanica (assembly GCA_036873155.1). NCBI lineage: Eukaryota > Metazoa > Mollusca > Gastropoda > Planorbidae > Biomphalaria > Biomphalaria sudanica. Next base: position 5,969,571 of record JAZGLO010000933.1, on the reverse strand, counting down.
TATTATAAAACCAGCATTTATTTCGTTTGTTTAATGTGCATTTAGTTGGTATATGATTTTCTATATTGTTTTTAAAATAGTTTATAATGAAATATTCCAAATGTCATCTTTTGGTTGGTTAATGTCTTTTTCTGCTACAAATTTTTGTTGAAAGTTTATTGCAGCTTGGTGTAGTTGTTAGGTTGCATTCGTTCCAGAGTATGATTTTTCTTTTGGGTTTTATATTGGCTACTGCTTTTATTTGTGTAATTTAATGATTTCATGGTCTAATAGACCAGGGATAATTTCAAAATCTACTTCTAATCCAGGTCTATTTGTTAAGAAAAGATTTCATATGTTATGTAATCTAGATGGATTTTTAATGATTTGATCTAAACTTGATCTAAACTTGTAACTTGTATTAAGTTTCTATTAAAATCTAATTTATGTCCTTAAGGTTTTGGTGTTTATCTACGTTACCATCTTCCAATTTGTATCGGGTAGGTTGAAGTCACCCATAATAAAAAAAAAGCAACAACCTGCATTTGCATTTTTTTTCTTTAAGTGTAGTTAACTGATTGCATAGTTCTTACCCAGGCTTTCATCTCAATTGTTCGAGATGAACCATAGTCGTTCTTAGACTAAGAGAAGCCAATTAACCAATAAATTAAGCATGTACTCAAAACTAATATTTGTTTGTATGTAGATACTGCCTAATAGGAAACAAAACCAACTAAAAACCAATAAGTGTCAGTGCATAAATATAATCTTTGTAACAGAGCACAAATGTGAGAAATAAAAACTTTAATTATTAATGTATATTTATGAGTGACTTGCTTATAAAATCATAAATGAAATATATAGATAGATTAGAAGATAATTTACTTTAGGATTTAAACCCGGGACCATCGATGAGTCCGAACGACAGTCCAGTGCGCAAATCACACTGTCAAAAATATACAAAACTGCATGTGTAAGAACATAAGAACAATCTCAGGTAAACACAAACAAGTTTAATCAGCCATCTTGATTACTAGAGTAGTTTCCCCTGTGCATGGGCACAACTCTTCATACAAATATAACATTCCATCAACATCCCTCTCCTCCAAAAAGAAAATTTTAAAAAAAGAAAAGTGGAAAAAAAATATAACGAAAAAATATTTATACAATCCAATTGACAAAACTATTTACAACCGTAAATATGTTTCAAATTAAATAACTACAATCAGATCAACAAAACTATTTACAACAGTTTATATATATAGTTCTTAAACATAGTCTCCATATCTTGACGGTTTCAGGAGAGTGGCCCTAGGTCGCAGAGAGTACTGGTGAGTGTTTTCGGCGTTGGGAGGATTGTTAATACACTCGTTCTCTGCGTCTGGGAAAATGTCCGTACAATTACTTTCACTATCTGGAGAAAAGTCTATGTTGTTAGTGGTGTCAGGTCGTAGGTGTCTTCTATTTCCTTTGGTACATGAAACCATTGTCGCCTTCTATAATGTAGGCACGTTCGTTCACTTTCCGACATACTCTGCCTTGTCTCCAGGTAGTATCGTTTGGCGATTGATACAAGACTTTCTGTCCGACGTTTATAAGCTTCATGTCACGAGCTGTTTTGTTATAGTGTTTTCTGATACGTTTCTGTCGCTTCTCCCGTTTGGCCGTGGCTTCTTGTTGTGACATTCTTGCCGGATGCTCTCTTCTTGGCAATATCGTTCTTGTTGCCCTTCCAAAGAGCATCTGAGCCGGACTTAAGTTGGTATCTTCTCTGGGGTTGTTTCTGCACTCTAATAGGGCTTCATAGGCATCTGATTTACTTTGTTTGGATTTTTTCATCAGATTCTTTAATATTTTCACTGCTGCCTCTGCCTTGCCGTTTGACTGATGGTGTCCTGGTGAAGATTTTAAATGGTGGACACCCCATGCTTTCATAAATGCGGTGAATTCAGCAAATGAAAACTGAGGTCCAAAATCACTGATACAAACTTTGGGGACACCATATCTGGCAAACAAATTTTTTAGTTTTCTTATAACAACTTGACTTGTTGTCGTGTGCAAATGTTCTACTTCAATAAAATTTGAATAGTAGTCAACTATGGCAAGGTATTGTTGGTCAAATATTTGGAACAAATCTATTCCAACTTTCTCCCAGGGATTTGAACCCTCATTATGCTTAAGCTTTCTTTCTGGTTTGCAAGTTTACTTTGCTGACAAGGTTGGCATGCATTAGCTATTTCTTTTATTCTTGCCGCTATTCCCGGCCAGGAAACTGCTTCCCTTGCTCTTGTCATCATGGCATCATACTCTAAATGTGCTGCATGTAGTTTGGTCTCAACTTCTTTTCTCAATGCTCTTGGGATAATTATTCTCTCCCCTTTCATTAGAAGGCCATCCTCATAGGTCAGTACATCTGCAAGTGACCAATACTGTTTGAGTTCTGGTACAATATGATGCTTGTCTGGCCAATCGTTCAGTATGTACTGTTTCAACATCTGCTTCTCATTGTCTACTTTGACTGCATCTTTAACTTTATTTAACATTATATCTGGGAGGGCCAGTCCTACAGTGTTGATAGAAGTGTCAGGAAAATCTACCTGTTCTGGCAAAGGGTCTCTGCTTAGCGTGTCAGCAATCTGTAATATGTTTCCTTTGGTATTCTGGTACTGAACATCGTATCGGTACAAGCGAAGCATTAAACTTTGAAGCCTTTTATGTGCACAACTGAGGGGTTTATTGAGTATATTTTCCAAAGGTTTATTATCATTATGTATTGTTATTGTTCTGCCGTACGTGTAGAGCTACTACTACAGCCAAGAGTTCCTTTTCGATTTGAGCCCACTTTTTCTGAGGCTCTGTGAGTGATCTTGATGTGTATGCTATGGGTTTGTCATCTTGTAGAAGTACAGCTCCTATGCCATGTTTACTGCTGTCCGCCTGAAAAGTTACTTTCTTCTCCGGGTCGAAATGACTTAGGGTTCCATGATTGGATATCATCTGTTTGACTCTATTAAATGCTTTCTCGCAGTCATTCGACTACACAAATAGCTTGTGTTTCTTTGTCAGTTCTGTTATTGGTGTCACAGCCTGGTTTTTGTTGTAGGCGTGATAACGCGAATGTCGTGTTATGTAGATACCTCTTGTAGATAATACAATATTCTTTGTATTTTTAGTTAAATACTTTCACTCGCGCACTAGATTTGCCAGTGCGTGAGAACACTAACATACTGACCACTCTGATTACAGCCTTTAGAATAAGTAATAGACTCACTTGTAGCAGACATGGTTTTTATTACATATAATAATGAATCACAAAAGATATTGGCAAGTCCAGCCATCAAGAAATATTCACAATGACATAGTGAATTATAATCCAATGAAATACTTCAGATATCACATATACTCCCAAAAATCAACCTTAATATCTATACATTACTACACTGGACAAGATATCCACAATGTACCTCTCTCTACGAGAGTCCAAAAACAACTGCGGTGCCCACCTCGTGGTCTGTCCCCGACCAGGAAAAATCTCGTGCTAACAGCACGGAATGGTTCAGTGATTACTAGTCACCAAATATTACAGGGGTTCTAAAACTATACACATGTCATACATGACATACGCCCCTTCCCCTTGAAAGTAGATATGATAGTAATGTTCTATATATATGTCTAGTAGCTTTATCACTCATGTCAAGCTGATCTAATTAATCACTTCAATACTGCTTGCTCAATTATACATAAATATTAATGTCATGTCATTCATTTTAACTATGAATGGTTCCATATTCTAATTGACAAATGCATTGTTCAACTCTCAAAATGCTTGCTTAGAAAAATATACATTAGTATGAATACATCTACTGTACAAGTATGTTATTGAAAAAATATCAATACAATTTGAGACTTTAGTCTCATGAAATCTAGTTAAATATTAATATATAATCTGTTCACAAGTATACTGAAATATTTTACATGAGCATGTTTAATTGCTATGTGCTCATTCTGTTAACATACATTGACATCTCAATTATGAGAGAAGAAAAAAAAATTTAAGTTATTTTACATCAAATAATTTCTATGATATAACACAACCAATGTGTATCATTTGACACACTAAGTGCATTTATTGAAGTAGTACCTAATACAGTTTACATACACCTATACAAGTATAATTGTGTTTAGTATTTCTTATATTACTCTAAGTTCTGTCACCACTATACAAGGTTACAGTGACATTGTCTATAATTGTTATTGATAGCACACATGTGGTATTTAAAGTAGAATAGCATAAAAAATGATAGCATTCAAGTGTGTACCACTTGGAAAAAAATCAACAATTTTTACATTTGTGAGTTGTTTTTCAAAAAGATTTCAGATCAACAGTTCAAGTAGTTTACTGTTGTTTACAAAATGCATGTTTACATTACTGTGTTTACTAACCATATAAATCATTAGCACATTTAGTTATTGTGATATTCTATGTTATTGTCAAATTGTGATAAGTAAATATATAATGTACAATTAATTAAAAAATGAAGTACAATAGCATCAATGAAAGAAAAAAATGTCATCATGACCCAATACAATGATACAAATGTAACAAAAATATGTCATGACCTAGTTACATGATAACTAGAAAAAATGTCAGCTTAACCTGATTGAAAAATGTCAAGTTGTTTTTAATTATATTGTGAAGTTAAACATTTTCATAGCTTTAAGTAATATATCTTCCTCTAAATAACTTGTTATTGAATGCTTTAATAAGTGTATAACAATCTTCTACTGTGTTTAAGTGTACAAATGCAATTTTATTTGATCTATCCTGAGTTCTTATATCTACCCATTTAACATGTGCAACATTGCTAAATTCTCCCATGATTGTTTGCCATCTAGTGTATCCTGATAAATTTTCTACTGTAATAATGTTGTCAGCATTAGTTAAAATGTTTGTAGTGGGACTTGTAACTTGTGAAACAGATAGTTCACAAATTTCACGCTTCTTTGCTGCCCATTCCATAATTTCTTCTTTACTTATATCATTTACGCCATTAACATTACCAATTATTAAATCTTGGGCTGGTGTATCTAAAATAATAACATCTACTTCTCCAATTATCCATGGGGTATCTAAGTGTACTCTGGCTGTATCACAAATATCAAATTTCTTTTGATTGGCATATGTAAGTTTGATCTTTTCTGGCAGTTTTGATTTGGTTTTACTAGTTTTGAATTTATTAATATGGCACTGCTTCCTGTATCTCTGAGGGCTTCTACTTTAATTCCATTTACGTATGAGGGGTATAGGTTTAAGTTTGGCTTATTGTACTGCATGTAGGCTGTCAATTCTTCCCTATTGCCATGACTATTACTATTATTATTGCTATAGTTATTTCTATTTCTGTTTCGATGGTTATTAGACTGATGGTTATATGTGTCTCTCCTTGATTGCCTATTAGTATTATAATCATTGTATTGGTAGTTGTTATTCCTAAGGCTCATTCTTTCTCTGGGGCTTGCACTCTGGTTTAATCTATAGTTTCTATATTGATTGTTATAGTTACTAGGATTGTTGTAATTGTTTTGATTGTAGTTGCTAGGGTTATGGTAATTAGTGTAACTTCTATATCTAAAAATGCTAGTATTAGATTGTCGGCATTGGCTTTTGACATGGCCCTTCTTGCCACAATTAAAGCAAGTTTTTGAGTTAGAAAATTTAAATCTATCATTAGTATTACTGTTTGATGTACTAACTGTTGCGGCTAATTCATGTAGGTCTCTTTTATCCATGGTATGACCAGGATGCCTATCTTTAAAATGTTTAAATTAGTAATGAGATCAGTTTCTGTTTTTACTTTCTTTTCTTTAAGAAAAGTGAACACTAAATCTGTTACATTAGACAGTACATTGTCAATTAGGATCATGTCTAAAATTTGATTTGGATCTTTTATGTCACACTTAGCTAGCTCTAACCACTTAAGCATATTTGCCTTCATGTCAAAGAAAATCCTGTTGAAGTCTCCATCTTTATTTAGTTTTATTTTTTTAAAGAGTTTTCTGTCTTCACTTTTTCCAAAATGTTCCAAAAGTCTAGTTTTAACAGCAAGGTAGTCTTTTTTTTGTTCAGTTGTGAGTGTGCTTATTTTGTTTAGGGGTTCTTTGATAAATTGGCTAAAATATGTTTTGCCATATCCTCATTATTTAAGTTGTAAATGGAGGAAATATGTTCAAACTGAACTAGGTAATTTTCTAATGTTTCCTCCTTAATGTTGAATTTATGAAATTTAGAAATGAATAGTTTGTTAGTAGTTTGCTGAGTAATAATAATGGGATTAATTTTGGCTGCTTCTAATTTAGCTAACTTTACTTTGTCCTGACTTTCTTTTTGTTTTGTCTCTAATTCTTTTTGTTTAGTCTCTAGTTCTTTTAGTTCTTTTTGATGAGCTCTTTCTGCAGCTCTTTCTTCCCTATCTTTATCTTTTTCAGCCTTTTCCCTTTCCTCCCTTTCTTTCCTGTTCTGCCTTTGCTAATTCTCTTTCTATGAATTCTCTCTTTTTTTCTCCCGTTAGCTCCATCACTTTCACAAGTTCTACAATTTTATCATATGATGCCATGGTTATTGTCAATTTATGTCAAATGAGTAGTTAAGGAAGTAAATTAATCAAAATTTAAAGTTGCAAAAATGAGATATGTTACACTGGAAGAATGTGTGAATTATCTACAGTGTATCTTTACAAAATAAATACAGGTTCAATGAACTTTCTTAATAGTTATATATTCAAATAATTATATGTATGAAATCAATTATATTCACAAATGCAATAGCTCAAATATGTTAATGTTAAGTATGTATGGCTATTGTTTATGCCAGTTATAGAAAAAATTAAAAAAAATTAAATTAATAAGAAGTAAAAAATTATATATACAAATGTATCAAAAAGGACAAATACAGAAACAATATGAATGACGACACAGTCTGCTATAAAAGAGATAAATAAAAAGAAGAGATGAGACAGGAGAGTTACAAATATGTAAATACAAGGCTTTACACAAACAATATAAATACAAACAGAATACTCTGACAAAGTACACAAACAAGACTCAAACAGCTAATAAATAATTCCCAATATGATCTAGTACCTCCCTAACAACAAGGATGACCTCAAACGCGTTGGGTCTTATTGAAGGTAAAAGAGCAGATAGGATGTTCCTTAATAGATCCTATTTTTATGATAGATCATAAAGTAGTCCCTCTCCAGCCACCCTTGAAAGTAAGAAATATATAGAAATAAGGAAATTCAATATCAATACTCAATATAAAAATTCAATCTTAAATAGTTAACTTACATCCTCTTTCCAACGTAGCGTAGTAGTGTAGATATTCCACAAGGTAACTTATCCAATAAGTATAAACCAAATAATCCAATAAGACAATCCAAAAGGTAAGTGTAGTAATGCAGGCACGTGTTATTTCTTCGGCGTACAACGATAACTAGGAGAGCGACAATAGGTCCAAGTTAGTCCAACTTCAACGTCAAAGATAAATAATCCAAAAGCACTTGCATATTCATATAAATAATTCAACAGTACTTAAGTAGAAAAACTTCAGCTTAGATAATCCAAATACGTAAAGTCGCTGAAAAAAATAGAATGACCATAAGTGAACAGAGGTCTAAATGGAGGACCTTCTGTATAGCAATGTAATGTGAAACCTCGACAATGCAGGAGCGTGTCAAGAGTTGGTGACGAGCGCTCACGTAGAAACGACGTATCAACTGTATTCGAGCGACGCCTTGAATTTTTCACCCACACAAGTGTATCAGCTGTCTTCGGTTTCTGCAGATGGTGCTGTCACGCCGTGCTGAATCTCAAGATGTCGACAATAGTGGAGAAATACAAGAAGTAGCTGCAAGTCCAATTTAGTCAATGACATGACGAATTACATTAAACAAATACGGTTCTAGTGGAAATGTCAATTTGTTTCTTTGAATGGTATGTCCTTTGATATAGAGTTGATTCCACCTAATGCTATCTCCACATCTCTAGGAGGCGGGGTCTACGTGGATGTAAGCGACGTTAAAGCACAAAGTTTGATTGAGATTCTTCCTTGAAGAGATGTGACTGACTTGGAGAACACAATAACTTCAGTGTGTAACAGTCACAATTGTGTGTAGAGGTCAACCAGGGAACGAAAAAAAATAGCAGGCTCTGACTAGTTTAATGATGATCTACTTGAATACTTGTGACTGGTTTCGCTTGAGTGATATTTGCGTTTTGAGTCCGTGCGTGTCTAGCACACAACATACTGTTCAGTGTAGGAATCTTGTCTAGACAGAGGCTTGGCAAGTGAGCTCTGTATCGTATCGTACTGCGTCCTTAATTGCCTTGTAGATCTTGTGAGCAATCTGGATTAAGTCCACGCTTAATTTGACGCCATCTTGAGAAAAAAAATGTTCCGGTCTAGGGTATATTCTTGCGCCAAACGAAAAGTGTAGGTTCACTGTCTTGAAAACACCTTTACTGGCCACCATATGTCACAGCCTGGTTTTTTGTTGTAGGCGTGATAACGCGAATGTCGTGTTATGTAGATACCTCTTGTAGATAATACAATATTCTTTGTATTCTTAGTTAAATACTTTCACTCGCGCACTAAATTTGCCAGTGCGTGAGAACACGAACATACTGACCACTCTGATTACAGCCTTTAGAATAAATAATAGACTCACTTGTAGCAGACATGGTTTTTATTACATATAATAATGAATCATAAAAGATATTGGCAAGTTCAGCCATCAAGAAATATTCACAATAACATAGTGAATTATAATCCAATGGAATACTTCAGATATCACATATACTCCCAAAAATCAACCTTAATATACATTACTACACTGGACAAGATATCCACAATGTACCTCTCTCTACGAGAGTCCAAAAACAACTGCGGTGCCCACATCGTGGTCAGTCCCCGACCAGGAAAAATCTCGTGCTAACAGCACGGAATGGTTCATTTATTACTAGTCACCAAATATTACAGGGGTTCTAAAACTATACACATGTCATACATGACAATTGGTTGAAGGTCTGCTGAAAGACCTAGGATGAATCTTGATAGATATTGTATCATTCCACAAAATCTACGAACCGATGTAATGTCTTCAGGGGTTTTTAGATTTGTTATGGCTCTCGCCTTGTTTGGGTCTGGTTATATTCCTGACTTGGAAATAATGTCTCCCAAAAACACAATTTCTGACTTTCGGAATGCTGATTTCTTTTCATTTAGCCTATTGAGTAATTTTGATAGGTTTTCGTCATGATTTTTGCGAGCCTCTTCTACTGTGTCCCCCTTTCCAATAACCATTATATCATCCACCACGTTAAAACATCCTGTTTGTCTCTATAAACGCATCATTCAAATGTCTTTGAAAAACTTCCGAGCTTACTTTGAGACCAATTGTATCTACCGAATGGGGTCGCCATTGCAGTGAGACTTGATGAGTCCGGGTCTAGTTTGATATGCCAAAAAGCTTCCTGGATGTCGACTTTGCTAAATATCTTGGCGTTACCCATTTCAGCCAAAATGTCTTCTAGTGTTGTTAGGTTGCAATGCTCCCTCAGTAGTGCCTTGTTCAAGGGTTGAGAATCAATGCAGATTCTTATACTGCCATCTGATTTCTCCACCAATGCCATTTGACTAACCCACTCTGTGGGCTCAGTTATTCTTTCCAGAATTCCTCGTTAATCTAATGAGTTTAGTTCGGCTCTGACTTTCTCTTTTAATGCTATATGAATTCTTCTACATGGTAGGACTTTGCGCTTCACTGTCTTGTTTATTTTCAATGTAGCCACGCCCAAGTCACCAAGTGCGTCAATGTTTTGATGTTTGTTTCCTATGGCTTCCACCTTAGCAATAAATCGGTCTTCATTAATGTGAATGAGTTCCATCTTTCTCAGTGTTGATAATCCTAGCAGGCATGTTAGATCATTTGGTACTACCACATACTCTACATTGAATTTCTCATTGGTCTTTAGATTGGTGGTTACTAACGTAGCTTTTCCTTTTGGCTCCATTACCGTCTTATTCCACATTGTTAATCTCTGGGACGTCCGTACTATCTGGTCTGGGGACACATATTTTTCGTTTATGGTATTGACGTCGGCGGCACTGTATACTTGAAATCTGACCCTTTGGTTGTGGATCATCATGACGGCCGTCATCCTATGCTTTTTGGGGCCATTCATAGCCATTACCAATTCAGTTTGGAGTGTAACTTCTTCTTCTTCTGTGTCTGAGTCTATGTTGCTCTGTGTCTTTGCTTGAGTAATGCTATATATTTTCTTATTGCAGACTGAGGCGAAATGATTCCTGCCTCCACAAATGTGACATGATTTTCCCCAGGCCGGACATTTTTCCTTTACGTATTCATGGTTGCCCTTGCAAAATTTACAAGTTTTACTTTGTCTTGGCCCCTTGTCACTCTGTTGATATTCCTTTCTGTATTTTGGACCTGACTTAGATGTTGAGATTCTTTCAACTAATGGTTTGTCCAAAGGTTCATTTCTTCCTTCTCTGATATCTTTCATTTGCCTTTGTGATCTTTCATATATCCTACACACATCTATGCATTTCTGTAGGGTTAGTTTATCATCTTGCAACAGTTTCATCTTTAAGTGTTCACTTCTAACCCCTAAGATAATTCGGTCCCTAATCAGACTCTCTTCTAGTTTATCAAAATTGCAGCTGCTTGCCAGTTTCTTCAGGGCAGTTATGTACGAGTCAATGTTCTCGTCCTCTTCTTGTCTTCTCGTATTGAAGACATATCTCTCATATGTTTCTTTGGTTCTCCCAACATAGAACTCTTCAAAACTCTTTAAAATATCATTTATCTTTGTCTCCTGCCCTTTTCCAAATAAATCAAACACGTCTGCTGTCTCACTTCCAATTATGGTCATTAGTGTTGCTACACGTATATCTTCTGTCTCTGTTGTGAGTCTCGTGGCCTGTACAGAGTTACCCCAGTCTCCTTTGAATCGTTTCCAATTGGCCGCCATATTGCCTGTTTGCAATAGCGGTTGCGGTACTGGGAAATATCTGTTAGCAGTTGCCATTTTAGCTACTGCTTTCTTATATTTTCCTCAAGATATTCTAGGTTATCGTTTACCTTTATTAGATGTGTAAACCACTGCCACCATGTTACGATGGACACTCAAATATAAATACACTTAACATAAGAACAATCTCAGGTAAACACAAACAAGTTTAATCAGCCATCTTGCAGAGTAGTTTCCCCTGTGCATATACACAACTCTTCATACAAATATAACATTCCATCAACAGCCCTGTCCCAAATTCAAACCCTGCCCGTTCCAATCCCCCGTCGTCCTGCGGATGGTTTGGACTAGGAAGTAAATTATTTCTAATCTAAAGGAACACACAAAACACGTAAAATGTTTTTATGGGTATATTTCTTATGTTAGTTTGATTCACCCAGGTAAATTAATATCGTTGCCTCTTAGAAAAGCTTCCATAAGGCATGACTATATTATTATCCTCGCAAAAAAATTAATAATAATTACTAAAAATTGTGTACCTAGTAAGAACATATATATATATATTTCTCACTTGGGGTCAATCAATGAACTCAATGTGATGGGCTAAACAAATAAAAGGGGGAGGGTTGTTCATCTAGAAATTTACCTGGTTACATTAGACCTTAGAGGTGTGGCTCTTGTAGTCCAGCCCCCCCCCCCCCCCCAAATAAAGATTAACTACTAAGTAAACAAACTCAGTTCCCTCGAAAGGTGTGACCACTAGAGAGTGTCTATACGCTGACATTAAACCTACGACCATCGTATTTAACTTGTGGTTACCTACCTATAAAAAACTCAATGTGATGGACTAAACAAATAAAAGGGGGTGGGAGTTGTTCATCTCTACCTCTGGAGATATACCCGCACAGCTAGACAGACGTCTGGTCAGCATGACGTAGGCAAGGAATGTAACATTTTAACATGTTAACTAACCTACTCAAAGGTCAAAACAAATTGAAAAAAGTGCCAGCAGTTGCATCTCTGTATGTAAAGGGCATTTATGATGTAAAGTTTCATCTCTATTTATATTAAGTTATTAACATGCCTTGTCTTTATAATAAACGATGTTTGGTGCATATTTATAATGGCTCTATTTTTAAGCACATTATTTTGTTTTCGTATAAACATTAATACATTCTATAACAGACAGTAATGGAACGAGGTCCACTTTATGCATATTAAATAGGTGTATTTTTTACTATCCGGTTTACTATCCGGTAGAGATATCCGACCGGAGTCAGATTGCACCGGATAGTAAAAAATGCGATATTCGCCAGAAGCCGGAGCCGGAGGGACTATCCGGTGCACCCCTAATATATATATTAGGGTGGGTCATAATTTTTTTTTTCAGTTGCAAATGTGAGACATGTGTAGAAAGATGCCCCATAGCATTCAGATGAAGGGTTAAAAAGCAATTTTCCCAAAAAAAACAATGTCTACAACCTGCAACTTTAAAGTTTATAATCCCATAGTCACAAGAAAAAGTCAACACAACGTACAATCAAGCAATATTTATCATTTCACAAAAAAACTTGATTTTAATACAACAGAAGGTAACTGATTCCTGGATTGTTTACACTGCAACACCATTCCATGACGTGCGGTATGTCCAATAACCCTGGAAGTGGTTGCTGATACGTCTCGCGCAACTCGTTCAACGGGCTGAGAATGACATAATATACCACGGACTGATGAAGCAGAGAAGTTGTCAAGGTCGTCATTGGAAACCATTGATAGGAGTGGTGGTGGGCTGACTGTTGTTGTATCCCAAGAAATCATATCCATGTATGACGATGCAGATGGATTCAAATCGATCGACTTTTTATCAAAAAGTCGAATGTTATTCTGGGAATGTATTCGTGCATAAACTATCTTTCCATATGCGATTTTCCTAACAGATTGATCTTCATCGAGAATACCTGCAAGGAAAATGTTCTCAGAGTGGGAGAAGTAAGCATTGTTCTGTAAAACTGGCTTCACGATATCCCAATCATCAGGATCCAGTTCAAAACATAGTTTCATAAGATGGAACAAATTCTGAGCACCATCGTAACATTCTGAATGAAGCTTTATATCAAACCAAGAAGGTGCATAAACATTTACAACAAATCTGACAAATCTGTATAAAGATGATGTACAATTGGATGAAGATAAAAGCAGTAGCCAATACAAAAACCAAAAGAAAAATCTTACTCTGGAATAAATGTAACCTAACACAACTACACCAAACTTTCAACAAACATTCTTATTAGAAAAAGACATTAACCAACCAGTCGATGACTTCTGGAATTTCATTAAAAACCATCTTAAAAGCATTATAGAAAATCATATACCAACTAAATACACATCAAACAAAATAAATAAATGCTGGTTTAATAATAGACTAAAGAAGCCTTGTAAACAGAAGGAAAACCTATATAGAAAATTTAAAGAAACCAAGGCAGAAAGAGTTTACAAAAAGTATATAAAAATTAAACACCTAACCCAAAAAGTAAGCAGACAGCTGCAGAGTGAATACATAAACAATGTAATATCTAAAGATAACAACAAAAACCTATGGTCATACATTAAGTCTAAGAAAATGGAAACATCAGGCATAGCGCCATTAAAAGATGAACATAACATAATACATAATGATAATGAAACTAAAGCAAACATCCTAAACAAATACTTTGCATCAGCATTCTCAGCCCCAGGAGACAAAGACATATTTCTTAATTTGAACCAAGTAGACAACATAGAAGATTTAGTAGTACAAGAAAATGGAATTAAAAAACTATTAGACAACACCAAACCAAATAAAGCGTCTGGACCTGATGGTATTCCAGCTAGATTACTCAAAGAACTAAGCAATGAGTTAGCCCCAGTGTTCAAAATACTCTTTCAGGCATCGCTTAAACAGGGCAGAGTACCAAAGGACTGGAAAGAAGCTAATGTCACCCCCCTATTTAAAAAAGGAGAAAAATCTGATCCAGGAAACTACAGACCAGTATCACTTACCAGCATCACATGTAAAATACTAGAACACATAATATGTAGCAATATCATAAACCACTTAGACAAACATAATGTCCTCACCCCATACCAACATGGCTTTAGGAAATATAGATCATGTGAAACAGAACTAATAGGACTAATTGATGATTTTTCAAAAGGTTTAGATAATAGTGAACAAATAGATGCTATCTTCCTAGATTTTTCCAAGGCTTTTGACAAAGTTCACCACTATAGTTTGCTTAAAAAATTAAAATATTTCGGCATTAACGGTCCACTGCATCCGTAGATTAAAGATTTTCTGATAGGGAGAGAACAAACTGTAATAATAAATGGCTCTAAATCAACACCAATAACAGTAAACCCAGGTGTACTTCAAGGAACAGTCTTGGGTCCACTACTATTTTTAATTTACATAAATGATTTACCAAATTGCATTAGTTCAGGAACAAAAGTCAGATTATTTGCAGACGATTGCATAATATATAGAACAATAAAAACAAAACAAGACACAGATATTTTACAAAGAGAATTAGATGAATTACAGAAATGGGAATCAAATTTGAGCATGTCTTTCCACCCAGAAAAATGTCAGTTGTTAAGAGTAACAAAAAAACTAAAACAAATTAATTCCACTTATCTTATTCATGGCAAACCAGTAACACAGACTAAAAACTCAAAATACCTAGGTGTTATAATAAATGAAAAACTGTCATGGAATCCACATATTGATGAAACTATAAAAAAATCCAACAAAGCATTAGGGTTTATTAAAAGAAATTTCTATAAATCAAAAAAGAACATAAAACTAAAATGTTATTTAACCTTGGTTAGGCCAATAATAGAATATGCATCCACCGTGTGGGACCCCTCAACTCAAGAAAGCATTAAGAAACTGGAACAAACACAAAACAGAGCAGTGAGATTCATAACAAACGAATATTCACATTTGACTAGGGTAACGCCATTAGTAAAATCACTAAATTTAGAAAGCCTTCAGGACAGAAGACTCAAAAGTAAAGTAGCAATTATACATAAAACACTGAACCATAATCTTCAAATACAAAAACAAAATTTAATAAAATACTCTGAAAGACACAAAAATAAAGGCACATTCCTCGTCCCATATGCTAGGACAAATTTGTACAAATACTCCTTCTTCCCTAGTGCTATTAGAGCATGGAATGGGTTGCCTGAGCTAGCCAGAAAAATCAGTGACTTGGCAGAATTTAAGTCATTGGTTAATATGCATGACTAAATGAATGACGCGTAGGACGTAATCATCTTCTTTTTTGAAGTAACGTCTGTATTATATAAGATAAGATAAGAAGACATATAAAACCGTAAGTCTCGGTTTGCCGTTGTTAACCATCTTGCATGGTTAAGATTTCCTGGCATACAATTTTGAAGAAATTGTTTGTTTTCAGTTCCAATGATACCGTTCTGAACTGCTAAGCAACTTCGTAGTAGATAAATTTGATCAGTACTAAGATCTTTCTTCACATCATCGATAATGTCTCCAAACTTTTCTCTGCGAAGTTTTGCTGGATCTACGCATGATTCTGCAGTCAGAAGATTTAGATCTTTCAGCAAAGCGTTGACAATTAGGCAGGCATCCCTGTTACTAACTTTACACCTGTCCAGAGATCTACACAATTCAGGATATTGTAAAGTATTTCGTACTGCTTTCATTTCCTCGTCACTGCATGTCATCATATCATTATCATCACTATGTATAACATCATCATCATCATTATCATCATATTCATTGTGCATGCCGTTTACATCAGAAGGAGCACAACAACACAAATTTAATTCATCACCCATCTCCACATCGTTCATGGTCTCTGTGCTTTTCTGTCTCTTACTTCTGTCAACTTTCTTCTGCAACTTCATTGTGTCATTTCTTGGTCAATTTTCCCTATATACATTTTTCGTGTTGTTTTTTGATCTGCCCAAAAATTCCATTCTAGCCCTGGTATTTTCATTGGCAGAGGACAAGTACATCACCAGAATCAAAACACTTGCAACAACATACATCAAATACACTTTGCAAACTTTGAAAGGTTTCTTCAATGTTGCTGACGATTTTGTCGAGGTAGAGAATTTGTTGAGTTCCTTTACTTTAGCAACCAGCCTCTCAACAACGCTTTGCTACACTATTGATTTCAATTGTAGGTATACCAGCAGTATCGTAGATCTTCTTCACTTCATTGCCAATTAATGAAGATCTTCCATGCACCGAGGAACATTCTCCGAATTTCAGCTGATAATCATACGCTTGAAAAACGTCAGCAGAAGTGGGCAACTGACTTTTGGGCATTGGCTGTGGGTTACCAAATATCGAGTATTCAGTAGAACTCCTTGTGGCCATGTTCAATGTTCAAATAAATGTTGCTGTTCAAATACAATCCTGTTGTACAAGTATCGATGAATAAGTCAAGATATGAATCAATATTAGTCACTTTACAATAAATTCCAGTTATTGTTTACCTCAAATTTACTGTTATTGAATACTAGAGATCTAAAACACATCAAAATGCAAAGTTTAAAAATGAGTAAGTCACAATTTAAAGCATATATTATAATGAAATAGACAAAATAGGATATTTTACTACACAGTCACAGCAGGGTGAGACAAAACTAAAAGTTGCAGCATGTAGACGATTTCAGAACTTTTTTTGCAAATTACTTATTGAATACCTAGTACATTATGCAACTTTTCCATGATGTCTTAAGAAAAATAAATTTTATGACCCACCCTAATATATATATATATATATATATATATATATATATATATATATATATATATATATATATATATATATATATATATATATATATATATATACATATGAGTATTTAAACTTTCTGAATAATTAATGATTCCAAAACTGTGGGTTTCTCTATACATATGCTACTTTCTTTGTTCCCGTGACTCTCTCTTGCAACAAATATCCAGTACATTTTGAACTTTTCAATGCCTCCGTATTTACCTGTGAAATAAACAAAAAAAAACTAACATGTATGACAATGCAATATCCACTAATACAGTGGTTCTCAGCCTTTTTAGCTCGACGACCCGTTTTTACATATACCACTAGTCGGCGACCTCAAACAGTAACATTATTTTCGTTCATAAGCATAAATAGCGTGCTTTTGCAAATGCTATAAAATCATAAATCTAACGTAAGTATTTGGTATTTATGGCAAAAGCTTTATGTTTAAACACGAAACAATATGTGATATTATATTGTCTTATATAATTCGTCTATGCTGAAATTGAATTTCTTACTGTTACAAAATATTAGGCATTCTCGGACAGTGTTTGCAAGATTAATACTTTAGAGTAATGACTTCTGTATTTAGACTTGATACTAAAAGGGTGGGAAAACTCTGTTTGACAGAAAATATTATTGGAAATGGAAAAAGATGCCACAACACAGACAAATCGGAATAACTTTTTAAACACTGGATCCAGATCTGTGTCACTGACATTGAAAACAATTATGTAAAAAATGCATCGCTATGAATGCGTTCAATAAACTTTCCCTTGATGCCTCTGTAGCATCTTTAACTTTCACTGTGAATTGTGTTCTGGTAATGTAGAAAGTATAATGAAATTGAGTCCGCAAGCATGCGCAAGTGCTCATAGAAATTGATATGGTTGGCAATATGAATATATTAATTTCGTCCAATTTTGTATCCCAATCTAAAGTTTCATTTACAAGGGTCGAATCTTTTGAGACAAATCGAGGCATGTTGGGTTTGATTCTTGCAGTGACGATTTTATTGCTCCGGGAATTTCTGCACCTTTGTCCTCGTGACTCATTTTATCGATGAATCAAGCGGTGAGTTCAATAACTTTTGCGACTTATTCAGTACCTAAAAGCAAATGCATCTTTGCAGACACAACTAATTTTTGTATTCAAGAAATCTTGTATTTTTCAAAATTGAACCATAAGCATCTTGTTGAAGGCGTCTTAATAGGTTTGCAAAATATGCAAAACTACCTCTAAAATATTTACTATGCTTGACTACAAATATCGGTTGTTTGTTGTCAAAAGGACATTACATTTATTTCGGCTTCATAGACTCGTTACAAATGACGCACTGGGTTTTTCTTCTGCTACTTTAAATATAACTAGTCGACAGGCGGCGTAGCATACGCCGCTATTTTGCAGGGCCGGGCCTAAGGCGCCTTCAACCTATGCGAACGCAGTGGGCCCAGCACTTTCATAGGACCCGCACTTTTATAGGGCCCGCTCTAATTCAATTCTTAAAAGAGATTTCTCGCGCCCTCTTATCGATTTACCAGGAGCACTTTCATAGGATCCGCACTTTCATAAGACCCGCGCATTCATAAGACAAGCACTTTCATAGGACCCGCGCTAATTCAAGGTGCATAAATTAATCAATTAAACCATTTTATAACATAAAACAGATTTCCCGCGCCCTCCTGGCGATTTATCAGGAGTTCCTGAAATCTCCCGAAATCGCAAAATATACGAAAAAGTTCTTATTTATACCAAAATATATACACTCAAAATTGTTATTTTGGGTGTCATTTAATATGGAAAACACCAGTCTTAAGCGCGATCTTGTGCATCAGCCGTAATTGTGTAATCTTGTGATAGAAGCTTCTCGCGCCTCAAACTAATGAAGAATAACTTGAGGTCAATAATTCTCAACGATAGATTGAAACATTCGGTACTTCTTTCAATTAAGCGTGATCTATATAGGGATGCTAAAATCATTACACTGTATAAGAACAAAGGTGACAGAAGCGACTGCAACAATTACAGGGGAATCTCCCTCTTAAGTATTGTAGGCAAAGTCTTTGCTCGAGTGATACTTCCCAGGCTACAAAAACTCGCTGATCGGGTCTACCCAGAATCACAATGCGGCTTCCGCTCAGGGAGATCCACGATTGACATGATTTTCTCCATCCGCCAACTCCAGGAAAAGTGCAGAGAACAAAGGATGCCTTTATACATTGCGTTTATTGACCTGACAAAGGCCTTCGATCTAGTTAGCAGAGATGGCCTCTTTAAAATTTTACAGTTAATAGGCTGCCCACCCAAGCTACTAAATGTAATCATATCTTTCCACCAAAATATGATGGGCACAGTGCAATTCAACGGTGCCAGCTCTGAAAGTTTCAGTATAAACAGCGGAGTTAAACAAGGATGTGTCCTGGCCCCAACCCTCTTTGGAATACTATTTTCACTGCTAATCCACAACGCGTTTGACAAATCCACTGAAGGCATCTATCTCCATTCCAGATTTGATGGCAAACTCCTAAATATTGCCAGACTGAGGGCCAAAACTAAAATCAGAGCCACCCTCGTAAGAGATATGCTATTCGCGGATGACGCAGCGGTAGTGGCACACACACAAGAGGAACTTCAGTCACTAATGTCCCGCTTCTCTCAGGCCTGTAAAGAATATGGCTTGACTATTAGCACGAAGAAAACAAATGTTATGGGACCACCTACTACAGCACCACCCTCCATCCTCATTGACGATAACAAGCTGGACGCCGTAAACGAATTCTGCTATCTGGGATCCACAATTACAGATGACCTGTCCCTAGAAGAGGAGATGAAAAAACGCATAGGGAAGGCTGCCTCGACATTCGCTAGACTCAAACTAAGAGTTTGGGATAACCATAAGCTAACCACGGTGACCAAAATGGAAGTCTACAAGGCATGCGTTATGAGCACACTGCTATATGGCAGTGAATCATGGACCACCTACGCAAAGCAAGAGAGAAAACTAAACTCATTCCATTTGAGATGTCTCCGTAGGATCTTGAATGTCACATGGAAAGAAAAAGTGTGCAATACTGAGATCCTTGCGCGATCAGGTATTCCCAGCATTTTTACAGCCCTCAGACAACGCCGTTTGCGCTGGCTTGGACATGTTCGCCGGATGGAGGACAAGCGCATCCCGAAAGTCATCCTCTATGGTCAACTCGCGACTGGCACAAGAAAAACTGGTCGCCCCCATCTCCGTTACATAGATGTAATAAAACGCGACCTCAAATCAGTGAACATCAATACTGACAATTGGGAAGACATAGCTCTGGACCGCAACAGGTGGAGAGAGACAGTGACAAAGAAAGCTATGGACAGTGAAGGTACTTGGGTCTCAGCCCAGGAAGAAAAACGCACAAACCGAAAAACGGCCAGCTCCTCTACCACCGAAGCAAAAGCCAAGGGGACCCTAACTTGCGCTATCTGTGGCCGGGAGTGTCTCTCCAAAATAGGGCTCCACAGCCACATGAGGAAGTGTGCTCTGAGATGAACCATAGTCGTCCTACGACTGAAGGAGGCCAATGATGATATAGGAAACATAATTATTATGATATAATGTATGACTTCGCTACACACAATGGCTTATTATAAATTATAAACCAAATAGCTTTTGAATTGCGTCACAATGAAAATAATATATTTGACCACACGTGGCGAATGTAGTGTTATTAAATAATTTACATTAATTTAAGCTGTCAAAAATATTTATACAGCAAATACAATAACAGGCTGAGAACCCCTGCACTAGTTGAACGAGTCAGTTGACAGAAATATTAAGTCAATATCCATATTGGTTGTTTTCGGTTGTAGTGATGACTAATTTTAACGTTGTAGTCTCACTTCTTAAGGAAATAAAAAAAAAAAAAAACTGTAACGTATCAAATCACTTTATCGTGATTGCTTCAGTGGATATTAAAGGAAAATTTGAGGGTTAGATGTGATCATAAGTAACAATCTGCAAACGTTTAGGATACAATGTCATGTATTGCTGCGTTTGGAACTTTTGGTGCACATATGACAGTTTGAGCATCCATAAATGTAATATATACCTTTAAAAAACGTTGTAACAGTTATTCTTTCCAAAAATACATTGTTGTTTGAGTTTGTTTGAAAAAATGTTTCGCTTTTTTAGCGACCACCCTGTATCTCATTAAAAAAAAATAATTTTAGAGATATGATAAAAGTATATCTATAATAATACTTTTAAGAAATTTAAAGCTTATATTAAGTGTATCAATTAGTTTGGATCAGCCATGTCATTAGGTTTGCAATAGATCTAGACTAACAATAACAAATCTTTGTGATAAGAATTTTTTTTTCAATAGTTTTGTTAAGCGCAATTTTATGCTTTTAGCTTTGCCAATACGCTATGTTCATATCACTTGTCTGTACCAGGCTGAAAGGGGTGGGGGGAGAAAATACGGGGTATCTTGGTGATTGCTTTTCAAATGTGTTTGAAAAAAGCGAACGACCTGAATTCGAATTTTAGGCTAAAGCCTTCTCAGGCTCTTTAAGCAAACGCGGTAATCACTCTACTAGCGAAGGGTCTATTAAGATGGAAGACTTATATATATATATATTTATGTAATATTTCTATTTCATGTTTGTGTTCACTAAGCCTCAAACGACAATCTATAAAGGGACTTATTTAGCCTATACCTCCACACCAGTTAAGTACTAATTCTTTCCCTTGTTTTAGATACAAAACAAATTAATTTATTATCAATAGTTCAATAATTGATTGGTTAATTTTTAAAATTGATTAGTGTTTATTCAGGTAAAGAAATTTTGCGAAATTTCAGCTTGTTTTGAGATTGTGTGTTGGATAAAAAACGTGTACAAACTTTGGCAGACAGACACAGGGATTTGATATAAGCTCTGTAAAACATATTTAAGAACGTGAAGGCTTTACCTAGTCACCACTTTAAAAACATATAAAATTCAAGCACATATATGAAGTGACATTGGGGCGTTTTTAGAATGAAGTTGCAATTATCGTTTATATTACATCTTAAATAATTCTTCTGTTAGCTTCAAAACTTTATGTATACTAAATAATATGCTAACTTCTTAACACAAAAAAATATATTACAGAAATACACCTCATATTAAATCTTTTCTCACACTGTGAAACTACTACTA
The DNA here is from genome assembly GCA_036873155.1 of Biomphalaria sudanica. Classification (NCBI taxonomy): domain Eukaryota; kingdom Metazoa; phylum Mollusca; class Gastropoda; family Planorbidae; genus Biomphalaria; species Biomphalaria sudanica. The sequence goes on along the minus strand of JAZGLO010000933.1, from coordinate 5,947,543 downwards.
TTTTATTTTTCCGGGTGGTTTGTCACTGCAACATTTAATGTTTGTGTAAATGGGTCATATTTATTAATAAGAAGTTTGTCCCTATAAATATGTGTATATTATTGTAAAGTTTCTAGTGAAATACTTCAAAAAACTTAATTGTTATTTATGTGATTTTAACCGTCTTCCTTTTTAGTGCCTGGTCGTTTGGTGAGCGCGCTGGACTATTGTTCGATTTTCTCTATGGCACGGGTTCATATTTTGCCCGTGGCCATTCTACTTTGTCTTGCGGGAGTTTTTGATAGGAATTAGATTCTCTTTAACTCTAAAGAAACGCCCGAAACATGTAAAATATTTTACAAACATTATAGTGTTTTGTATTGGATAAACTGCTACTGTAACCGCCGAGTTATTGCTTGACAATGCTGATGTCATTGAAAATATAATAATACATTTTTTTACGTAAAAATGTATAGCCTAAGGTCAACAATTTAATTATTCAAAATTTGATACCCATGTGTCATAAAAATTGTGAGTAAAATGGCAAAAATATAAAATTAGTCACCTGATAATTAAAAAAAACAAAACTTACCAATTTTAACGTAACTAACGCAAAAACAAGTTACGAGAGCCATAACAGCTACTATCACTAGTGGGACAGTCACAAATAGGATTAAGTTTGGGTTTCTGTTTAAAACTGTTTCTTGCATATTATGGGAATCTGAATTGTGAATCGCATCCTCTTGTAGGTTCGAATCGCAAGATGAAATGAGAACATTTGATGACAAAGCTAAAAAAGAAATAATAAACATATATGAAACAAATATAAAATTTGTGTTCAAGAATAAAAGAGAAAAAGAAAATGATGAGAGTTAACCTTAACACTATTTAAGATACCATACTTTTAGATTTGTTTTGTGTGACATTGTGTAATCTGGTGAAAGAAGCTTCTCGCGCCTCAAACTAATGAAGAATTACTTTGCTGTGTGCTGTATGTACTGTAGATATTTTTTTCTGTTAGGCAGTGGTCGTGTGTCTTGTGGTACTCAGGACAGATGAGCAGTGTTTTAGAAGTCTTTGGCTACGGATATCTTAATCAGTATTTTTTTATATTATAAATTTTGTTTACGGTATGTAGTTGATATTACCTCAAATGATTTCCATGCAGTATATTTTAACCCTAATGATTTTCTTCCATGCGTACTTTCAAACGTTACTTATTTTTTAGCCTTATGTCTGTAATGAGCTTAAATTTGTTGTTATCACCAGATAGGCTTTCCAAAACGGAAGACTTTAAGTGGGTTTCAGTGAAACTTATAGCTCAAGATCTTATTTCCACTAAAAGTGGTCATGTGTTGATCTAACTCTTTTGACCTCAGAAGTTGTTGTTTTTTTCCAACCATGATGTGTATCATACAGTGGTTTAGACAGTTTTTCCCGATTGAGACTTTAGATTGGCTTATGGCATATGATAGTTATGTATTTATTTCTAATTTATGACTTGTGCGGGGTGTCATACTATTTTGGAGTTGTTGTTTTTTTTTTGTATCTGAAGAAGTTCGTAGAGCATGGACCAGTTGCTTTTCCAGCTATTGACTTTAGTTGTAAAAACTATTGCTATTTATGTTTATCAAGGACTTTATTAAGTTTTATGATTTGCATACATTAGTTAATTGTATACCTACAGCTACCTTAGTATCCCAGGAAACATAAGTAGGGACCAGGGGCGACTGGGTATCGAAATCGGACCTGGCATTATCATATAAACCGGACCAAAAATGAATGGCATGTTATATTATGGGCATAGCCAGGAGTTTTTCGGTGTGGGGGGATTTGTTCCTACCCCGCTCTGCAATGTATATGTATGTAAATAATCTTCATTACATTCTGTCCTTTCATTCTTTCGGGTGTTTTCTTTTAGCTTAGAATAGGTTCTTCTTTTAATTAGTGGAAGACAACCAAGGACAGCTAGGGAGTCCGGGGTGAGCGTTGTGAGCTCTCCCAGCTGGTTCTGGGGTGAAACCCTGGATTTAAGCATTATTTCCGTTTTTAAAGCTTTAAAAATGCATATTCTGATGTATCGACAGTGCCATTAGTCTGCTACTCTTCCGCTATAAAATTTTAAAACCAAATCTGCTAATTACTGCACTTAATAAATGGAGTCCAGCGACTGGTAGAAAGTGGTAAATATAGTTTTGCTATAGTTTTTGTATTGGAGGGGGATGATAACTACAAAACCCCTTTTGGCTACGATTAGGAAATTCGGTTACTGTAGTTTGCTTAAGTTGGCTGCACTGGGGCAGTAAGTAAAGTTTATCTTTCAGACAATGAGGTCTGAGGCAAGTGATGATTTAAACCCCCTCCTCCCGGCTAAGCCCATCTGTCATATTATAGGTGTAAGCTTAATTTTCTTCAAAATATATTAAGTTTGATAACGCATTGAAAACTGGATGTATGCTGCGTAGCATTAAATAATGTATTTTATTTATACATGTATGTAGTCTGAAAACTATAAACAATATAATAACAGCCTTAATGAGTTTGAAACTTATTGGTATTACTTATTGATTACAGACGTTTCTTCAAAAACATTAACGCATTTCATGTGTCAATCTGGTCATGCAAGTTGATCTGTGACTTAAAATATGCTAAGTCTTTGGATTTCCTGGCTGACTCAGGCAATACATTACATTAAAAGATAAGTATATGCAGAACTGTTAGAGAGGCACTTACAAGTACATTATCAAAAACGCAAATTGTTTATGAATATATCATGACCCATTATTTAAATATAATTACAAATCTCATTTAATTAAATATAGGATGTGACAGCACCATATGCTTATAAATAATAGTTATAGTTCTATATGTCCTGGTTTTTTTATTGTATCCGTTAAAGAGCTAATTGTCGCCACTATTTTTTTCTGTGTTACATCAATGTTTTCTAACTTAACCTCTCTCATCCCTCTTTTTCGTGAACTGATAATGGAACCATCAAAAGACGGGAAAGTGGAGGTGCGAAAACTAAAATCAAATGTCCATGCCAACCAGCAAAATGATTAGACCAAACGAAACCTCGAAGAAATCAACGCAGTGTTGAAGTTCACGCCGCTCGTGCATAGCAAAAAGTAAGGTCTTACGTTTCGCACATGATAATACGTGCAGTGTATAGTGTACAATTTTGATGTTCTTGATGAATTTCAAATCAAAATTAAGTGCAACATATACATTTAAAGAAAAAGAAAAGAAAACGTGTTCGGGCAGCTCTGTCTTGCTGTTACTTTTTTTAAAAAGTTGTCAGCATTGGAATTTTTTTTTCTTTAGTCTCGGCCAGACCGGCCATATAGGTATCGGCCCATCGGGCATTTGCACGTTTGCCCATATAGCCAGTCCGCCCTGGTAGGGACTAATATACAACGTGCTTGTACAAATTAAACACTGATAGGTTGATCTTTATAATCTAATTCTATCTATAGGTCACAAAGCAACTTGTTGTTAAACCAAAGGTCGCACGGTGACGGGTATTTACGATAAATTTCATTGACTTTTTAAAAACTATACTCGCTACTAGGTCACATTGATAGATCACATTTGTTTATTAACATTTGGACTTAAATTTCAAATTGTTTTACAAATGATTGTTTATATAAAAGAAAACATTGTAATTTGTAAGTGATTTATTGGAAATGTAATGTTATCTTACCTGTTATTGTACATATAAATAGACTCTCTGGGTGTACCAGACCAGCTGTGCCTAGATAGCGTAACCTCCATGTTCCTATGCATTTTCTGGTCAATTTTAATATGGTCATATTGCATGACGCCAAACCAGTTTCTGGATTGAATTCTAAAGCAGACCTTGTCTCGTCCTCAAAATCTTCCATACAGCCTCCTCTAAGTGAACACTGGGACACGGTTTCGTCATTATCAAACCAAACGACTTCCAAATCTTCTTTTAAAACGTGTTTAAATTTGGTATAAATTGTATAGCTCTCACCCTCTCTGATTTTGTCAGCGTAGCAATTTCCCATATATATTACTAGAAAAAGAAAATACTTAATTAACCTAATTAATTCATTAATTGTTTAATTAACGAAATTTAACAAAAGTAAATTAAAAGAAAAGATATTTACTGGCGAGAATTATACATTATTTACAATTTTAAATTACTTTTAAACATTTTGTTAAATTATGATTTTCTATAAAAAAAATAAGCAAATTACTTTAAAATATATTTACTAAAAATATGAAGTTCATTCAATAATATATTTTTTAATATTAGTGAATATAGAGTTCTTGTATGTACAAAAGGAGAAGTACTTTAAAATATGTATACTTACATATACAAAAAATAACGATAATTACAATTAACATAGATTGTAAAAACCTGTCCATCTATTTGCTTCTGTTCAGCAAAGTTCTGAAAAAAGACTGCAATAGATATTATTGCTGAGTTTATATATTAAACATCTAAGGGTTATTTATTATAATTTAAAATGTGTTGCTTGTTATTAGTACTTGACTATAACTCTAATCTGAGTTGGTTTCTTTAAATAGAAAATGATGTTTCCTAATAAAATGTACACGCCACTTTGTTTTTTATTGTTAATAATGACGCTTCCTCATTCCAAGCACCAAGATTTATTTTAGAGTCACCCCTTATTTTTCCAAATTTAATTTAAGCGCAGACAGTGTGTTACTAGGCTGAGATCATGGACAAAGATATTTTTTCTATAAAATGACCTTCAGAATTAAATTCTGCCTACTCGAGTGTGCGACACGCTTCACCTCCTTAAAAAAAGTGCACAGGTTAAAAAAAAATTAAAAATGTTTAGTATCGACTATCGTCACTGACGTATGAAAGATATTCGAGGCAGTGAAGCACGTACGTTGGTAATGCTTTAATACAAAAACATTATATCAGTATTGGCAAGACGTCTTATAGAGGGTTTGATAGCTTATAGCAATAAAACATCATTGGAAAGACAATATAATACAGTCAATTAATTTCACAATTTTAAGCTAAAAAAAGCAAATATTGTCCTCAGAAAAGTAAAAAAAAAAAAAAAAACTGTACAAAAAAAGTTTTTTTTTAAACATCCCAAAGGGAACACAATCCACAGTTTAAGATACGCTGTCATAGCAAAGACGTCTTTGTTGGATGACTGTGATTAAAGAATTTTTAGTTATAGCATTATGATTGTTTCATGTTCAAAATCAAAGGAGTAGCATATTTTATTAGTACCTAAGCAGATAAGACACTAAGACAATACAATATTACACAACATTTCACCGATTCATTTGCAAAGTAAATAGCAAGATACAGATACATGTTAAATGTCCATAAAATTAGGAAATTATATTTAGCAACAGTCAAAACGTCTTTATCTTGCTATTTAAATTTCAAACAAAAAGAGACCAAAATGTAATGATTATACTAGAACAATATGAGCAATTTGTTTCTTTTTTTAATGTTCATTGATTTTTTGTGAAGTGGTCTCAATTTGTTTTTTTGTCTAAATACCGTTACACACTATTTACAGAATAATACTTAAAACAATTACATGACTTTCATATGACTAACATTTACATGACAACGAAAGGAAATACAACGTAATATTATGATAGTGAAAAAAATATATAATTTTGAGACTCAAAGTCTAATTTCCGTCGAATAAAACTTGCTAATGCTTTTATAAGAACTAATAATAGTGCTTATAAATAATTTATTTCATTTGTAATATGATATATTTATTTTAACGTTTCTCTCTCATTTTCGAGTTTATATTTTTTTAATGAAATAATATAATGTTGTAAATAACATTTTTAACGTAAACTTCTTTTGCAAGCTTAGTATACACACACATACATACATACACACACATTATATATATATATATATATATATATATATATATATATATATATATATATATATATATATATATATATGATTTACTCAACCAGGGCCGGCCCTAGCATTTGCGGGGCCCTATGCGAAACGGATCGTGCGGGGCCTAGTCTGGGTAGGGTTAAGCATAATGTCAAAATTATTTTTTTTAATTAGAAAATAGGCCTACTTTCGTCTTTGCAATAAATTTTTGTCAAACGAAAGCTCGCAATGCCACTTTTTATTTATAGACACCCCAAAATGTCAATTTTGTCTATTCTTCAGGAAATTTGAATACAATCCAAAAAAGTTCAGGACTTTATCGTATGTTTTGCCTTTTCATAAGATTTCCTGGAGGCCCTGGAAAATCAGGAGGTCGCGAAAACCCTGTTATTTTATATACGTTATAATGGTTTAATTTAATAATGTACAATTAGAATTGGCGCGGGGCCTATGAAAGCGCGGGGCCCAATGCACTCAATAAACTGAAACACATCGCAATAAAATCGAATAGTAAAACATGAATCAACACCCAAATAATTAATTAAATAAAATAAATAAAATAATTAAATATTACACTAAAAAAACTTATCATTGCAAGCCATAGTAAAATAGAAAAAGGCCAAAAGTTTCATTATATTAAATGTAATGTTTTGATTAAGGGAATCCAAAAGTGTAAAATGACATTGGATAGAAGTGTCTTAAGTCATATTTTTCTCTTGAACCTTAGATGTCAAAAATACAATTCCTGGCACGCCAAACAAAAGCTACAGATGTTAATCATAATGGAAGATTAATATAATTCATTTTGAGCTTAATAGCCTCTAGCAATAAATGAAAACAAAAATTTTAATTAAGTTTACACATTTTTTATACAATGATTAATAGACAGTAAAAATTACCTGAGCGATTCTGGATAATTAACCAATATTTAAGAACGCCATTAACAAATAAAATTGGAAAATCCCAAAATGTTTCTGCTCTCTAGTAACGATTGATTTTTGTATTAAGTCATAGAAATTAACCATTCACTTCCCCAATGTCAATTTATAAACTGGCAACTGAATTTTTTAAATTTCAACAATTTGTAACTATTTTTAAAGTCAAAAAGAATTTAGATAAAGTATGTCAAGTCACACTTCAAATGACGCTGCACTGTGGCGACATGCAATTTGTGCTTTCATTATTCATTATTCTTATAGTTATAATGTTTTTTGTTTGGTGTAATGCACAAATTGTAAGACAAATTTCCATACAGATAATAAAGATTATTATTTATATTATTATTATTATTATATCTAAATTTTCAAACCAGCAAATTACATTTTTTATTGGTTCTTGATAAGAGATTGAAAGCTATGCATTAGCCATTTTTTCTTCTAACTATATATTGATTTCTCTACAATCGATTTATATATCTTTTTTCCCCCTTAATATGTTAAATGTATGTATATAATTTATTTATTTATCGAAAAACGTCATACAATAAATATGCTATGGAAATAATAATAAATATTTCAAAAAATAATAAAAAAATAATAATAATATATTTATTGTTCTCGGGAAAATATGTATTACAATAGTACTTTACTTATAGAAAACACATTAAAACGATACCTAACTAAATACAAATTCATACTAAGTTTCACTAAAACACTACATGTGAAGTTTACATTAGACAATATATATAGTCAAGTGTCTTTTGCTGTCCTCCTACTCTGTAATTTTCCCTCTCTACTGGTAAACTTTCTATGGGGTGAGAGAGTGTCTTGCATTTATAGTTTTGAATTGTTTGCTATGACATAAAGGCAGTGACATTTATTGGTCATTCTTTGTCATGAGGCAGTTCACCCTCTGAAGTTGGTTGAATTAGTCGATGTGTTGGTCCGTAAAAGATTATTATTAGTCTGTTTAAACAAGTACTATTTCCTTGGACTTATTATCCGGTAGGATGTTTTGACCCCCCCTCCCTTCTTTTTAGCTAATGAATGGGCGAAAGCTCTAAGCTTACCTCTTCAAGTTTGAAAGGAAAACTTTTATAAACTATTTGGTCCAATCTTTACACATACATTTTTTTTTTGTTTACATAAGTTATAGATTTAGATATTTTATCCTGCCTTATCAAGAGTCGCACATTATTCACACTTACAAACTTAATTTTCCCGTTAGTTACAGCCTAATATGCATCTGGCAGGAGTGGCTCCTTAGATTTCTCTGGCAAATTACCTGGAAGACAAAAAAAGTTAACCTCTACTGCTCCCCTGGCTATTCACGTACAAAGCATGGGTTTTTTGATTCAACCCTGATAAAGGAGCCCAGTGCAACATTTGTAAAAAATGCTGCTTATGAGGCCATATCACTATATTTAACCGTGTTAATATTTTTGATCTAAATCTAGAGATAAATTATAAAAAAACACAAAAAAACTAAAACTTCCAAACTTTTGGTAAAATAAAAAAAAAATGTGATCGTTAGTAGTAACTCGCATGCTCTCATGAACTTAAATAGACTGCACAATTACACCTACAATTAAGATATTTAATAATCCATCTTTGAAGTCTTAGCTATGTAGTACTAAAAAAAAAAAACTACAACGAAAGAAAACTACACACCAAAAAAACTATTAAAGTGTACACATAGAAGAAGGAAGTATAATTGTGTATGTTATATGTATAATGTCTGCTTTAAAGACGAATGAAGTAGACATTGCCAAAAAAACATAAATACATAAAGCGATTTTTGGTTTATGTAACCGCTGTGGTTTCGATCGTGAACATGTTTTTGTGTGTTCTAAGCGCACGTTAACTTATAGGCTTAACTTTCTTTTTTTTTTTTCATCCACCGCAAGTGAACCAAGAATCTTTTATTGTTTATAGTATTAACAATTTAATAAAGGAGTTTCAAAATGTATCATTGGGAAACAGGAAATTCCCACAAAATAATACTGTTATCTAACCGCACCTAACGTCGCTCTCAACAGCGAAATTGTTAAATAGATAGATATACTTAGGTCTGTATACATACTTATATACATATATATGCATTCATACACATACACACACACAAAGACACTTAGATACATCCCCAATATGCATTTACATACAAAGACACACATACATTTGTTCATATACACACACATACAATTATATCAATTTATAAACATTATATCATTTATAGGTAAACGACTACGACTATTATAATCTCGTTTTAACGTTATGAAGTCAGACTTACCAGAATTTGATTTCTAGTCTTTACATCTGGCTTTACTAAAAATGTTTACTAATAATGGGTTTACCCGTTGTAATTTGTAACATGACCTTGGTTGTATACTAGATTTACAGATTGAAAATATATACAGATCTATATATTCTTACATTTTTTAAAAATTATTTTCACTTCTAATTTATTATTCCTGAATTTTGTTTTTTTTGTTGTTGTTGTTAATGCTATGAAAAAAGGAGGGGGTGATTCACACATTTCTACTGTCAAATAGTGAGATTTTAGGAGATTTTACTGGGTTCCACGAGCTGATCTCGAACTTTTGAGTGGTGGGAGCGATTTTTTTCCAAACACTTACCCTAGCGCCGAGTAAACCCTAACATGTATAAACACATACACACTTTGGCGGCCTTTCTCTGGACAGCAATGGGTTCTGGGGGAGCGCTTGAAGATTCCCCAGCTGGATTTGGGCTAAAACCCCAACGCCAAGCTTTTTCTTGCATTCTTCACTTTACCGAAACGCATTTCCTGACATCAACTGCTTATTAGCCATTCTCTTTAAAAATGTAGGTCAAATTTAGTAACGTTGGGGCAAAGGCCAATCCTAAAGTGTGACTGACAATCGAGGCACATGTAACGTAATTATATCTTAACCACTAGCGGATCCGGAACTTTGGAGTGGGGGATGCGATTTTTTTCCAAACCCTAACCCTAACGCCCTGTAAACCCTGACCCTATGCATAAACATGCGTACATCACACACACACACACGTACGCACGCACGCATACACACACACACATACACACACGCACAAAAATACATACATATATAGCTGCGCTATAAGGTTCCGAGGTGGGTTTCGGGGCAAAGCCCTGACGCCAAAAGCGTTTTTTTTGCATTCTTCACTGCAGAAACGCATTCTCTCTCTTGAATTCTACAGCTCATTATTCATCAATGGAGTTCGGGGCAAAGCCCCGACCCCAAAAGCGTTTTATTTCATTCTTCACTGCAGAAACGCATTAGATAGAGTTAGGAAGAGAAGGTTATGAATGGAGACAGAAAGTCAGTTTAATTAGTAAGTTCCTCTTTTATTTTATTCAGAGGTCAAGAGACAATCAGAGTCCATAAAATCGCAAGAGGTCGTCGATAAATCAATTGCTATGAGTGTTCTTTTTGTTGCACTAGCACTGGCAGCTTTGGTTACAGTAGCCATTATAGCCTTAGTAATAAAATACAGTCAGTTATATATATATATATATGTGTGTGTGCGTGGCAATGTTTTGAAGTGAATATTTTACAATTTATCTAATAATCTAACTATTAATTACTGTATAAATTAATGACAATATCTATATTTTGTTTCTATATCTCCGATATATATATATATCATGGGCGTAGCCAGAATTTTTTTTCGGGGGGGTTTCAGGGGGGATTTCCATTTGCCGTCAAGCTTTCTCTACAAAATTCTATCACTGGTAATGTCTGAAGCCTGAAGTCTGAAGCCTATTCCCACCTGCTCTGAGGACCTCCATGAATGTGTGGAGCCAAGTTGTACTTGGATGTCTTCTTATGCGTAATTCATTTTGTCGTAGAACATGTCCCGCAAACCTCATGCGAAGCTCTGTCACAATCTTACCAAGGGGTCGACTCCCAGTTCGTCATGGGATGTCCTTGATTTAGACCCAATCTCTATAACTGACTCCTAAAATCTGTCTTAGCCATCTTTGTTGAGCCACATTTAATGTTTTTCAATTTCGGCAGATGACTATTCACTGCAGTTTATTAATGGAGCCCAGCTACTAAAAGAAATGTCTAACCTCTCTTGAATACGCTCTTGGAATTAGGTCAAAATCATCTGTTGGGGGTTTTAAACTAAAAAATCTCTGGAGTTATTGTATTTTTTAAAAATTCAAAACCTCATTTAGCTACTGTCATAGAATTTGGTAACTGTGGTTTGCTTAAGAATAATATTGAAGATATAGGTTTTCCAACTCAAAACGTTCTGTAAGGGGATTTCAAACTCAAAACCCTCTGGAGAGATTTTAAACTTTTTTTAAAAAGCCATCTATTGGAGAGGGGTTTAAACTCAAAACCCCCAATTAGCTTGGCTACGCTCAAATAATTTTAGTGTGTAATTTGCTTTTTTTTATATTGAAGTATTTTTTTTAACATCAAACCCCTCTGAAGGGGGTTTAAACTCAAAACCTCTTTGGCTACGCTCATAGATTTTAGAGTGTTTAATTGGCTTTTTTTATATTGCAAAGGTATTTTTAGCTTCAAACTCCGCTGGCGAGGAGTTTAAACTCAAAACCCCTTTGATTACACTCATACAATTTTGAGTGTATAATTATTATTTTTTTGTAATATTGAAGAGGTATTTTTTACCTTCTAACCCAGCTAAAAGGGGGTTAAAACTTAAAACTGAGTCAAAACCCATTTAGCTACGCCCATAACATTTTGAGTGCTTTTGTTTTTCATATTAAAGAGATATTTTTAGCTTCAATCCCCGCTGAGTGGGGGTTTGGACTCAAAACTGAGCCGAAACACATTTAACTACGCTCATAAAATTTTGAGGTCGCAATATCGAAGAGGGGGTTCATCGTAATTTTTGGAGGGGGTTTTAAAATCAAAATCTTCCTTAATTGTGCTCTTGGAATTTGGAGATCGTCGTTTGCATTTTTTTTGTTTTGTTTTATAGAAGAGGGGGATTTAACAGCTAAAACCCCTGGTAGGGGGAATTAAAATCAAAATTACCTGGAAGGGGTTTTAAACTCAAAACCCTCAGGTAAGGGGTTTTAAACTCAAAACCCCCTGGTAGGGGTTTTAAACTCAAAAACTATTGGCTGTGCTGGGGCAAGTGATGGTTTAGTATTAAAATCTCACCTAAAATAAACAAAACCAAAGGGAAAAAAATCAGTCACCCCCCAACCCCCCCCCCGGCTACGCCCATGATATATATATTTATTTTTTTCCACTGTTTTATATATTTATTTTTATTAGCTATATATTCTATCACTCTGTAAAAAATATAGACGGACACAATCTTTAATCCATCTATAAGATAATTAAAACCAAAAGAAAAAGTATCACAATTGAATAAATCTGTTCAAAGAACTTTTTTTTGCATATTTCAGAATTGCAATGTCAAATGACCTGTCCAAAGCAACAATCGGGCAAAAAGGTGAGCCATGATTATGAAGTAGTGAGTGACGTCCAGCAGTGTGAGTCTTCCAGACAAGAAGAACGCCCAATGCTGAACGAAACTGAGATGGAAGCAGAAGAACGGAGAGGCAGCGAACCAGAATACATTGTAATACAATAATGTATTAAATAGGAAAGATGCACGTGTGCCTGTGCCGATCAATTTCTCAATATATACATGTCTGCATTTACTGTATTTTACCGAGCTTAGATCAGAAAACACATTATATGACTTATAGAGAGTTACAATTTTATTAAATCGAATACACTTAACCGTAAATGAATGTTTCTTATATTGAGATACTTTATATAGGGTATTATCTACATTCATGCATTAGCTGTCCCTCATCTGTACAGTGTACTACAAATGTTCTTTTGTTTCAGTTTTTGGCTGTATTGGTCAAATATTTAAAGAAGGTTTGGTAATTTAGTCATTTAAAGTATTAAATATTTCAAAGTCCTTATTTGCGATCATAATTATTTGACCTTAGCATAAAAGTTCCTCTTTCAGATCTTACTCTCTATAGGCATGTAGGCATGATTGATGCATAGTTTAAAAAAAAAAAAAGATTAAAACATAAATTATTAGTATATATTATTAACGTAAGTGAATAATTCGTTTACAAATTGTGTGATCTCTGACTGAAACCTACCCGCCGACCCCTTCCTCCGTCTCGGATCTGCCAGTGGTTAACTGGCAATCACAAGGAATTCATACTTTTCATGTGTAGGGACTCAGGCTTGGGAGTCTGTGGTAGTCAAGATTTATCTGAGTGTAGACCAGGGTTGGCCAAGCTTCTGCATCCGTGCATCATTTTTTTTGTGTGTGTAACTACTAACTCAGATGCGCCTCAGCTTGTTTAGGATCATTTTCGTGAATGAAAATACTTTCTCACTTCAGTATCTGATAGGAGTAACTATGGGCCCATTTCCTTAGTTCTGTAAACATGTTAACATAGCAATGATGGCCAAAATTCATATACATTTAAATACAATATTCATTTGGATTAACTTCTTTTTTATCGTTTTGTTACTAATTTTATTTAAACGTTTCAAAACAGGTATCCATAACATACTACAAGTGTTCCCCATGGCACACAGCCTTTTGATGTGTAAAGCAGTAATATCTCAGAAAAAAACACAATTGTATTAAGGAAGATTACAGTTCCAGTAGCTCTTCCAGTCATTGGAGGTTTAGTTTACTTTAACTAAAGATTTCCTAGACATGACTTTGCTTCCTTAAATATGTCTGACCATCTAGTTTTTCCTTAGTGTTACTTAAGACCAATATTTTTATCATCATTTTTTTTTAACAATAGAAAGCTTAAATAGGTAACATAAAAAAATGCCCAAAAGTTACGAAAAGAAAGATATACACATGTGTTAGCTAAGCACATACAGTTGCATTAAACAACGTGTTCATCGGTTGGTTTGTTGTAATATTCTCATTAGTTCTATAAATATTTCGGTCAATTTTCAAAGTCCTAATAACTAGTAAGTTGAAGTCCTAAGGAACATTTCTTTAGAAATCAGGTCACCATTTTATTATTTATTTATTTTTGTTTGCTACTATGCATGATCTTTCTTGATTTTTTTTTCTTGGTGTGAAATGTGTCATTTTTGGCGCATGTGTTACACCCCTGGTGTAGACTGTTGTCTTCGTATGGACCAAACTCACTCGTTTTGCATGAACAGTATTTCATTGTGGGCTATGTATTTAATATGTTATAGTAACTATATGGTTTACTCTAGATTAAACATGTCAATCACATCATAAATAAGCAAATATATGTAAGAGTTAAGATTTATAGAAAATGTATCAGTCATTAATATTGTAATTCTATTTTACTTTAGTGACTACTAGTTTCACTAGTTTACTAACAATTTAATTTCCAAGAATGGTGTAGAATCAGTAACTAAAAGAAAAACTAAGGACGAAAATAGATCGTTTCTAGATAAAGGATGACAAGCTACAGGAACGGCAATCCATTAATTATTGTATACTATTGTATTAATTCTAATTTACATATAACTAGAAGGCTATGTTTAACAACTGATTTTTGGCTGCGGCCTTACAGGTCATAGTAAGTTTTGTATGTGGCAGATGCACCTTAATGAGTTTGACGTGTCTGCTTTAGATCTAATAATTTTATATGAACTATCATTCATGTCATGTCATAAAACAATTGCTACATTATCAGTGGTTATTAGTTATTAGTGGTTCAACCATCCTACTAACAAAGTTTCTCATCTAAATACTTCTGTATTAAAATAATAACAATAAACAACAATAATGCAAAAAAATAATACAAATATTTGTAATTTTTGTGGCAATATAAACAAAAAGTGTGATGGAAACATTCACCATGTTTGACGTAGATCTAAATCCAATCCACTACATCAGTACTACTCGAATTAAAGCTCGCATGTCACATGTCATATACACAATACATTATATTAGTAACTGCATGTTTTATTTAGTAGCTAGGCTTTAAGGCTTTTAAAATATATAAAGAGAGATTTTCATGATTTCTGGAAAAACTGTGTACAATGATCATTTTTAATACTGTTTCCATGTTATATTTTACTGGAGCAGAAAAAAAAAATTGTTTACCAAATAACATATAATAAATTGAAATACAAAAATACCTATTATATTGTACATTTCTTTTACATTGTGTAGACTAACTAAGCAGAATAACAAATAAAAAATTAAGCTAGTCAAGATTATAATCTTATTATAGAACATTAAATACACCTACATTTAATTGAAATACAAATCATATACTACTTTCCATATTAATTAAGCATAAGAAAAAAAAGTTCATACCATTTGTCTATTGTGCATAAATACAGTATCAAAATATGCAGTACATTGCAGCAGTACATGTATTATTGGTGTTAGAAAACTATGTTGATCCAACGCTGGGTACTTGGACAACTATTTCCCTTTCATTAATAAATATTCTGACTCTGTTTGACCTGTAGTCCATGGTCACCATTGAGTCTTCTGGCACATATTTAACCTGTAAAACATAATGTAATAACATAAAATAATATATTTAAGTGCTTAAAAAGAAAACAAACAAACTAACTAACGCCCTTAAGTGCATATCAGGGTTTCCATTAAAGGTTGCTAATTCAATATTTTATACCTTTATCCTCCGAATTTACCAATTTTGTTTAAATAAATCATAAAACTTCATGGACATAATGAAATTTCACACAATTTTATTCACCTCTTTCTTGTTAGAAATATCCTATACTCTTAAATGAGCAATTTTCGTATGAATGTATGTATATACATTAATATACTGGCTTACGGCAGTACACTAAAGCATTTCTTTACAAATAAGAATAAATTTTAGTGAATCAATAGACCTAATTAAACATTTGCACACCATCTAATAATTAATCCATCTACATAAGTGTTTGTAAGAGTCTGGGATATATTAAATTATAAAATAAAAAACTATGAATATATATGCATTGTAATACTTTAATACCCATTTTTAAACTTAAATCTGGGACGCATAATTTCAATGATACATTGCTTTTAAGGGTAGTCGATCATGGTCGGATCAGGGCCAGTAGCGCTTTTGGACACCTCCAAGCAAGAGTGTGTCGAAAACTGTTCTGTAGGCCTACAAAAATCAGTGTCTACCAAGTAGTGTTTCTCTCAACCCCTATATATGGTCTGAGACATGGGTACTATACAGAAGCAACTTAGACTTCTTGAACCCTTTCACCAAAGGTGTTTGCACTCCATCATGGATATATGGCGACAAGACTGCACTACCTATAGCAATGTTGTTGTGAATGCCCGTATGGAGAGTATAGAGGGTCTTATTGTAGTCTGACAGTTACACGTGGCAGGGCAATTTTCCCAAATGGTGGACGAAAGTATGCCAAAGGCTCCCACAAAAACGCATCTTTAGAATTCTAATGCAATGTTTTAATTTTACTTTGTTTCACAGTGCATGTTGTACACAACAACCAAGAGATTTAGCTTGATTAAACTTGATGTTTCATACTAAAGCAATACTGAATATAATAATTACAATATTAAATATCTGATCGTAACCATTTGGGAAGTTACACTTCACATACTTTCTTTCAATCCAGCAATAGACCAATAGTTTTACGCAAATGATGCAATGTTAAACGACAAGATGTGAACTGCGTTTCTTTTTTTCTAGACTGTAGGTGGACTAAAGAGACTTGCTATTCTAATCGCCACGTACAATCTACAATGTCATTTAAAACTAAAAGTACACAAGAGAAACTCTTTGGATTGATAGTCTTTACCCAATGTATTATTCACGTAATTATGAACATGTTTCTATAATGAGTTCGGCTAAACATCTTATACATTTTTCTTCCAAAGCGAGGCTCGGTCACCTGGCACTATTACCTAGTGCTGCATTATCACTGCTAAACACAACACAACACATCAACACATCAAGAACTTGACAACAAGGCTCCTAATAATCTGGTACTTTAATAATGGTCGAATCAAACAGCCAATACGACACAATTGGCAACACAATCAACTGCTACAACGTTAGACTGTATGTATATCACTGTACTCAACTCATAAACTCTACTGTCTCTTCCTGGACTCGTACGTTTCACTGGAGGACTGCACCAGGACCGACTTCATGGCTGACTAACAGTTCCGTCTCAACACTCTTCGGTCTTGAACTCCGCTTTACTACACACGGTGTCTGGTCTGCGCAGACTTATGATCAGATGACCATAACACGGGCGCTATTCACGTCCCTTGCCTTTCAATATAGCAGTCTTAACTTTCGTTTAAATTCTATTACCGTTCTTTATTTTTTAAATTTTATTGCGTCATATTTAACATTTGCGCAGTAAACATCTAAACTCTAAATATTCTATTACACTAAGAAATAAATAAATGAGAAGGATCGTTATTAATAAAGTTTATGTTACCCCCAGGAAAGAACTTCATAACGTATCTAAGATGACACATTTATAAAGTCAGTGTTATATGTTGCCAATCGTACACTCTTGGATGTTATTTTTTGGTCATTAAAGTGTCCAAAGTTGTCAAGTTCTTAAAGTTGGTAGTATCGTGCTGTGCATTGTTGTAGAGAGTCTGAAAGATAGCAACGTTTCAAAACTATATGAAAACCACGTGATAAATAGATAGATAAAATTAAATTATAGCTTTATATAGCGCTAGTTTCATGCTTATACATGCTCAGTTGTGGACCAGTGGGGGGGGGGAGGAGTTTTTTCGTGCTGCCTTTAAGCGCTCAGTAAACACAACGCTGCCGGAGTCGGGTGTCGATCCTCGATCCACCTTCTACCTAGCCTCTCGACCTCGCTTATATAGATAGATAGACAGACAGGTTAGATAGATTCCCAAAGACAGAATATACAAAATAAACTATTATTAAAAAGACTTGGTACTTAGAGCATAGATGTCGATGTCGTTACTTTCCATTATAAAGCTATAAGAATTGTTCACGTCTGCTGATACAATCATCTCTATGCCATAAAACCTGTTACTGGCCAGTGGTCGTTAATAGACGTACAGTTTACTGTTATTTTCTGTGCATCGTTCCTCCTAGTGCTCTAAAACAAAGTTACATTCAGTCATTCATCAAGAACATATTGGGGCGGATTGATACATATATACATATATACACAAGTACATACACACATACATGGATTAATGCATACATATATGCATAAGTACTTACATAAATATATGTATAAGTATTTACATACATATATGTATAAGTATTTACATATATAAATACATACAGCAATACATACATACATACATAGACACATACATACATACATATATACATACATTCACATCATGGGCGTAATCCGAGTTGGGTTTCGGGGTTCAAACACAACCTTTATAGTAGTTTGAGATTTAACTTAGCATCCTTGTGGATGGTAAAGTTTCTTTGATGGTTACCTCCAGAGGCTAATAGCAATGTGAAGTTGTTTCCTGGAGGTATTTATCATTAAATTTAACTAGGTTTTTGATTGGCTTGTGCCTAGCTGAGAAAAAAAACATTTTTTTTGTAATTTATTTTGATGATGATCAAAGCAATTTTCCAAGCAATTTTCGCTTTTGGTTTCTCAATTTTTCTTTTCCTTTTTTAACGCGTCATTCCCGATCCATGACTTGTCACATGTTTTTAAAAGTTTAAAATTGTAAATGCGATTTGTGAAAGACTTCTTGATGGGGAAATTAGTTTTTTTTTTTTTTTTGATGATTTTAAAATCCTAATAATATAGACTAAGGTCAATGTAATTGGTCAAACCAGTTAAGAGGATTTTGTTTTCAGTGGAGCTACGGACTATGGTAACTAATGACATTGGGAATTTCTTATTTAAAATATATTAGTTTATTAAGACTGTCGCAGTTAGTTTTGTAGTAAAAATTTTCACAATCGAATAGCGACGCTTTCTTTAATAGTCGATGACGTCATTTGTCTCATTTTTATTTGGTATGTATTTGTTTCCTTTGGTTGCTTCGTCCTGATTTTGAAATGACGTCATCTTCTCTTGTACGTTTGGTGCATTCTCACCATCTTGCGCTTTAAATGTGAGCTGTACTGTTTAAGGACTTAAGGTTTGTCCTTTTCTTAACGTTACGTAACTAAGCGATTGCTTTGGAAACATCTTAGAGGACTATTTGACCCTTATTTAGGGTGGGTTTTATTTCTTATTGTTAAGTTATTTTATTTGTATTTTTATATGAAAAGTTAAAATCTATGTTATTTGTTTTATATATGGTTTTAGTATTTCGGTGTTGGCATTACATTGTGGTATTGTGAGTTTTAATGCTACCCTCAACTTTGTTAACCTTATGGTTGGTGATCATTTTTCTTGGTTGGAAGACAACCTCAAGGATACCTGTATTAAGGTAAAAGATTACATTTTTGGTAGACATGTCGTTGCTACAAATAAACAGCAGCCGGGTCAATCAGCTAAGTCATATATGCTAAAGTTGCTTTTGTATTAGTGCGCAAAGAAAGATTAACGGACAATTGATAGTTCCCATTTTTTTGTAGCCATGCACAAATAAAACTCCTGATTACGCCCATAATACATACAAATACATTATCACAGGTCTAAATTACATTATCCAACTGTAAACTGTATTACCTGTTAGTAAATGCTGCATCAAAATTTATTTCCGAAGAAAGAAAATTGAGAACGAACGCAGTTTTTTTTTTCTTTGCTAGCGACAAAATATACCCAGATCTATATTTGTGTCCACTGTCATTGATTGTCCTGTAAAGACTTACCAATGTATATATATATATATATAAAATTATATGTAAATAAATATAAATAAATATAAATATTTAATAAATATCAGTTTATATCGTGATGATGTTCAAAGGATTGTAACACATTGTGTCTTAATTTGACTGATGTATATTATAAAAGATTTGTGTTTGTATTTGTATACGGTGAAATCATGTAAAAAAAAGTCTAACATTAATACAAGATATAAACATATCTATCTATCTATCTATCTATCTATATATATATATATATATAGGCCTACCGTATTACCATTTTTGCACGTGTTACAATAGTGATATCTTTTATTGAGATTCTATATGGACAAGATTGATAGTGAATTCGCTATATTTATCAAGTTGCAAAGATTAAAACCAACCTTAGTCTCTTTTTAGACGTATATTAGTTTTAATATAATTAACGATTTTCGATTGTTTAAGGTTATTCATTAATATGCATTCTCACCATTTGTACGATTTCCTGATTGAATGTATTCAACTTCTGTTGATTTATCTGGTGGATTCGTCACGTGTATTATTGTTGCGCTTGATGGACTAGTTTCTTTACTTTCAGAATTGTTCACCTTATTGTGATTCATAAAATCAAGTTTAAATAGATTCAAGCGCACATTACCACAAACAGAATAGGTAATAAAAAACACATTCTCTTTGGCATTTCGCAGATATGTTGCACAACTTTTGGAGGTTATAAGAATGTTTTTAGACGATAACACCAAGTTACAAGGGTATGGAGCTGCTTGACAGCAAACATTAAGCTTAACTTCATTGCTTGGTAGATATAAAGTGTTTATATCAACGCCAAGTTTTTTGTTGTTTAAAAGTATATCTGCATCTGAAAGTCAAACAAACAATTCATAAGATGTGCAAAAATGTAAAGAAAAAAAAATCGGGCTGGAGGCTCGGTGGTTAAGTGATAAAGCGCTTTCCTTCCAAACCTGAAGGTACCGGAATCGAATTCTGGTGAAGCCTGTAATTTTTAATTCCGGGATATTTAGGGTGCCTAGGAGTCCATCCAACTCTGAAGGGTACTTGGCATTAGTTGGTTGAAAAATAGATTACCTTTTATATCATCTGTCCTATAAAACGCATAACCTGAAAGGGATATTAAGAAAAGAAGTTTGTTTTAAAAAATGACAGTACGTAAAAACCAATATTTATAAGAAGAGCAGGTCAAATACTATAAATGAATATATATATATATAAAGATAGATAGATAGATAGAGTAGATAGATAGATAGATAGATAGATAGATTAGATAGATAGATAGATAGATAGATAGATAGATAGATAGATAGATAGATAGAGTAGATAGATAGATAGATACATAGATAGATAGATAGATACATAGATAGATAGATAGATAGTAGACACCCAAACGGAGGGCATGCAAATGATGAACACACTAGAAAAAAAGACCAAACGTTGAAGCCTCAAATGATTATACAGTGTGAGATATACTTTGGCTATGACAGTGAATTTGTATAAAGTACTATTGCATCAAACTTTGATATGGAAAGAACTCTAAAGAAAAAACAATATACTGCACATATTTTTTTTTCTTTCTGATCGTTTCCAATACGAATTGCATTTAGATCAATTAGTTTAATTAAGAAAATAAAATAAGAAAAAAAAAACTACAACTACTTCTGAACTGAAATAACAAATTCACAAAGGGTTTAAATTTGTTTAAATTCTATAGACATGCTAACAACTAGCGCATCCAGAACTTTGGAGTGTGAGTGGAGGCGATTGTTTTTTTTAAAAGCGGTGTTTCTCGAATTTTGGAAAAAAAACAGTCATGTTGGTGGCCTTTCTCTTGACAGCTAAGGGGTCTGGGGGAACCCCATTAGCTCCCTCAGCGGGGTTCGGGGTGAAGCCCCGACGCCTTTTTTTCTTGCATTCTTTACTGCAAAAACGCATTTTCCTTACAGCTCATTATTCATCCTATTAAAAAAGGTAGGTAAATTTAGTACAATAAAGTAACATGCGGACAAGGTTCATCCATGAAGTGTGACTGACAATCGAGGATCAAGTAGCGTAAGTATATCTTTATTAGGCGTATATATCGTAATCTTCATGTTGATAAAGACCTCTTGCAATCGGCTTGTTTCTGGTCAGCATAAGACATCAACAGAACGATGTTTAAACGTATATAAATATCTAACTTTCAAGAACCTTTAGAATAATTTTTTACTTGAAAATATTCTAATATGAGTTTATAGGCCCTTACTACATAGCACATACAACCGATTTGTTCCTTGAAATGATAAAATATCCAACAGATTTAGATTTAGGCTTTGAGAATCGCAGTCGAAAAAAAACAACATATTCGAAATATAATATTTAAAAAAATGCTTATTTGTAAGTGATACATTTTTTTCAATAGGCATGTTTGTAACAATAATTCAAAGTTCTAAAATCAAAATTTCTTAAATTTATTTATACGATAGAAAAATATCAGATTAAGTATAGGTTGGAAAAAGGGACTAGGAAAAGTTGAATTCAGAACTAAATTTTTCAAAACAAAACGTTTCTTTAAAAAATTATGATAAATTCTTGTGCAAATACATAAACTCTTTCAGCATAGTTTACCTGGAAAGGGGGTGGGTGGTTTGGTAGAGTAAAAACGAATATAATCCTCGCTCTATTTATAATTTCTGGTAATGATTGCGTTTGGCACTAAATAATAAATTTAATTTATAGCATATATAAATTATATTAGTTACATATTTTTTTTAATTTTTGAATTTATTAACTAAAATACAAAAAGAAAAATATTTGTTTGTCCGATGTGTGAAGTGGGATTGCATGTATCGCCTCTCCCACCTGGTACAACCCTTTTTCATCTTATATTTACTAATGATGAAAAATGACATTAAAGTGTGGCGCGACATAATATACAAATGGGTTTAAATATCAATAAGTAATTGATGTAATATAGATATTCAAATACTTTTGTTCACAAACTAAGATTTCTCCATACAAATAAGGCTAGAGTTGGGTGGACAGTAGAAGCTATCTCCCCCCCCACACACACACTTCACCGAATCGGCCAAGATACAACAAGTGGAGCGACATCTAATATCACACTATTATAGAGTAGTTCAACTCATTTTGTTCACAAACTATGATTACTCCAAAAAGTAGAACCGCTGCCAGCGTTAGAAACTCAAAAAGTTTCGGTGGGAATGGCGGTAGGTGTATTAGCCCCCACCCCCACTCCAAGACCACTTTATCGGATAACAGAGGAACAACATATAATAAAGGTCGTTAAAATATCAATAACAAGTGTTAATCATTTTAATTGATTTTGTTAACAAGCTGTGATTTATATAAAAAAATTGGACGCCCCCCCCTCAAATGTTTATGGTGGGGGGATTTATGCCATCGAAATTATCTAATAAATAGATTAAAATATTTAAAAAAATGTGTATATATTATTAACATAAGCAATAAATTCGTATTTAATTTTTTTTTATTTCTTTCCTAAAATTCGTGCCCCTCCCCTTCAAGGAAGGGAGGTCGGCTGAGTGAAGGGGGCAATCCCCTTAACCGCCCCCCCTCCTGGATCCGACAGTGGTACTAGCTTTGTTTAAATTACTATGACTTATCATATACCAACACTACGTTTACCAGATCTAGATGATATCAATGCTTACGTGATACAATAGTAAGTAGTTTCAACCTTTTTGAGACCTAAAAATCTTTGGGACTTGATAATATCAAGTTCACCTGAATTTGTTACGACTGTTAACGAGTTAGTCACGTGGCCAGCACAATGACGAACATCCTTTACATTTGTCCAACGTCATTTACACATTAGAATTTAGTTGGACTCAGGGGCGTTCTAGAAATCCCAAAATTCTTCGAGATTCTAACCCGAGAACCTAAGACAAAGCCGTCAGAAAACCAAGTCGCTTTACCACACAGCCACCAATAATAAGGACTAACTTGCATTATAAAATGAAACCTTTTTGTGTTATAATAGAATAGAAAACAAAACACTAAATAAAAACTAAAAATATATATATATATTCTTCCTACCTAAAAGATTACCATTAGAATGATTTCCTGGCTGACAATTAGTTGGTGAACTTGATTTGCTATCACCATTTGTAAACATTAATTTAAATTGATTTAGACGTAAATGACCACAAACAGAGTAACCTATAGAAAATTCTTTCTCTGTCGAGTTTCGCAAATACGTAACACAGTATCGAGAGCTGATGAAGACTTCTGCAGAAGATAAAACTACATAGCAAGGTTTTGGCGCTTCCTGGCAGCAAATATTGATCCTCATTTCATGGCTGGGTAGATGCATGGTGTTGACGTTACCGCCAAGTATTATGCTGTTACAATTTAACTTTATGTCTGAGAAATCTGAGGAGTTAAAATGTTGTTATTGTTTTATTTGTATTTCTACAAAGCATTAAATATTAATGCAGTCTGTTTGTCTGGTAAAAAGTTTGTAAAATTTCTCCGACATCCGATTTCGGATCAAGCTCAAATTTAGCACAATTATTTCTTTTACATGCCAACACAACAATCAATAAAAAAAAAAAATTAGTTCATTTACTATTGGTAATTAATTATTTTTTTTGTATCTCGAGAAAGAAAAAAGAAATGTTACTTGACTGATAAGGTGGTACAATCTGAATTAGACCCTTTATTGTAGAACTAAAAGTTTGTAAATAACTAAAAAAAAACTATTTCCATAAGCACAGTGGTTACTATATTGGCTTTTGGAGATTAAGAAGACCTTAGCCTTTGAGTTCGAATTCAGGTCGCCACTATTTTTTTAAAATACATTTAAAAAGTGATCACCCTGATACAAAACAATAGGTAAAGTATTTCTAATCGCAAAGGTTTATTGTCAGTATACATGCATTACACATTTTATAACATGACTGGTCAAAAGTAATTAATACAACTAAGCTTAATATAAGCTTTGTTTTTTAAAGTATTTTTGTATTCTTAAAATATCATGTTTCAGCATGATAAAGTTACATCTTTGAATGAACCAATTCATAGGACTTAAAAGTTTAACATTAGCAAAGACTCGGAAGCAAACTAATATAGATTACATCTAGATTCTAGATCTAGAAATAGATCTAGACTAGAATCACTAGATCAAAAGAGTTCTAAATCAAAATTTTAGGTCTAGTGTTAATTCTAGATGTCCATCTAGACTTTACACACTATCCTGATCTATACTTTACACACTACCTAGATTCTTCATGTGTTGATTTTGATCTTCTTAAACTGTCAGGTATAGTTGTGCCATCGGCTCTTCGAACTCTTGGCTAGCAAAAGTGAACATATGTTCCCTTTTCACCGGCCTGATTGAGAACAGTGTAGCTTACATTGTTCTGTCTGACGGGAGGGTCAGACTCTCGGACAGAGACCGCGTACACCTCGACCCCCGCCATTTTCCTTTTCTATACCAGGCTAACCTGCATGACACGCCTTTATGTAAGGGCCCCTTGAGGAACAGCGCCTAGATTGTAACAAGGTTGTGGGATCTTTTTTACAACTCCGAACAGTGCAATGAGGATGCTCTGGCACCCCTTAGGCACGATCACAGGAGTCTTGTTTCTACATTTATATTTAGTCTAGATTTAGAATTGTGAGTAAATGAGTTGTATTAGTATTTAATAGCTATTACAATATATATCTAATTATGTTTCATTAGCATAATTAGCAATTTATTACACTAACACGTTGATCTTATTTTAATTATTTTAAATTCACAGTTTAGATACAATCACAATGCTATTATGTTAATAGTGTTAAGTTTAATTCAGAGATATAAGCTCCATGAATGATCTCGTTTAACTTCGTCATTTAAAAATATTTTTAGACTAACATTTAAAGCCAATGTTCGAATCCATTTTGATCTTTGGGACTAATTTTTTTTATACCTATTAGCATATCAACCAATGAAGCTATGTATGAAATAGGTTGTGTTCTACATTAAAGTTTTACCTACCCTCAAGTTTTGTTTTTTTTAAAGTATTTTTTAGAAAAAAAAATGCCTTGCATAATTACAATAATCATAAAACAGTCCGCTTTTGAGATCTGAGACTGAAGCACGAATAGACGATCGGACGGACAGAAACACTACACAAAACTAAGCGGCTTTTCCATTTACGTTGACCATTAAAAATGAAAACATATTTAGAGGATAAAAATAATGAAGTTGTTAGCATGTACATGGTATAAAACTAAAGCTGTTTTTCTTTAAAATCAACAATAATATTTATAAAAAAGTCACGTTTCTACTACTTACCAAATATTTTGGGTAGCTGTGTTATCTGGCTAAAGTATGATTCCCGTGAGTTATTTAACTTCAGATCTAGTTCCAATTGTAAAAATTGTGAAGTTAAACTCTTGATTGCCTTAACAATCAGCAACACCTTTGCTTTCTTACTTAAAACCGAACATCTGATTGGACTTAAGTCATTTAGCTCTATACAGTTCTGTAGCCTTATGTGATAGAACTTTAAAATGAAAAGGAATAATACATATCAAAATAAAAAATGATTCTCTTCATAAGACAAAATTACAAAGATAGCCGTAGATAGTGACATCTTAGTATAGGTTAATATAATACTTAATTATTAGAGAACAAATCGTGACAGACTTACAGACAGGCAACTTAAAGTAATAAAGGTTTATAAATTTACACTAAAAATACTACAATCGAGTAACTTATTATGTTCTGAATTTTAGAATCTCTACTAAAAATACTTTGTACATTTTTTTTTTCTATAAATAAGCATAAGTGTTATGAGAAGATAATATTTCATAGTTCAAAATATTAAGTCAAGAAATTTAATCTAAATGCTAAGGAAAACAGTTTTACGTACCAATTTTAAGGATTCTAAGCTTTCACCAATAAGCATAATTAATCGATCATTCATTACATTCAAATTTTGTTCGGAGAAATCTATTTCGCCATAAATGTGGAGGCTACCATTAACAAGCAAATTCTCTGTGCATTGATGATGATCTTCATTGGAAGAATAGTCTAAAAGCCTAACTGTTACTATAGAACTCACTGAAAAAAAAAAAAAACCTGAATGAAAGGAAAAATTAAATAAAAAACCATTTAGGGATCAAAAGATATCGTGGTATAAAGACAATTACGTCTCACACACGCACACATTTTTTTTATTAATCATTGGGAAAAAAATAATAAACATTTATAGGAGTATAAGTTTTACATGTCGGTTACGGAGACGGGATTGTATCGAGGTAACAAAAACCTCTTAGATTATCAAAAAAAAACAAAAAAAACAGATAATCAATGGTTGGCTCTACTTTAAAGAATTTAGCTGCTTATCTTAAGAAAATTATATTTTCGATGTTCAGAAAAAAGATATTTTTTTTTAACGTTTAATGGTATAAAATAAACAATAGACAAATAGAAGCATATATTGATTTAGAAGCGGCACACAAAATATTTCTACTTTGGGATATTAGTTCAATTTAAGTGTTTTTCTCATGGCGTGGTTTTCAATGGGTTTCACACATTGTTGTATTTTATTCTTTTTTTTTCCATAATTTTATTATTGATAGGCCACTGAATGCCATAAAAGTAAAAAATGACATTAAATAATTCACTTGTGTCTCTTTTTAGGAAGAGATAGTAATTTATGCTTTTGTTTGCCAACTTTGCTCACCATCTTTCAATATGTAACAAAAAAATAGTTCTAAACAGCTAAACATATCCCCTAGTGACTAGGCTGTAGTCACCACACAAGATGTCTTTTGTCTTAGAAAGAGCTTCTTTTAACGGCAGGCCAAAACATTATTTTATGTTGCTTTAGTTGTCTGCCTCTTCTTCTTTTCCAGGTACTGTTCCCTGAAGGAAGGTCTTTGCAAGCCCCAAATACCTTGTAATAAAGCTATGGAGTTGTAGTTTCCTTTTTTATTTGGCAATATTTAACAATATAGTTTATGTCCAATCGCTGATTTTTACTGTTTAAACTGTTTAGTAGCAATAACAAAAAAGACAACGACGCTTCACCCACTTTAACAAGAACCACACGAGAAAAAGCGAGACTTGTGTGTCTAAACACGCACATGCAGCTGAACATACATAGTCGCCTAAATTGGATTCTTTAGTAAGTTGTCTTTTAAAAACTCGGTCCATCAAAGTTTACTTTTTTTTAACTTTAACATTTATTTATTTATTAAAGAAACATCATTCGGTAATTAGAAATATATTATAAGGTTTATATTGTATGTGGACTATTTATTTATTTGAAATAAAATAATATTTTTAAATACACTAGTTGTATCATTTAGTAATTAGTAACACTTTAGTTTATTTTCACATATCTTTCTCATTAAAACACATGTACAAAACATGAACAATAAATAGAAAACCGAAAGTTGTAACTAGTCAGGATTTACAGATGTAACAACTAGTAGGGCAATGGAAAAATGGTAGTGCATCAGAAGAGTAAGATAGAGAAGTAGCTAACTACGAGAGAATCGCTCATATTATAAGAGAATTCTATATAAGACCTTTTTTAAAAATTTATGAATTCGAAATCAAATGTCAAATCAAAAGATAAATCCGTGCCTATATTTATAAATAATCAAAAATAGTTCTTTCTTCTTGAAAATCAGACAAAAATGTTAGAATAATGCAAATTGTAGAATATTTAGGGAAAAAAAAGAAAAACATTACCTTCATAAAACGAAACAAATGTTAACAAAACAATTATTGAACAATAATAGAGCTTCTGCATTTCTTACGATTCTTGTGTACGCACTCTTTATCTGAAATGATATTACATCAAATCCTTTTATCAACATTTTCTAACAAATATTTCTAAGCAGAACTAGTTTAGTAAATCAAAGATTCGTTAACGGAAATAGACATTTCTGTCTCCCTTGTTCTTTCTCTGTTCTCTGCTAGCTATCTCGCTCTCTCTTTGTATATTATATATATATATATATGCTTTTTTCGTAAAAAAAAATAGGTGTCGATACTCAATGATGGATTGCCTAACTTTTAACTACTAATAACAACAAAAACACTATATATATATATATATATGTATGTATGTATGTATGTATGTATGTATGTATGTATGTATGTATGTATATATGTGTGTGTGTGTGTGTGTATGTGTGTTGTAGAGATGTAATGTCTAATCTGCGTCTCTATACCTTGTACTGATCAGTAAATGTTATGTGTTTCTGTACGCGTCAAATTACTACACTGTTCTTGGCTACAGACATGCTGACATAAAATGAAAAACCAACAGTCGTATGAAGTTTGAAGTCGCATGTAGTATATTACCTCTATGAAAGCCTAGCCTCAACTGTCCGTTTAATCTATCTAAGCTAAAGTCTCTCTTTGGATTAATGTCGTCACAATTTTAGGGTTCACTATCAGTTACCTAAAGTGCGTCCCATATATATATATTATATATATATATAAAGAGAGAGAGAAAGAGAGAGAGACAGAGAGAGAGAGAGACAATAGTTTTTCATAAAATAGATAGAGCACTGAGATTCATAAAAAAACAACAAATATTTACTGTTGACTAGAGTAACACCATTTAAAAAACACTAAATTAAGAAAGCTTTCATGAGAGCAATTATAATTATAAATCAAACACAGAATCAAAATCTCAAATACAATCCAAAATGTAATACAATACGCAGAAAGACATAAAGATAAAGGCGCATTCCTCATTCCATCTGCTAGGACAGGTTTGTAACTAGACATCATATTTAATTATAATAATAATTATTAATTATCATAATAATTATTAATTATCAGAGAGGATTTGTTTTGCAATTGTGCATTACAAAAACCAAATAGATAATTAGAACAAACATTTAGTACAATATCACACAAAATATACGTTCATGCTTATCTTCTCACTAAAATTTCGTGCCGAATTTTTATAAAGAAATAAGCAAAGCTAAAATAATCTTTCAAAAAATTTTGAAGCAATTAAAAATTTAATTAAAAAAACAACTCAGTTATAGGTACACTACGCCTGACTACGGTGTGTTTTGTTTAATTACATAATTACAATGATAGGCCATCAAATCTAGACTTGAAGACGATTAATTTATTAAACTTTTGAATGTTTTACATTCGGAAATTCCAGAACGCAATAGTCCTTTCAAAACGGATGTTACCTCGAGATTAGAGTCAATTACCAAACACATTTAGATATATATTAGTTTGAAAAATGATAAGGTTAACTAGAGTTTGGCCATTGTGTTAGAAATTCTTTTACATCAACTG
Organism: Biomphalaria sudanica; assembly: GCA_036873155.1. Lineage (NCBI taxonomy): Eukaryota > Metazoa > Mollusca > Gastropoda > Planorbidae > Biomphalaria > Biomphalaria sudanica. Next base: position 5,917,643 of record JAZGLO010000933.1, on the reverse strand, counting down.
TTAAATTTCTTGAAATATCGTTTAAGTCATTTTTGATATCAGCATCCATGCGGGTTTCGTGTTTTTTTTTTTTGTTTTGTTTCTGGCCAAGATTCCATGAGTTCTGACTTATATAGATGTATTGTAAAAAGAAAGAACAGTGAATTATGTACTAAAAATTAATTATCGTACTTATTTGTAGTAATTTGTAGTATATCATATTTTTAGCATTTTACGATACATGGTACCAAGCTTTTTAGTTTTGTACATCTTATAACAAAAACTGTAAATCGTACCTGAAGTCGCTCAACAATTTAAAAAAAAAAGTACCTGTAGAACGGCCCTGGAATAAATGGCGCCTCGATTTGGAAGCAGATGCTAAGCAGATAGTGGGAAGACGTGGGGACAGAGAGACTCGGCCGGAACCGAGATGCACTGAGGAAGCTGATTTGGCCTATGCCTCAGAAGAGACCACAGGAAGAGATGATGAAATGATATATACAAAAGGCTGGAATTCGTGAAAGATAGTTTCACAAGCGGTATGTTAGTAGTATTTAGGGATAGATTGACGGTGTCATAATAGTAGTATTTAGTGGTAGGTTGACAGTGTCATAATAGTAGTATTTAGTGGTAGGTTGACAGTGTCATAATAGCAAGAGTATGATTCTGGTACATGTATTTTAAAATTTCATACAGTAATATGGAAGTGTGGAGATATATTCAAGACTTATTTAACTGCTGATTAATAAAAAATGTGCTCTCTGGTCACGATCTACATATATAGAATTGGTTTCAGAGATAGGAATAAAAAAATAAATTACTTATCAATGTTTCCTGTACCAGTTTATGTAACTACGCGTTATATTTCTTAAGCATGTTTATTTTAGGGATAAATCCGATTTAATCTGAAGTATTCGTTATTTCGAAATGTGTCAGATTCTAATTATTTTGAATACCTTGACTCTTTTGTACCTTGTAACACAACAATTCATAAAATATTTTGAAATAGTGAGCAGCTTATTTCTTAATTAACAATCGTTTTAGTTTAAAATCATGAACCTTATATAAAGTTTGCCTTGTGCATTCCCAGTGTCTTTCTTTTTATTTTTCTAACTGAGAATACCTTTTTTCTTGAAATATTATATTTATACTTATGTTTGTTATCTTTGAAGTTGGCAACTATTACTAATCCATCCTTATCTATAAGATGTGTATCGTGTCTAATGTGCCATCATTTTAATTCAAAATTAATATTTTTTAATTAGTTCATATTCAATTAAAATTAAATGTTAATGTTAACATTTCAAAGGTCCAGGTCAATGAGCGCCTGATGCAAAGCGTATCACTTACTTTAGGTTACGATTAACATTGGGATCATGAGGCCTAGAAAACCACCAACTAAGTACGTCTTGGAAATCCTAAATTTGAAATACTAAGATTCAATGAAATTAAATGTGCAAAGTTCAAAAGCTATTGCTTTGTCAATCACAAATCTTACCCACGATTATGAAATAATTGTTAAAGTTTGACTTTGATAGACTAAAAAAACAACAAAAAACACTACATCTAAAGGATATGACAAATTGTGTAAGATTTAGTCAAACTCAAGCAGCTCACTTAACAATGAGTCATAAAAATTACATTGTACTTCCTCATCTTTTATATTGAGAAAACATTGATCTAGGTCAAAAATATCGATATTTTAAAATTAATTGATTTTAATAGTTTAAAATGTCTAGAAAACGAATTCCCTATCAGAATACTAAAAACACTGCGCTTAATATATCAATTTTGTATTTTAAAAGTAGATGTATAAGCAAAATTTTGATGTTTTGGTGAAAAATCAACATTTTGTAAGCTAAAGTTGATAAGCTAATGTACGCTCTTATCCCTAACAGATGGTATCGATACAAAGGTCTACTTTTCTAGTTCCGATTATGTGCATGGTTTCTCATTCTATAAATAAATAGTACTATAATAAACTTTCAAAATACGTCACTACCTCTTTTTTTTCCCAATATCCTCATATACACACCCACAAAGCCATATTTACGCATGCGCACTATCAAAGCTACATTGGTAACTGTTTATATACGCATGCGCACTGAAAAAGTTTCGTTGACAACAAAATTTGCACGCATGCGCACATGACTTGAACCGGTCTTTCAGTAAACATTTGGAAGCTTCATCAACACTCGATTCATTATTGAAACTCAGAATGCCAACAAAAGGTTATATGTTTGGAAAGAAAAAACGTTACTGTAAGCCCAGAGGAAGACATGCTTCAAAGACAAATGCACAATTACAAAGGTAAGTCTAGATCTACAGTTTTTTTATTTTTTATTTACTAGACCAGCGTGTGCTTACACTTACACATAAAATAATGATAATAAAACATTATTGCAACCTTTGCTTCATCAATCTTTCAATTCGACAAGGTGTTTATCATATCAATAAATCACATCTAGATCTATAGACATTAAATAAATATCATGAAAGTGATTGCAAACATAGAGATCTATCCTTTTTTAGATCTAGTATAGATTAGGGGCATAGATCACATTAGAACTAGATATTCTAGATTGACTAGATCTAAATCTAGATTATCATGTAGTTGTAGGGCTTCAACTTGGTCTTTTTTTTTTTTTTTGAGATCTAGTATATAGATCTACATGTAACATGTCTCTTTACATTTTTTACTTTTGATGATTAATACAATATAAAATGCATTATAAGATTTAAAATAATCTTCATGTTGTACATAAATAGATGTGACGTGTACTTTATACTATTAAATTTTTTTTAAAGAACCTCTTTTTTTTTTTTTTTATTTGTTTGCAGCTCTGTTTTGGATACAGCTGGATCTGAAGCAGCAACAACGCAACCTGCAAGTGCAGCTGAACGAAAAATATCCCTTACTGCAGTTACTAACGCTGATAACACCAATAAGAGGCTGCCTGAAGATTTCATATATGTCATGATGAATTCGATAGAATTGACCACAATGGTCTCCTTGTTGTGCTGTCCACATTGCTTTGACAAAAAATTAACCATGTGCATCACACAATCAAAAGGCATGGCTCATTTGATTAAAATCAAATGCCTAAATTGTGAAACATATTTGTGGTCCGACTGGACCTCAAAAAAAAGTAATAATGTTCATCTGGATATTAATGTCCGCGCTGTCGCTGCATTAAAAGAATCTGGAATCTCGCATTCTAAATTTGATAGGTTTTGTGGACTTATGAGTATGCCCTGCATGCACAGAAATACCTATAACAATCTAGCTAACATAGTCAACACTGCTATAATTCAAGCTGGTGAAGGATGTATGATTAGGGCATCTGCTGTTGTGCATGGAAGAAACATTTCACAACCTCTAACTACAGATGATAGAATAAGTTCAACAGGCTGTCCTGTTATTACAGTTTCTTTCGATGGGACTTGGCATAAAAGGGGCCACTCATCTCATTCAGGAATTGGCACAGTTATTGATTTTGATACTGGACTCGTCATCGACACCGAAGTCCTATCAAATTATTGCCGTGTTTGTGATTCAAACTCTGCAGAACTAAATTTTGATGCCTCTAAGCATATGTGTCAAAAAAACTTCAGTGGCTCAGCAAATGCAATGGAGGCCGCAGCAGCATCCAAAATTTTTTCACGCTCTGTGGCATCCAGAAAACTTGTTTATGGCACGATGCTGTGTGATGGCGATAGTAAATCGCATTCATCTGCCATTACCAACTCAGGATATGATGTAGAAATCTTAAAAGAGGACTGCATTAACCACATCTCAAAAAGAATGTTTAATGCTTTGAACAATTTAAAAATGTCTAACAAAAAAGAACTAAATTATAGGCTTACAAAGCCAAAAATTGAAAAAATTACAAATTACTATTCCAAAGCTCTGCGCCAAAATGCTCCTGACATTAAAAAAATGAAGCTGGCTGTTATGGGCTCATTTTTTCATATGATGAGCTCAGACCTAGATCATAACCACAGGTTGTGTCCTGATGGCACTACATCTTGGTGTCACTTTAAGAGATCAGAGGCACTAAAACAGCCATACAAAAAACATAATCAGACCATCACATCAGAAATAGGAAAACTGTTATTTCCTATAATGAAAAGACTAACAGACACAGATCTGTTAAAAAGATGTTCAAGAATGGGAACACAAAACGCCAATGAATCTTTTCATTCCCTCATTTGGCAAAGATGCCCCAAAACAGAATTCGCAACATTAAAAACTGTAAGGGCTGCGACATACCTTGCTGTTTTAGCCTTCAATAATGGACCTGTTGGCATCAAATCAGTTTTTGACATATTAGGCGTTCCCTGGACACTAAAGAACATTTCTTCTAGTGAGAAAAAGCAAAATGTCAAACTACAGCTTGTTAAAAAGAAAAGATCAATCGCATTAGTGTCTAGGAGAAAAAACGAAGAATTGAGCATGAGCACCGGGCAGAGGTTCTAGAAGGTCCAACCTATCAATCAGGCCATTTTAATGAATAGTTTTTTTGTTTTTTTATTATCTTTTATGTTGTATTATGTAAATATTTCCTTTTTTTCATGTTTATGGTTGCAATAAATATTTTATATCATTTTAAAAACTTTAAATGCGTTTTTCTCAAAATGTATTTTTAGGTGCATGTTGTTCACAAGAATCTCAAAATCTTTAGTTCTGTATAAGTTAGACTAATAATTTTTCACATGTAGTTTATTAATAGTATATCATAGGTAATAGGCTGCAAAAAATTTCAATATGTATAATAATTTTCATAAAAAAAGAAAAATAATGATGTGACCTCAGGTGAAAAATGGGGTCGAAAAAAAAAAAAAATTTAAAAAATTCATAAAAATTAAACCAGCAATAATTTCCAAAAAAAAAATTAGCCAGTTACCTATGGGATTCAAATATCTATCAGGTGCAATCAAGAAATTACAAAAAAATTGAGTACTTTAGAATATTTTAAGATTTTTGTAAACATTGTTTATTTTCAAGATGGCCGCCATTTCCATAGCAACCCAAAAGGCTACACTCATAAAATGTGTATGATTACTCATGTCTCTATATGTTCTATCAAGTCATGCAGAAAGCTTTTTTTTTTAACTGTAAATTAAAAAAATGGAAATTTCATTGTGCATCCCCCTTAAATCTTTTTTACATATGCACATATGTGACCAGGAAAAGAAACGAATGAAGTATGATACATATATAATAAACAATTGTAGAAAATATGGTGAAACGTACAGCCAACAGGTTAACGTACAAATTCACCATCCAGCCTCCCAAAAATGAGTATTTCATTACAGTTATCTGGAAAAGTTATACCCAGCGCATTTTGACTAGCGCCATCAGAGAAGCGGAATGGTCGATACATTTGTCTGAGCTCCCTGTTCGTCCGTCCCGTTGAGATCTCATAAACATGACAGTTGGACATAAAGTTCTGATACAAAGACTACTTTTTCCTTTTTAGAAATTTAACTATTTAATTTTTAAAATTAACTATGCAAGCAGATTTTTAAAACAAATATATTACATAGAGAGTTTGTGTTTTTACAAACACTCAGGTGTGGTCCCACTGAATTTACCAATGAACCAGAAATAATCAAGCCAAAATCTTGTTTTGATCGTTTAAAGTATTAACATTTTAAATATCTTTTGGCCTTAATTTTCACATTAATGGAAACATGACCACACGTCATCTTTGACGTGGAAAAGTTATACCCAGCGCATTTTGACTAGCGCCATCATCTTTGATATGACTCTTCTAACACTTCTAGATTATGTAGAGTAGCGTTGACTGATCACCTTAGAACGGCATGGACCCCTTCCCCAATCAACCGTCTTCAAATGTGTTCTTTTTGCTGAATCGATGCAGTGAGCTGATTACCTACTTTAATTGATCTCTAATGTAAAATAAGTGTCTATTCTATTATAAAATGCCAAATTTTATGACCTTTACTCAATTGTTATTGTAAATTTTACAATAGTATTTAATGAAAATTAGATACATACTTAACATCACCTGGACAGGTTTACTTTGTTATACTTTAAGACAGAATGGTATGATGTTGTGCTGTGTCATTTAAACTTAAACTACCATCTAGATTTGTCAAGGCATATTTCGAATATATCTAGAGATTTATTATTATTATCTTTTCCGATGACTGTGATTCCGTGAGGAAGAATCAACGGACCATAGTTATCCCAATGTTAGTGAACAAGATTACATCCATCTTGCAAAGTTCGAGATTAACATATTTTTAGATGACATTTTTCCAGAAATATGCGACTGATGAAAATAAACAGTTACATGATGCAAAAATTTTGACTACATTGAAAGACCTGTTGACTCCACAGAATATATGTCATGGTTAGGAAACGAAGGGCAATACCAAGTGACAAAATCAAAACAAAGCTACAGGAAAAACAAGCAAGTATTTTAATGACACCAGATATTGACACATAAACGTAGACATATACAGAATAGACAAAGAAGAAAATTACTTGTTCCCCCCCCCATACCCTTTTTTTTTTAGCCGTGCTCTATGTCGCCGCAAAATTTACGTGGGGTAAATCTAGTCCGACATGCAGAAATAAAAAAAAATCTTTCCATGACATTTTCGTGGTATCCCGCACGGTAGGGCCACAAAGAGAAATATATATGTATTATGGGCGGGGGTTTGGTTTTTTTTCCGCCCGTCCCCCCTCCCCGCGAAAAAAAATATTTATATATATATGTGTGTGTGTACATAATTTTTATTACATTCTAACCTTCATTCTTTCGAAAGATATTTATTGCGCTCTAGAATAGGTTCTTCCTGGAGTTAATGGAAAAATTGTAAACTCCCAGCCATTACCAGCAAGGGGTCTGGGGGATCTCTGGAGCTCCCCAAGCGCCGGGCGGAGCCCCTCCTCAACAACTATTTCTGGTACTGAAAGCCAACAAAATGCATATTCTGAGATATATACATTGCATTTTCCTGCTATTAAGTTTTATTTCAAAAACCTAATGTGCTATTCTTAATGACTTATACCCACCCCGCCGTTCGGCGCATTTGCCGCCAAGCTGTTTCCACAAAAATCTGTCACTGGTAATGTCTGAAGCCTCTTCCCAACTGTTATGAGGACCTCCATGAATGTGTGGCGCCAAGTTGTACTAGGATGTCATCGCAACTCTTATAATGCGTAATTCATTTTGACAGAGAACATGTCCCGCAGACCTCATGCAACACTCTGTCACAACCTTACTAAGGGGTCGACTCCCAGTTTTAGACCTGATCTCAATAACTGACTCATAAAATCTGTCTTAGCCATCTTTTTTTAGCCACATTTAGTGTTTTTCAATTTTAGCAGATGACTATTCACTGCACTTTATTAATTAAGCCCCGCCACTGGTAGAAATGTGTAACCTCTCTTGAATACGCTGTTAGAATTAGGTGACTGTCGTTTGCTTTAGACTTTATATCGAAAAGGGAATTTTTATCGTCAATATAACCTGTTGGGGATATTAAACTCAAAACCATCTGGAGGGGTTTTAAACTTTTTAAAAAAAGCTAACTGCAGTAGAGGCGTTTAAACTCCATACCCCCGATTGGTTTGGCTACGCTAAAATAATTTTAGTGTGTAATTTGCTTTTTTTTTAAAGTGAGTTTGATGCAAATAAATTATGTGGCACCAGATATATCGTGAAAGTTAATAGATAGATAGATAGAAAGTTTAATTGATTGATTGTTATAGATGAATAGATAGATAGACAGAAAGAGAGAGAGATGGATTGTTTGATTGATTGATTAATATAGATAGATAAATAGATAGATAGCCAAATTTTTCTTCCCTTTCATTTGGTATATTCAGGCCATATTGCTAGACTGAAGACTGTTTCTTGTGAGTTCTTGAATTCTCGTTGTGTCTTTCGTACTGGATAGCCTTATCGTTGGCCTTGGTATATATTCTTAAAGGATTATTTGACCCCTGTTTAGGGGGAGTTTTATTTCACATGGTAAAGTTATTCTTAATATGGATTCGGTCGTAATCGTATTTTGTAATTAGATAAGAAGATTAGAGGATTAGAAAAATCAGTTATTTGTATTTCTATAGGGTTTCAGGATTCAAGTCTCAAATTTTCGTCTGAGGTTTCAAGATGTAGAGTAAAGTGCGCTGGCAGCAATTTTCAAGTTTGGATTTTTATAGCACAGTAAAGGTCTGACCTATGAAAAAACTGATAGTATCTCTGAATTCCTTGTCCTTTTTTCTATGAAAATAGATTGGATTTAATGTATCACTAGGCTTAATTAAAATTAAATACGAAGTCAAAGAGGTGCAGGGTAAGTATCGCCAAGCGTACTTTTCCTCGAGCGGATTTTTCCCCAGTTAGTAAGCTCAATCGGGTTGATGGAAGGTTCGAACAGATCAAAGAAAATATATCTAAAAACATGTTTTAATATTTAATTTTCACTATGAAGTCATTTTCTTTTTACTCCAGCCCAAGAACACCATCCATTGCACCATTTCCCACCCTCCACAACTTCAAATAGTCTCTTTATGCTGATGATCAATCAGACTTAAAAATAGCCTTAAGCCCATTACCCATTTCCTTCACTACCGGGTAGTTAAAAAGAATAATTCCACACCTCCTGTGTTTGACCTCACCATGAACTTAGCCTTTACAAGGAAAAGGAAATAGTATGTGTCGAAAGTAAAGAAAAAAGGTGCATGCGCAGTAGCAATATAGTAGTAATTTGGTAAACATTCAAATAAAAAAGTTATAGCAATAAAAAGTGAACTGTTCAAACCTCTTGACAAATCGGGGCTGCTCGAACTTCGCACTTTCCTATATTTATCGAGTCTGAGATTCCAGATTCCAGGTCTCTAGATTAAGTCTTGGTGTTACATAGTGACGTTGTGAGTTTTGGTGCTACTCTGAACTGTGGTTATCTTCATTGATGATGAACATTCGTCTTGGCTAGAAGATACTTGTGTTACCATAAACATTTGAACATTGAACATGAAATATACTGAACCTTTCATAGAGTTTGAGTCTTGAAATATTGTTGTGGACAATATTAACGTCAACATAGTTTTAAGGTGATTACTTACTTATACTTAGGTACGTTTGGCGCATTGGGCGGCAAGCTGTCTCTATAAAGATCTGTCATTGGCAATGTCTGAAGTCGCCTCCCACTAAGTGTCCACTGTTCTGAGGTCCTCCATGAAGGTGTGGTGCCAAGTAATACGACGACGTCCCTGTTTGCGTTTTCCTTGTATTGACCTCCATGTCATCGCAACTCTTGGTATGCGTAGTTCATTTTGTCGTAGAACATGTTCAGTAAACGTCATCCGACGCTCTGTGTTCGATTCGCAGTTCCGCATAGGATTTCCTTGTTTGAGACCCAATCTGAGTAACTGACTTCCAAAATCCGTCTGTGCCATTATTATTGAGCCACAATTAGTATTTTCTCAATTTTGACAGATGACTTCCATGTCTCACGTGCATATGTTGCAGTTGGAATGACGATTGTATTGAGAAGGTGTATTTTTGTCTCAAGTCCAATGGCTTGGATTGGATTAGTAGGTATCACCTTAAGAAAATCTTACCTTGCCTTCCATATTCGGCACGCTACATCATGGTAGGCATCTCCATCATTTGTAATGATGCTGCCAAGGTACGTGAACTTTTCAAGCGCTTCAAGCTTTGACTTGCCAAGTCTGACAGAAAAAAGAAGTGATTGTAAAGCTTCCAAAAATAGAGCAACTTGGCAGACTGCAACAACAGGAGGGGCATTACTCTCCTCTATGTCCCAGGCAAAGACAGTAATATTGCAACACAGTTCCAATTGCAACTAAAAAACCGATTCGAGGCTCTTTCAGATATACTGACCCTTGAAGAAGAGTGGGCCAACTTTTTTAAAGATACCACAATTGAGTTATCGGCGAGGCGAGGTTTATACAAGGAACGATGGAGTTAGTCGAACTATCAATATAATAGTATCGGCAACAGTTTCGTTACGTGCATGACTCTTCCTTTCGTATTGACGGAGATAAAATAGAAGTCGTTGATAGTTTGTAGTTCATAGTTTCTTTTTTTTTTTTTTTTCTTAAAATATTGAAACTTGTCTTTTTACCTGCCTTAGCAGACCACTTTGGGGTGCCAATTTAGTTTGTGTTTTCACACAAACTGTCTTTGTAATCATGTTTTTGTTTGTTTGTTTGTTTGTTTTATTTTTAAATATATCTATTTTGGAGTAATCTCTACACTTATAATTCACCATCACATGTCACATATCAACAAGAAAGTACAACACGTTTCTCATTGTCCTATATTTTTACAATCTTTATAATCATTTTTGCTCCCTAATTTATTTTTGTCTCGTATTATTCTATGCAAGAATGTCTTACGTATCTTGTGAGATTGTCAAATCCACATATGTTTTACAAGTGGCTCAATAATCTTTAGTAGCATATAAAATAACATACTATTTACAATAACTCTATTCAAGTCAGAGCTTCATGGAACTTTAAGTTTGGGCGATGTCGGACTTGTTTTATGCCTTGGTTCGTCTTCCCGGCACCCCTCACAGACTATCGCTTAGTATATTACTTAAGTAAACTCATGAACAATTAATACCAGTAGGTCAACGCATTATATTTAACAACAAGAGATTACGTAACAAAGGTTTAATAAGATATGACGTGAATGATAGTTATACATAGCAATTAGATATAGATTATTTAATATAACATAATAAATAGGCCTAAATTATGTACCAATATATAAAATGAAAGCACATATTCTGTCACAATGGCTGCTATACACTCCAGACTCACGCTGCTCACAATCAAATACGGCCAATGTACTACTACTACAAGAATGGCTTGACTTGCACCAGTCCCAGGCCTGAGTCAAACCGCCACACCCTCCCGAATATATATATAAATATATATATAAATATATATATATATATATATATATATATATATATATATATATATATATATATATATATTGGCGGGGGAGGTGGGTTGGGGGATAAAAATCCCCTCTACCCCCCCTATAAAAAAAAACCTGGCCCATGCAATAATGACAACCTATTAGGAGCTACGAAATGAAGAAGAAAGTAATATAAAACTTAATTTACCCAATACTGGGGAACAATAACAAGAAGCTTTAACAAATATATATATTATAGCTTTTATATAGCGCTACTTTCATGCTTATAGCATGCTCAGAGCGTGTTTGGTACAATCTCATTTGTGGACCGGTGTGTGTGTGTGTGGGTGTTATCTCGTAGTTGGTTTTCCGTACTGCCTTTAGGCGCTCAGTAAATACAACTCTGCCCGAGTCGAACCTCGAGCTTCGTAGCCAAGCCAAGCCAAGTTCAAGCGCACTTGATCTCTCGACCACGCTTCACACAAAGAACCAGCTTCAATCCAAACAAAAGAAGTAATAGACAGGAAATAAAAACAAATAATGTTAAAGTATTTAGTGAATATTCATAATTAGAGAAAACAGATACTTTAACAACTTTAATATTTGATTGTCTGTCTAAAGAGTTGAAGGTGTCGTCTTCTAAAAATAAAGAAAGACAAAAATAAAATGTGATTGCTTCTATACCAAAAGAGTTGATTAAAGTAAGATACTCATTACAATAAATATGTTGGAAATGGTGCCAAAGTAGGCATAAAGTGATAATAAACGAGAAAACACGTCTATATTTACTGCATTCATTAGCATTATACTGAAAGAATAAAACAAAAGAGATTAAAAGTATACATTTTTATTTTATCACTGTATACATAAGTATGCACTTCCCTGTATAATTGCTATTTTGATATAGAATTCTGTAGAGTTGAAGCAGTTATATATTTTTTCCACCTAACAGACGATACCAACGTTGATTTGACTCCATTAAATAAAATTAATTTTTGGTTTTAGAAACTTTATTTTGAGTTATATTAAAAAAATGCATTCTTCTATAATTATATAATTGTATAGCATTTCCTAATTACATACACAAAAGTTATTGAAGTTTAATCATAACAGGGTAGTAAAACATGAATGAGAAAAATGGATAATTCCATCGGAACATGGAAAATAATTACGGAGAGAAAGAGTTGAAACAACTTGCAAATTACCACCCCAGTGGTCAAAGGTCACAAGCCCCAGCTAGCCCCTCCCCCACCCTCGCAGCATCCGTGGGGGAGGGGCTAGCTGGGGCTTGTGACCTTTGACCACTGGGGTGGTAATTTGCATACGGGCGAAATGACTCTGGATCAGAAGAATGTTTTTTTGACATTCCGATGGTCTAGAGGTTAGTTTCGCTTGGTGCATTATCGCTAGGCGGTGGTGTCGATTCCGGAGTCACAGGTTCGAGCCTCGGTCGGCGCATGCCCTTATTTTCGTAGCATTTTAATTCACCACTTTCTCTCTTAAAAACTTGGTCCCTGGTGCTGTTATTCATTTATGTTTAATATATGTATGTATCATTTGTTTCAGCACCTAGCTTCAACTCTATGTTTAGCTTTAAGTGAAGTAGGAAAAAGAGTAGACCTCAAAATAAACCACCAAAAAACAAAAGTACTTAAAATAAACAACAGACAAACTGAAGACATAGAAATGGATTCTTAGACCACAGACCAAGTATATAATTTACAGATGTATGAAGAAACATCTTCAAAATACACTGCTACAACAAAGTAGAAAACACCTAACTGTGGGAGAGGAGTGGACAGAAAAATATAGATGCAGATTATAGAGAGGAAGTGGAGATGGATTGGTCACACCATTAGAAAAGATATCCACAACAGAGCTAGACAGGCCTTAGAGTGGAACCCCTTAGGAACAAGACGTAGAGGAAGACCAAAAAGAACATGGCCATGCAGTATACTAGTTGAAGCTGAGAGGACAGGAAAGAGCTGGGAAGCCATTAAAAAAATAGCAAGAGACTGTGGAGAAAGACGTGTTTTTACTGAAGACCTATGTTCCACAAGAAACACAAATAAACGATGATGCTGATAAAAACATAGTAAAAAATTTTTTTTAAATTCAATACTTCCAAATGTAAAACTTTTAGATATTTGCGCTATAGGTTTTAGATTCACAAGTTCTATAAAAAAAAAAAAAAAAGAAAAAAAAGGAGAAAATAATCATGTGCTCATTAAAAAAAATTAGCTGTTGGTCCCCTACACACAGTTGATTTAAGAATAGTAGTATCAAGATTACAAAGTTCATTTAACTTTGGGTACTTCAACAATGATGTCTCAGTGATCTATAAATAGTCTGACCTGTAATCCTTAACCACCTTGGAGTCATCAAGCATATGCTCAACCTGTGAAAACAGCTTAACGCTTCATTAATAAAAAGTACTGAAGCACTTAATAAAACAAAATGGTAAAATGATAAAGCGTGTTTTTTTAAAAAAAATCCATACTAAAGTCCTAAGCTCATATCCCTTCACAGATGGAACTTTAAGGGTTTCCTCATAAACCTGTACCCACCAATGGCTAGAGAAAGATAAAATTTCATCTTTTTCCAATAAACCTTAAACAGTTTATAGAAAACAATCAAACCAAAACAAAAGAAAATATTTATTTAATTAAAATAAATATCTAACAAAATGACATAAAAAAGAACTGTAAACAATTCATTGATATATTCCCAAAGTAAGCAATGATTTCAATTATGAGTAAAAATAATTTAATAAAATAATTTATGCTCTAAGTGACTATAAAAGAAAAGAAATTTCAAAATAATTAATTTAAAATTGAATAACTATTTGATCAGCAAAACTAATAAATAATTTTTTTTAAACTCATACTACAAGTTAAAATGTTTAAACATGATTATTAGGAGGCAAGGTGGTTAAGTGGAAAAGCATTTGATTTCCAAACCAAGGGCCACAGGTTTGAATCCTAATAAGGACTGGGATTTTTTTGGGGGGGATTTTTAGTCGCCTGAGTTCTTTCAGCTCTAATGGGTACCTGATAATATTTGAGGTACAGTAATCCTGGCTAGATAATACTTTTCTTTTATCATCAGCTTAAGAAATAAATGACATCATCAGTCCCATAGATCACAAGGTGTGAATGGGGGGACATTTTATGACAATTAACTGTGCTAGACTTCAGTTCCTAAATACAACTGGTTTGGAGGGAAGGGGGGGGGGGGGTCGTGACTGATTTTTTGGCTTTGAAAAATTTTGTTTATTTTATGTGAGCTTTTAATGTTAAACGACAGCATAGCCGGTGGGTGGGGGGTGGGTTGAGGTTAAAATCCTCTCTTCTATAAAAAAAAATTAATGCAAATGACAGTCACCTAATTTTAACCCATCGGAGGCACGGTGGCTGAGCGGTAAAGTGCTTGGCTTCTGAACTGTGGGTACCATGTTCAAATCCTGGTGAAGACTGGGATTTTTATTTCCAGATCTTTGGACGCCTTTGAGTCCACCCAGCTCTAATGGGTAACTGACTTAAGTTGGGGAAAAGTAAAGGCGGTTGGTCATTGTGATAGCCACATGACACCCTGTAGACCACAAGATCTGAAAGGGGAACTAACTAACTTTTGCTTCTTCTGATGGCCACATGACACCCGGTAGGCCGCAGAAACAGATGACCTATACATTATCTGCCCTGTAGACCACAAGATCTGAAAGGGGGAACTAACTAACTTTTGCTTCTTCTGCAGTCGGAATTTTTTCTCATTTTCATCCTAAACCATTATTGAATGTTTCTAAAATTCCCTTTTTAAGATACCTGCTTTAAACTTTTAAAATAAATGATTTCTTCTAGTCTTGTTGCGAACATGATTACCAATCATTTAGTAGATAAATGATTCTATGTCTAGTAAAATTGGTAAGATTCTTTATTGCATATAGCCCCAGTGTATAAGCCCTCACATGGAAAAATGAGTATTCTTGAAGGTATTGGAAGTTTATATATTTTTATAATAGACATATGGTTCTATTTTTTAAAGTTCATTGTTTATTTATAAGTATTGGATCTTAATTTTTTTATTTTTTTTCATAATGATTTATTTTTTAGGATTTTATTTATTCAGAGTTACCACTCTTTGCTTAGGATATAAGTAGAATTTTTCCTAACTGAGAGGGAGAAATGTTGGGTTAAAACACCCAGTTATTATTTACAAATCTGATTCTATAATATTTTTCAGTGAACGTTGTATGAATGAAATCATTGTAAGTTCAATAAACAAATATTACCATATATTGCTAGATATTACTAAATAGTTTGCAGTTTAGAATTGAGTAAGTTCTTCTTTTGTGTGTATATTGTTAAAAAGATTAATATATGTCATCCTTAATCCCATACGCATGACATTTTTAAAATGAAATTCTCATTAGAGATATGCAAAGGAGTTGTTTTTTTTACAAAGCTTAAGCTAGATCTTTACTGAGATACATATTTAAGTATTTATTTAGTAAATAAATAATATCAATGTGAAAAAAATTATATCATCTAATCAAGAACTGTCTTTTCACAGTGCGACTATTACCTTTTATGCCATTTTTACATAGGGTATGTGCCCCAAGATCTATTGAAAATGATTTCTTGCAAAAAAAAAATTTTAAATGTTTTATGCTAATTAGCTTTTACCTATCACATGTAACACAGTAATCCTCACAAGCATCATAACATCAGTCTGTTAACATCTCTGAAATGACTGAAACAGCCCATTTATTTGCCACAATGTCTCTCACACCTCTGTATCTGAGATTTCTACAACGTCATGTTGGACCTTATTTTCTTGAGCTTATTCTGCTATGATGAAGTTCTAAGCTGTAGACACCAAAGAAGGCATGACTGCTGATTAGAATGCAAAAAAAAAATAACCTAAGCAATTTATAATCTATAATTACAATGGAAAAATAATAACTATTTAAAAAAGAATAGAAGGACGAAGAAGTGAAATCAGAAAAAGGTTTTAATGGTACTCCTATTGCTAGTATACATTTTGAAAACATATTTGTGGGGGCATACATTTTATGTCCATTACAAAAAAAAAGTGCACGAAATTCAACAAAAACACTCACTGTAATATCAAACCTATTCCCCACTGATTCTCTATGAATCTGCATACTTTATTCAGAGCAATCAGTCTGAATCACCAACAGATCCTGAACTTTTGAGGGGTAGGGGGTGTTTTTTTTCCAACCCTAACCCAGTGGTCATCAAACTAATCATCCACAAGAGCCTAATTTAAACAAAAACAAAAGAAAATCAAATTATATTAAAAGAGTCATTAATTTTGTAAGCTATGCTTTACTTTAATAGAGATATTTTTATAGAAACGATTTATGATTAAAAGTACAAGGAATTCTAGTATCTCCACCTCTAACCCACCCTAATCACAACCGAAAAATAATAAATTCTGCACTCAAACATACAACTACCTTGTTTAATATTAAAATGTTTGATTACTCTGTTGCTTTTTGTCAAAACCCATTTTAGAAATCACACTGTCATCATAACCCAATAATTTTAAGGTCGTTATTTTACCTTCATAAAATAATATGGGTGTATCTTTGCAAACACTGCGCCCACCCCTTTGAAACCATAACCATACCCTCTTTGAATGCCCCTCCTTAATCCACCTTAGGCAGACCCTACTTCCACTACAGCCCAACATAACCAACACCCTATACAGCAGTGCTGAACAACTGAAGAAAACAGCACACTTTTTTTCCTTAGCACAGTCTGCAAAAGAGCTCACAGCTCAGCAGCAATAAAGCTGGCTAGAAAAAGAAGAATGGGTGTATCTACATTTCATTTTTTTTTTAAACTTTTTGTCCCAATGTTTACTAACAAAAACAATAATTATTGTATACAAAGTCTACAAATCAAGGTATGCATCAAGAACAGTGAAGAATTATTGAGGCACACACAAAAGACTTTCACTAGTGCTTAAAAATGAAAGAATGTATAATCTTGTAATTATACTTAAAATGATGGCTTTAAAAAACATAATAAAAACTTGTTTTTGGTAAATTTAACAGCTGTGGTTTCTTTTTTTGAAATGGCTTAGTTATTATATTTACATTGTAAGTAATAACATTATTAATGTCAGGGCCATTAAAAATAAAGTATAAAAATTACCTTCCAAACAAGTTGTGTCCACCTTACATGATGTCCTAATAGGAAGTTGTTCCATTTAAGCAACAAGACAAAGTTTATCTTAAGGATAAAAAGAAGAAGAAAAAAAAAATTACATAAAACAGAGATTTTTTAAATATATTATTTTAAAGAGATTAAAATCAAATCTTATGCTCATGTGACATACAAAATGAGATGATAATTTGGACTTTCTAAGACATGGACATATTAATCATGGCTTCCCTTCCTTTTCTCTATTCTAAAACTCACCAAATTGAAAATTGAATTACAGCCACTTTAGACTATCTGCATAAGGACAAAAGGTACCTAGCTGTTTGTGATGAATAAATAGTCTGTACTCTCTAATTTGATAATATTGTTATGAGTACAAATTTTAATTTAGTGAATCCACAACTTCAACTTCTATTTAGAATAATAAAAATTGACCATGCAGATACAAGAATAAAAGAAGTGACAACAAGGTGGCCACACTTTGTCATGAGAGCATTTACAATTAAAAAATGTCCTTGCTCCTTATTAAACTAATAATTCTGGTTGTCACTTTTCTCCCTCAAAGCTACAAGATGCAGACATGTTCAATGCTTGGATGATAGGTTTGGAACTCACTCCTCAATGACCTCAGATAAACAACATGCTTCACTTCATTTAAGAAAAACATTAAGACCAATATGTTAAAAACTTTTAAGATTAGTTTGTCATTTAAACTTTTGTGCTCATTTTTTAATGTTATTATAATGCTTTTACCCTACTTTATATTTGTTAACAGAAAAATACCATTAAATTATAATAGTCAATATTAAGATGATTCTGTATTACCCGATGTATGTTTTTAAGTCTAAGTAATGCATCACCTCAAGCGAGATCAGTTTTTGATGCTTATCATAAAGAACCAAAATGCTAAATTTCTGTAGGCACGAATATGCGAAATTGCTAGGCCATGGGTGGTTGTCCACATTGCCTAGGTCTTGTGTCAGCTCTGGATGAATGTGTGTGGCTTAGATATGAATAGATGAATTGGATCTGTACAAAGTCGATTTTTTAATTATTGTAGAATGTCGCCCAGTTTTTATTTTTAAGACCCTTGTCTACAATCACTCTTAGAGGCTTTATGTACTACGGTACTAACAAATGAAGAAAATTAACTGAGAAACCTTATATTTTATTACTAATCAAAGTATATGTTTCTCTTATAAAGCTGATATGTGTGATTCTACAGATTATTTCTATTATTTTACCATGGGGGGGGGGGGGGGGGGGGAGAAATGTCAGTCTACGTCTCCATATCTCTCTCTTTTCTCACTCCTTATTATTTGTCTCACCCATTTTTTTTTTTTTCTTTCACAGTCTTACTCTCTCTGTATCTCTCAGAGTTTTTGACACTGTCTCACTCTGTTCCTATTACTCTTTCTTTGTCTCTCTCTTTCTCTAACTCCATCATTCTATTGATCAATCTTTATCTCTACTCTTTTATTATCTTATAATAATAATAAGACTTATTAAAAATTAATGAGGAATGCAGTATTTCCTGTAGCTCTGCAGCCCAAGCTGCGTCCTACATACTTTGCCACATCCAGTGCAGACATAACAATTGTCTGCCATAGGAATATGTTGGTCCCCTGCCCAGTGTAAGTGTCAAATGTATTTATCTTCTTTTCTGAAGTAATGAGTAATGTCTCTATTTTATAAGATAAGATTAAGTTCTAGATCTTGAAGTTATAGTATCTAGCTTATAGTAAATCTAGTAAATAGTCACTAGAGATAATAATTCTAGACTAGTAGAAAGTAGACTAGCTAGAATGCTGGATGAAAGATCTACTTTAAAAGATATAAAAATAATATAAATTTTTATATAATAATTATATAATATATATATATACTATTAGACTCGTGATTCTAGATCTAGAACCTAAATTTGAAAAGCTAGGAAAATCCAGGACTAAGTAAATGATGGAATGGTTGCAAATCTAGATCTAGATCTTAAACTTCAATAAATTAAAAACATTAAGAAACTGGAACAGACACAAAATAGAGCAGTGAGATTCATAACAAAAGAATAGAGTAACACCTTTAGTCAGTTTAGTTTTAGTAAAATCACTAAATTCAGAAAGTGTGAAAGCCTTCAGGATAGAAAACTTTAAAGTAAAAACACTGAACCATAATCTTCAAATAAAAAAAAACAAAAAAACTAATAAAACACTCAGAAGGACACAAAGATAAACACACATTTCTCATTCCCTATATTGTATGTAGAACAAATTTGTGCAATGCACTTTCTCCAATAGCGCCAGTGCTATGAAAGCATGGAACGGTCGCCTGAGACAGCCAGGATAACCAATGGCTTGGCAGAATTTAAGTCAACTGGTCAAAATGCATGACTAGATGCATGATGCAAAGGACCTAATCATCTTCTTTTTTTTAAGTAACATTTGTATTTTATAAGAAAAGATTATAATGCCAATAATGGTCTCGAAAAATCTACCTAGAACAGAATAATAGAAATGTTGGTACCAGTATAGTCTATAGACTACTCATGACTACTCAATGCTGAGATAACCTTTGATTAGATCTAATTTTTACTATTAAACATATACAAGACTATACATATATATATATATATATAGAGAGAGAGAGAATATATTTACATATTTTTCATTGAAAGTATATAATATATAGATCTACAATGCATTTTTATTTAGCAACCCTGTTTATTAGCGTCCCGTGTCATTTTCATGACATTCTTTTGTAGTCAACAACTTAGCTAGGTTTTTGGTCAGAAATGGGGAGAAATCATTGCAGAAACTGCCAACTACAAATAAAAATTTCTTTTAAATATGTAGCTATATATTGTTTTAAAAGAAAACTTTTTTTTTTGGCGATTAGAAAAAAAAAAAAGTATTCAATAATTTGAGCTAGTGAAATGTGTTTTAAAAAGTTGTAGCTCTAAATATAGCCTATTAGTTATTTTTTAATGGCTAAACTTTTCACATGCAGAGTAGGCCTACTTGTTTTAGAACTATCTAGGTATATAGGCCTATTTTTGCGCTAAATTTTTCGTATGCGGAGTAACCATTCTTGATCTAGATCTATTTCCAGATATATTAGATAGCAATATAATTACCAATATAATTAATAATTATTTCTTACGTTTCTGTGTCTTTAGGCTGTTAATTTGGTCTCTGAAGTTATCTTTATGTTTTACTATAGAATGACTGTAAACTATATTATTTATATTTGCTACATGAGCATAAGTAGCCAATTCGTCATATGTGCGTTCCAGGCAAAATATCTTGTGTTATAGCCTATGTTAAAGTTGCTGCAGTGCGATCCGGCTCTTCAACTAGAAAACATACATAGGCCTACAACACACAACACCTCCAAACACCTAGTTGCCTTCTCTCCACTGACCTCAATGGTATTTCAAACGAAAGTATTTCGATCATCAATCTCAACAATTGGATTCCGTTTTCGTCTATGCCGCCAATATCTACAAGTCCATATCCTTCTATAGAGTATTCACATTCGTCTCTGCAAAAATTGCACCACTCTATGGCAGGATGGATGTCTGGTCGTGCGTGTAGCATGCTGGGCTGTCACTCAGATTTATTGATGGTCTGGGGCTCAAACCCTGCCCGCTCCCATCCCCGTCGTCCTACGGAAGGTTTGGACTAGGAAGTACAGTATCTAAATTTAACAACGCAATGAAAAAACATGGGTTGTAACAGTATCTAAAATAAAGCCTTTTTTAGTATAGGTCTAAATGTTTTTTTTATTATTTAAGAATTAAGCTTAACGTATGCTTCTGTTTTTAACTTTACCTATTTCCCCTAGTTTGTTGGACCGTTTGAGCACGACAAATAAATAGAATCAGACCCTATTCAATGAATTTTATAATTTAAAAATAGCATTTATCTTAGTGCACTGTAGCGGATCTTTTGTCCGTAAGAACTATATACCTATGGATCAAGTTGTTTTTTTTTACCATTGTTGTTCCAACTTGTTTAGTTTTTAAATCTGACTTTGATACCATCAGAAGTTCCACCATGCTGAGTAAATAAACATAAGCCTACATTTATTAATACAACATGATATATAAGCCAATAAATTTCAGAGCCTTAAAAATACACACATTTGTGGTCAAATACAATGCATTACTTCTAAAATGTGTTTCCCACGTAGTTTTTCAGGCCTTCTGGAATTAAAACTTTATTAGTTGTTTTTTTTGTACTGATAATATTCTTATATATTAAGGTATACAGCAATATGGCGTGATTTCAGTTAAAAAGTATCTACCACATGGCCTACAATATACAAAGACGAATTAAAATACGACTCCAATTAATTAAAAATAATTTTATTTTTAAAGAAAAGATAAGTGAGTAGCATTGACCATTTAATAATAGCATTTAATATATTGTTTGTAAAGGAAACTTTTAGTTACAATTATCATAGTCACCAAAAACAGAGACTGTTATTTCGACTGATGCTTATTTTTATTATATTTTTATAAAAAGAAAATATCTTACAATTTTTATGTATGGCTTCATTACAGAGATCACCATTTCGAACAAAAAGGATATTTATTTCCATAAAAAAACAACCGTAATTGACAATTTTAACTGATTGTGAATTGTGATAAAGTTCCCTTTCAGACATTGTGGTCTATAGGGCAGATGATGTAAAGGTTATCTGTTTCTGCGGCATAGGGGTTAACGAGAGTGACATGTGGTCAGCACAACGACCAACCTTCTTTACTTTTTCCCTACTAATGTCAGGTACCCTTTAGGGATGGGTGAACTCAGAGGCGCCTAAAGATCCCAAAATTAAAAAAAAATCCCAGTCTTCCCCAGGAGTCGAACCAGGGATCTCCTGTTCAGAAGCCAAGCGCTTAACTGCTCAGCCATCTCGCCTCCTGTATTGTAATTTAGGTACAATATTTTTTTTTTGGACTCGTCACATATTGCCAGTTGCTTTCATTTTATTACGTTAGTTAATATCTCTCAGGCTGTACTTCAAATGTCGATATTCGTTTACAGTATCCATACTATTATAATAAGACTTGAAACTCAGCCGCACGATAACCGCTTTACTATTACAGTAGAACGTCGTTTATCCGACTCAATTGGGACCGGACACCGTTCGGATACGCGATTGTTCGGATAACCGAAAACCGAAGCGATCCATGCAGTATATGCAACCGGACACTATACGAATATTGACGCCTATAACGGAATATCCCTCACCTTGGGTTTTTCCGTCACTTTTCGCCTCGTGCGAAACAACTGTTGAGCATTGCCTGTTCGAAAACGTATTCATACAGTATATGTGCATTACAGTACATGTGGTTGATAAAAAAAAACAAAAAAACAACTGGTCCGGATATTTGACGCTCCGGATAATAAACGTTCGGATAAACGACGTTCTACTGTACTATAAATAAACAAATAAATAAATAAATAAATATATATATATATATATTTATATATATATATATATAACTGTGGCATTTTACGTCTCGAGAGACGAGCTTTTTCCTTTGCAACTTCTTGTGTGACTAAAGAGGCCAATCCTTTATACACAGCTGCGATCGCAGGTTGGGCATATATAATCACCAGGCGCCGTTGCATTTTCACCCTTCTTTCTGCTTCTGTTGTGTATGACATCTGCAATATATATATATTGTTACGAATGAACAATGACAGGTAGAGGTCACTGTGTGTGACCCCGGCGAGATGACACAGCACCGAGTGTTCTCTGGAATCTATGCGTGTAAACAAAGACAGGATGTGACGTGCCCACACGTGTTATTCCAGGGGACGAACAGATCTACGAAGGGGGCAGTGTTATAAATGAACAGTGACAGTTAGAGGTCACTACGTGTGACCTAGGCGAGATGACACTGCAGAGGGTGTTCTCTGGAATCGACATGTATAAACAACGACAGGATGTGATGTTCCCTCCCGTGTTGTTCCAGAGGATACTAGCAGTGTTTTTGCAATATCGGACAAGCGATTAGGGACTCTATAAACCAGAGAGTTAAAGTAAAAAGAGTCAGTACAGTCGTCGTTACTGTTGTCTACTGTGCGAGACAGTAGAAGAGAGTGGACTTGAGCCGTTACAGTCGATACCGTCGATGTAAGACGTATACGCTACATGTTACAGTGACGAATTGTTATAGTTAATATTCAATAAAGTTATATTAAGCTGAAAGTTGAGCCGTCAAGTTCTTTGCAGTGTTTTTATTTGTGTGCCTACTAGTACATTTAGCCAGAAGATTCAGAAATACGTAACAATATATAAACGGTTAATATAGAAACGCACCATAATTGACGAAATTTCAACGTGACGTTACGGATTAGTGGGTTTTCGTATATTTATGTTATTATTAGTCAGTTGGTGTTAGGAATTTCAAGGTGACTTCTAATTAGGACAGAGACTTGACTGTGGCCTTTATGAATTTAACTTTATTCGAGTATCTAAAGGTCCGGACGTAGTCCGTACAACTTGTTAATGTGTAGGTCTTGTTCCTAGATAGTTTAAACGCATCTAATACACCCGACAATAATAATAATAATAATAAGGGTTGGCCTTGAGTCCGATAATTAATGAGGAATGTAATATTTTCTGTGGCAACGCAACCCAGCTGTGACCTACATGTTTCCCCACATCCATATATATCAGTGGCGTAGCTACGGTATTTGATGCCCTGTGCGGGAGCTCCTCGTATGTATACACAAACATCAGGTTTATGCGAATCAAGATGACGATATTCGGGACAGAGCTATCAAGGCGATATTTTTTTAAACTTGTGCTCACCTGGTTTTTAATTTTTTTTAAATTGGAACTACGGAAGAAACTTTGATAAATCGTTGCAGCCTCTTTCGCTCCAGACGAAATTTGATTTTGTTAATTGCGCTAGGATCAATGTCAAGATTTATTTCAATCTGAGGATCCAAAGATTGGGATGTAACATAAATTCAAATTTATTAGCCACATCTTAAGGTGTTCAAATTTGGTGATAATTTGTTCAACACTCCAGTACAACAAAAAATAAATTTCCCTCCGTAGCTCTTTCTTGTGTGTTAGTACAGAATCTTCATTTATTTCGCCAGGCATCTTTTTCTAGTGTCAAATACGTAGAGCTTATGCACTAGTCCCCAGGTTTGAGAAAAGGTAATACTGGTTTTAGCGATGCCCTCCAGAAACGATAGAGTATATCGGAAAATATAACTACATCGAATTCATCTAACTCTGCCAGATTTAGAGAATGGTTTGAGCAGGCAATAATTCTGCTTTAGGATTTTCTTATAGTATACGCTTTTGGACATCCTAGTGTTAACCTTTCATGACAGCAGCTATATCAAAGCTTGACCTCCGCAGTCTATTTGTGAGCCATACGAACGTAGTTTCTCTAAAATAATTGCAGTAATTCAGTAATGCAATAAGTTTGGTTCGAACCCAATGTTCCCTCATGACTGGATTCCACTAGGATAGTAATTTCAATAACTTCAACAAATTGCCTTAATTTTTGTTCTTTAAATTCGTGATGCCCACGATGCCAGATTCTGATCTGAGAGAAAACAAAATGATGCCCTAGACTCTCTTCTTGTAATCTTTCCACTTTTTTTTCTTCTTGTTTCAATAAATCTTGACCATCGCTGTGAATGACGCTCTGTACACGAAGACAAATTTCCTCCCAGCTGGCTGAATGTGAGCTCTGCAGGTCTCTTTTCTTTCAGTTATTGAAGATAACTCCTACCGTTTAATCTATTTTGTTGCATTTTAACTGATGATGTAGCGTATAGTTCATCTTGTAAAAAGAGTATGCAAGGGGAGTCAAATAGGGATTGTATTTTTGTTTAAGGCTTGTAACACTTTCTGAAAACTTTTTTGTCGTTTGGCATTTTCCTTAGAAGAAAGTCACGTGGACGTGTAAAAGTGTGTTCCTCTAGAGATGTAAACAAACCTAGCCAAGTCAGGCTACTCTTTAGTTAATATTTAAGTTTAGAAACAATAGAGGATATTAACAAAGTAGCTAAATAAATAACTAAATGTTTAATTTACATTTCAGATAGAATGGTCTGTGTTTGTAATACCAATAGTTTTTACTGACAAAATTTAAATTTTTCTTAGTTTGATGCCCCCTCATCACTTGTCGCCCCATGCGGCCAACCATACGGGACACCACACACGCACGCCGACTCTCTAACTCTACTTCCGATATAAACACAGGATAGACTACACGAGTCTCTTTATAGGGGATATTCAATATACTAACATACAATAATTAAAAATCTTCTTGAGCCATTGAATTAATTCTTATAATATGTATGACATTTGTTTCAGCACCTAGCTTTAACTCTATGTTATAATAGTAGGCCTAGGTCTACATATATTATAATAATATCTAGATCTAGATCTAAATATATGTAGGCCTACAAATATTTTTTATAAAAAAAATGATTTAAGTCGATTAGCTTTTTTATTTGCTCTATTCATTTTATTTTTACATTCACGCATTTGCATTATTACATTATTATTTCGTTTAATTGTTTCCAAAACACACTTAGTGACTATATCGACAGTGATACACATAGTAAGATCTGCGGGCAGCGCTTAATATTTGGCTAGTTAACAATATTTTTCTTCGTAACTTATTGCGTTTCATTTTTTTTTTTTTTTGGGGGGGGGGTAATTATATTGATTTCTACACAGATGTAAATCTAGATGTTGAATCTAAAATGTTCCATTATTTATAGATAATTGTCAAATAGTATGGTAGGGATTATCCTAAGATAAATGCGATTATGAAAATGTGTTTTACAAAGCACACGACACATCTGTATTACAAAAATATATGCATTTTACGGTATAAAAAAAAAGAACTTACTGAGTTATTAGTCTTCATTATCGCTCTTATTGCAGACTTCTTCTTAAGAAGCACAATCCAGTAAGTCAATAATCGCGGTAAAAGAAATGCGTTTCATTCAAACACATTGATCCATAATAAAAATGTAAATCGCTCAATGGAGAAAAACAATGTCTTCCCTAACATATTACAAACTAGCGGAGTTCATTTAGACCCCCCAGCATAAACAAAAAATAAAACTATTCCGTCCATCATGAAAATGGTCAGTGAGGTTGAATAGGTTTATATTAGAATGAATGCGCTTGTGTGTATGCGTGTAAAAAATTAATACACAGTAGATATTAATGTATTATGGAGTTGTGGTTCTTGCAATCAGCGCCTCCTCAGGTGGTAAATAAGGAGGGAACTAGTTACTGTGGAAATCAAATACATGGGACAGCATTGGCGTAGCTATGGTGGGAGAGGAGGGGGGATAATTTGAAAATCCCACCGGTCCCCACTTTAGGAAGGGGACCCCCAAATGAGTGTTGTTTTTTTTAAATTTAATATTAAAAATATAACCCAAAATAGACCAATCCCCAAAATGATGGCAAAATCCTAGCTAGTCCAAGCGGGAAGGAACAAAAGCGTAATGAAACTTTAGATATCTAAGAATTTCAATCTTAAGGAAGAAAACCTTAAGAGAAAATAAAATATTGGCTTGCCACCAAAATCTATTAAAACCAAAATAAAATGCTATGCAAAGATGAAACCATTGAAAACGATGCCAGATTGGTCGAGCACAGGATTAAAGTTGAACGCTCTTTCTGCACAGATGTCCCAGGATTTTGAAAACGAAAAGTAAGCAACATAGAAACACCCATTAAAACAATTAAGTTACCTAACATGAGCATAGTTATTGGAACAAACTCTCTTCTCTTTAGGCAAAGTAAAGGAACTCACATACGAACTTCATTAATATCATTGATAAATTCTCCGCCTCTAAGTAGTCAGAGGGACAGGTTGTGGAAGTAGCTACAACGAAGAAAATCACACAAATCCAGTGTCGACGAAAGGAACCATTAACACAGCGTTGGTTTTATAAGAGAACGCTAATTGAATTATAAGCTGCAAACCTGTTAACAGCAGAATAATTGACATTCGAGTCACGGATAGACCTCTAACAATTATTGCTTCGGTACTAGAGTCAGAAGTAGGGGAAGCAATAAGATCACTTAAGGCCAGGAATCGATAACATACAAACAAAACTATTAAAACACTGCTTGTCACACATTTCTAAATGTTTTAGGACGATCTATCTGTAAATATTGGACGAATAAATAAAAAGCATGTACCCAATGTCCAAACTATAAAACGATATGTCATAACGGTTATCACCACAAGATAATAATAAGAATAATTCTCAACAAACTCATGAGAAAAGCCGGAAACACCTTTCCGAATAAATGACTTCAAAGCAGGTAGAAGTACTGTTGAACACACATTTATCATTAGACAGATATATAATAAAGGCTTTTACGCACACAAAAAAAAATAGATTACAAACCTTAAACTCAAAATCGGCCCACGAAGTTGTCTACTCAGCCAGGTAAAAAATGCAATTTTTTTATTTTCAGAAAGAATATAAGAAAACATGAATTACGATTAGTTATAAAGAAATAGTTAAATCCTAGTAGGTGTCACTTACAACAAAGAAGCATCACTAATGAAAAAACAGGACTACTACAGCTATCGTACACCAAGATGACCTGCTAAATACCATCAAAGAACGAACAATTAATATTCTGTGGCCACATCAAAAGGTCCTCAAGGCTTGCAAAGACCTTATTTCATGGAAGAAGGTCTAAGAAAGAATATTAAGAGAAAGACAGAGAAAGCTATGGGAAGACAGCATAACAACAGAATGGATAAGCCTCTCAGTGAATGAAATTCTATCATTGGCGAGGGACAGAGAGGAATGGTGAAAGACAGTTGACAGATCTTGTGTGGTGCCCCAATGGTTTAACAGACATAAGGATAAGTGCACCTTACAAGAAATTCTTATCTTATACAATACAGACGTTACTTCAAAAAAGAAGATGATTACGTCCTACGCGTCATGCGTTTAGTCATGCATATTAACCAATGACATAAATTCTGCCAAGTCACTGGTTTTTCTGGCTAGCTCAGGCAACCCATTCCATGCTCTAATAGCACTAGGGAAGAAGGAGTATTTGTACAAATTTGTCCTAGCATATGGGACGAGGAATGTGCCTTTTTTTGTGTGTGTCTTTCAGAGTATTTTATTAAATTTTGTTTTTGTATTTGAAGATTATGGTTCAGTGTTTTATGTATAATTGCTACTTTACTTTTGAGTCTTCTGTCCTGAAGGTTTTCTAAATTTAGTGATTTTACTTATGGTATTACCTTAGTCAAATGTGAATATTCGTTTGTTATGAATCTCACTGCTCTATTTTGTGTTTGTTCCAGTTTCTTAATGTTTTCTTGAATTAAGGGGTCCCACACGGTGGATGCATATTCTATTATTGGCCTAACCAAGGTTAAATAACATTTTAGTTTTAAGTTCTTATTTGATTTATAGAAATTTCTTTTAATAAACCCTAATGCTTTGTTGGATAAGTGCACCTTACAAGAAATTCTTATCTTATACAATACAGACGTTACTTCAAAAAAGAAGATGATTACGTCCTACGCGTCATGCGTTTAGTCATGCATATTAACCAATGACATAAATTCTGCCAAGTCACTGGTTTTTCTGGCTAGCTCAGGCAACCCATTCCATGCTCTAATAGCACTAAGGAAGAAGGAGTATTTGTACAAATTTGTCCTAGCATATGGGACGAGGAATGTGCCTTTAGCTTTGTGTCTTTCAGAGTATTTTATGACTACTTTAAGTACAAATGATAAAAAACAACAACAGTTAGATAGTTTATACAATGAAGAAAAAAAATTACATTAAACAATTAATCCTATGAGAATATTAACATTTAACTTAATAGCAGCTTAAAAACTAATGACCTTTTTGTATGCAAAAATGCATCAATTTTTAATCTTTGCCCGGCAGCTTAATAGATAGTGCCGTATGAAAAAAAAATCCATTTAGTTAAATATTGGATGTGGGTTTGGAGCAGTTCACGTGAATAACATTAATTACGATTTATTAATTGTTGACTTAAATTATATTACACTTATAAGAATACAAAAAAAATTATCTTAAAAAGAATAATATACATTTTTTTTTAAATTTAGGTACTAAGTATTTTATAAATATTTGCTTTTATATAGCGCTACCTTCATGCTTATAGCATGCTTAAAGCACTATGGTTCTATCTCACTTGTGGACCAGTGGGTGTCTAGAAGGTCTCATTAAACATAACTCTGCCCGAGTCGGGTGTTGAATCTTGGGCCATCTTCATAGGTAGCCAAGCCAAGTATATTGTTACAAATGAACAGTGATAGGTAGAGGTCACTACGTGTGACCCTGGCGAGATGACACAGCAGCCATTTTAAAAACAAAAACAGGATGTGACGTGTCCTCACATGCTGTTCCAGGGGACGAACAGATCTAAGAAGGGGGCAGTTACTAATGAACAGTGACAGATAGAGTAAGCTTCGGGCAGGAAAGGTTCGTTAGTCTTGGCTGACCTCCCACATGAGAGAAAGTTAATTCAAATCTATGTTGCCTTGTAACAAACAAGGGGAAGGCTTCTGGAGTTTATCTTAAAGGAAAAATCAGGAGCCGAAAACCCCAAGGTAGCATACAGCACAAACTTCTACTCCGTGGCAGAGAAGCGATGCAGCTGCTCTCAACTTTATCGAATCTTACCCTTTTGTTGAATAGATTAGCTGTGTAGTCAACCTCATTGGTGTTCCAACCACAGCTAATGCCCAGGCATTGATCACATGTTCATGCGATAACCTTTAGTCTTTTCATGACTAGATATTTAAACAGGAACAGAAAGTTTATTCTTTCTATTTTTGTCATTGAAAAGTGCATAGCACTACAATGACAATGATTTGGTTTTTTAATGTTATATAGAATAAAGATCATAATATCATAATTTACCAAATATTACCATATATATCAGGAAATCTTTGGGTAGCACTGTACTTGTTAATACCATACAGGTTGATTCTTGGCTTGACTTACAGCTTTCTTGGCTTCAAATCTGCATTCAATGTAATATGTATCCTTCTCTTCTTGTTTACAGTAGCAACTTTTGATGGAACTCATATTATTACAGAATTTTAAACCGACACCTTGTGACTGTTGGAAAAAGAAACATTTCAATATTCAAGCAATCAAAACTATTTATGAAACTGGAAATCGATTTGGTTTTAAAGTTATTCAAAGATTCGTTATTTTGACCATTATTCTTATATTTAAGAATCTTGTAGATAAAAAAGGGCGGAGGTGAAATAGTTGTAGATCTATAGTAAGTCATACGCTTCTTATCTCAGTGTTTCTCCAAGTAGGGGCCACGAAGCGCTCCGAAGCGCGTCCGTAAGATGTTGAAAATTGTATACAATTAGACTAACTTCATCGCTAAAGCCAGTTTATCCGATGGGATAATTTGAATAATAATCAGCTCGCCCCTCACTACTGTTGGATACGTTAATTACGCACGACGTACTATGACGACCTAAGCTAAAGTTTTGAAAAATAAATCTTCACTCGGATATTTCCGACTGGGTATTGAACACTTTTGCCGTGGGCAAACTCAGATCCAATCACAGATGAATCCATACTAATGCAGCAGCAGCTTCTAGAGATATCCATAAACGAGGAACTTAAACCAATGTTTCAACAAAGATACCACAAATGCTTGTTACAAAATCACTCTCCAAATTTATATCATGCATTTTTTTTATAAAGTTGTTGAATCCTTTCCCGTGTTCATATTTGATCCTTCGTGGATCCATACCCAAAAATGAACCTCATCATAAATAAAATAAACCGACTCAATATGTATGCTCGTTGAGCCGGGCCTAAAAACACTAATGAAATCTCGTCAAATTTTTTTATTTTATTTTAAACAAAGTTATAATCTCGATAAACATTCCTTTATTTTTTTTTACATTTGTTACAATAAAAGATATGTAAAGAAACAAGTCCCTTTAAGTATAAAGTGCCTTTTATTGTGAAGCATTCGAACATAACATATTTACAAGGCTTACATTCTCTAGAGAGAACCAACTCCACTAGATGACTTCCTTCTTCTTGTTTACACACTCGTGACTTCCCACAATCCCCTAACTCCCTGGTACCCAGCACTTGACCGTGTGTCACGGTTGACTACACATAGTATCCGTGTCACCACAACATATAATCTGCAGTTATGTAGCTTTTTCACGTAGCGTCCGTGGGCAAGTTTTAACAATATAAAGGTGTCCCCGAGTGAAAAAAGTATGAGAACCTCTGTCTTAGCTGATACAACATCAGAAAACTGGTAATAAAGCTGGTCTTAAAATCGTTTTTTCAAGTTTTGAAAACATATTTATACATGTTTTCTGAAACATGTATTATAACATACGGGTCAATGGCCACTGCTACCTATGCAACCGTAGTAGTTAAAACACATTCATAGGAACCACACTAATTCCAGATGTAAATTATTTAATTAAACCTTTTTATAACTTTTAACAGATTTCCCGCGGCCTCCTAACTTACCAGGATCTCCTGGAAATCTCCTGAAATTGCAAACTATAAGAAAAAGTCATGGAAATCTCAGGATATTATTAAAATCTTTTAAAAGCTCATACAAAACTACTGAAATATAAAAACAAAAATTGTCATTTTGGGGTGTCATTAATTATGGAAAACGCCAATCCTATGCGCAAAAAAAAAGCATAATACATTACCTGTAATTGTGGAATCGGGTAATAGAAGCTTCTCGCGCCTCAAACTAATGAAGAATTTCTTGAGGTCAACAATTCTCAAAGATAGATTGAAACGTTTGGTAATTTTTGCTATTGAGCGTGATCTATGTAGGAAACATAATTAGTATGATATACTGTATGACTTTGCTACACGCAAGGCTCGTAAAGTAATTCTGTGCTTAGTAAAGAATGAATAAAATTCAAAGACAATATTTTTTTTTAATAAAAACTCTTAATTTTGACTTATTATCTGTATCCCTACCCAAACTTTGTCCCGTGAAATCCGTTTCGCATCGGGCCCCACATTGGCCCTGCTATGTAGTGACGGGTGAATACAGAGTAGATTGCTTGTATCCCCCCCCCCCCCTAATTTTTTCGTAGCTAAAGTAATTTGGGGTAACTCTAATCCGACTTGCAGAAATAAAAGATTGATCTTTCCATAAGTTCTTGGTGGTGTTCATGAAGTACATGTGTTTTGAGGCCAAATATATGGCAACCAATTTGTATTAACATTTTAAGCATGCTATCCGAATTTGTCTGTCTGTCTGTAGGTTCGTCACTGACCGATTCACGCGCAAACTTTGTTTACAAATAGAACTAGAGAATTTCCCATTTGGCCATCAAGTTAGTAATTCTAAGACTTTGTTTACAAATAGAACTAGAAAACTCCCCATTAGGCCAACAAGTTAGTAATTCTTTTCTCGGCGATAAACATCAACTGTTAAATTTCTAGGAAAATCGTTAGAGCCGTTTATAAGATCCAGGATAGGCGTACAGATTTATGAAGTTTCCCTGACTTGAATAGAGGTATGGTTATGGATATTTAAGTTTATTCTGATTTAAAATACATAAAAGAATAATACTTACATAACGTAAACCTTTAGTGGCATTTATTTTAAACACGATGTATCTCCCCCAGTATCTGAAGTCTAGACTAAAATTTACTTGTGCATTGAAAACCGCCACATCTATTCCATGACTTAAACCTTTTGAACATTTTGTTATACTATTTGATTAATAATTCTATCAATCTATCAATCAACCAATCACCCCTCGCACATCTCTAATGACGCCACTGTGTATATTGTTTTATCTCCGCTACCGTGCCACACAGATGGTGCGCATCAGAGCACTGTTCAACAAGTGCAGCATAAGACATGTTTATTCTAGGACGAGAGACTGTTGTAGATCCGGCTGAGGTGATCTCCAAGTTATGGGAGTCTGAGCTGTCTTGGCTCAAGTGCCGACCTTTGTTCCATTCGTAAACTGTATTTAGGACCTGGCGTGGCACGGGGAACGGTGTCGGTGTTCTGTACTACTATTTAGATAGAAATGGACTGGTGTCACTTAAGATAGGACACTGTGAGATTTGATGGCTGAAGTCCATGCCTGGTTGCTTATACTAGCTGTACATAAATACATCGGCCGTTATTGCCTCCTTGCTTTGGTTGAGCGCTTGCCTTATTTATATATATATACATTGTTATGTCATGATTAGGATTTTTTTAAATATTTATTTCGAATACTTTATCGCTGTTGGCCTTTTCGTTGGTGTTATCAATCGTATGCATAGTTGTGTTAAAAGAAAATGTCAATATAAACTTTTTTTTATTCTCTTACTACCTCTGTCCACCTCATTCCCCCCCCCCCCGAAATGTTAGGAAACAAAGTAATTTGGAAATGTTTAAGTTTCATTGAAGTTGTTAAACATCTGAAAAATGACATCTTTGACTCTTGATATGTTTTAATAACAAACCATTTTTAATTTCCCTACCAGAAAAAAAAGTATGTATGCGAACTTAACAACCCTACAAAGTTTCCGATAAGGATCAGTAACGTTGTTTTTCAAGTCAAAGAATAAAAATATATTTTCGGGCATATACAAGTTGTTTATTGCCAGAAGAATTATGAATAAACTAAGTCCCTTAAAATGACAGTTAGCTTAATGTTGTCTTTTATAACAAAAAGATAGACAAAATTATTCATAACGTCAGGGTATTGTGGGATAAGTATTTTTTGTTTGGTATCGCTCGAAGCTGACATGCGTTTAATGTATTATCATTTGTTTTATTAGTCAGTGTATGTTGTATGAGGCAATAAATGGCATCAATGGCTTCGGTAGATTTCCTTCCAAATACACGATCCTTGAACTTGAGACAGTGACAAGAAATGTATCTGGTTTTTGATATGCCTTCGAGTACACAGACGACAAAGTTATTACTTCACATTTAAACGTCGCAATAGCTCACACAGGCTCCAGCTACAGTAGCATGCCCAGTATGTAGCCAAACGTTACGGGCTCAGACAAACCTCAACATAGCCATACGGAGACTCTCTCTGTTGTTAAAAGATACAATAAAATAAATCGAAACTTTAATTGAATAAAAAAAAAAAACTTCCTTTAATTTTAAAGCACTAACAACATATGGAAGCACTCTGTACTTTGTCAAGCTTTACACTTTTAAAAAATCCATATTTCAAAGAGTTAGACGACCACTTAAAGTGTGTCATTAGGAGGTCGCAAACCAAAGTATGAGGACCCTCCCCTGCTACAAACTAAAAAGCAAATATTTAAATGTAGGTAATGAACGAAAACAAAGAAAGAAAATTGCAGGCACCAACTTTAAAAAAAAAATTCTTGCATATAGTAATGTCTTTGTTTTGTTTGTAATTTGCATCTTGCAAATTGCTACTTTTTATTTTTAGACTATATATTTATAATTGACATATTATTGAAATATACATTGAATTCAATTCCTCAGGTATATTTACATTAAAAATGAAATTTTTTATGATTAGCATTTATTAAATGCTAATATAGTATAAGTATTCTATGAAATTAAAACTTGATTGAAGTTATTTTAAAAGTGTGAATAAATATATTACAAACTCATACCCTCTATTACTATTAAATTTATATATTATTCTTTTTAGTAATGCCTGAATACCTATTCTTAATAAGTCGCTCTTCCGTATCAAACATTCGACTAAATCATAGTTAAAAACGCACGTAATAAAACCGTTTACAATAAAAAAAAAAAACAAGGACAATTAAAGTAAAATGCAAATGTAAAACATATTTTTTTAATGTTTGTATGATTCCTTTTTTTTGTAACTCCCTGGATATGACCAGCGTGTATTAACTGATCTAGAGCATAGATTTAGATCTATAGGAAACATAACGAGATGCTCCCTAAACAATATTACATTTGTACACAAAAATGAAAATAGACTATGCAAATTAGTTTTACCTGTTTAGCTAATATTGGTCACTCTAAAAATTGGTTCACCCTATTTGTTGGAATTGAGAACGCCTTAGATTTCATATTCTCATTTTTCATGTCGGAGGGTTCAGCTCAGTAATCAGTAATCCTATAACTAAGATGAACCGCACAGTGGTTTCCAAATCAAGCAGTTTTCGTATAGTTTTTCTTCTATAGGAGGGTTTTCGAACCAGGGTCTTGTTCAAGCCACTTTGAAGGACATTGTTACATATTAAATAGGTTGCTTGTAAGAGTACACCAGGTTACATAATAATAGGGATTGATTCTAAAAAAGCACCACATTCAACATAACAAAATTTTGATTTACTAATTTACCTTTTAGCGGGTATAGCTAAAAAGATTCAATTAGACTTATAGCTAGATGTAGGTATTTTAGATCAACAGAGCAGTGTTAAAGGTGTGCTAGCATGTTCGTCCAGAGGTACTATCGACCCTACTTGTATTTCCTAGGTTATTAAGTATAACCTCCATGTATACAGTTAAACTAATGTATACAAAACAAGACTTAAAGTCGCAGATAAACATATATACAAAGTTTATTTACATGAAGAGTAAACTACAAGTGTAAAGAAATGGCCAATAACTCACAGGCCTTCTCAACACAAAATAAGTTACTCATTCAAAAATAGTATGGCAAACCTCCCTAGTCATTTGTTACTGCTAAATATAGAACCAAATTATCAAAACGGGAAATCACAGGCCTCAGGACTGAGGTCAACACATAACCTTATTTGGCCCCTCTTGGGTCATAGACTTCAGAAGTATCAAGTTTACCCGTTTGCTGTGGCACTTTGTAATCGTGTTCTTACTTATCTTATCTTATCTTATATAATACAGACGTTACTTCAAAAAAGAAGATGATTACGTCCTACGCGTCATGCATCTAGTCATGCATATTAACCAATGACTTAAATTCTGCCAAGTCACTGTTTTTTCTGGCTAGCTCAGGCAACCCATTCCATGCTCTAATAGCACTAGGGAAGGAGTATTTGTACAAATTTGTCCTAGCATATGGGACGAGGAATGTGCCTTTATTTTTGTGTCTTTCTGAGTATTTTATTAAATTTTGTCTTTGTATTTGAAGATTATGGTTTAGTGTTTTATGTATAATTGATACTTTACTTTCGCTCTCTTACTTTTTTTTTCTCTCTCTCTTTTTCTAACTCTCTTTTGCGTTCTTTCTCTCTCTCTTTCTCTTTCTACGCCTCTCTATCTTTCTTTCTTTTTCACTATTTCTCTTTATTTTCGATTTTCTATAACGTACTTTGGTGTTAAATCAACTCATAAGAGTTATAAGAGTTATAGTATAAACTCATTTATAATTATTTAGCTTCATCAAATCTTTTTTGTGTAGCTCTGAATCGCATTGTGTAAAGAACTCTTTAACCTAAACAATCACATGATTTTTTCATCCTGAAATATAATATTATAATGTGTATAAATACAATGAAATTTACAATAAGAGATTATAAACATTTAAAATATATAGATTAACATAAATAATAATATAAACAACTAAAAAAACTAAAACTAACTTTTTTTAAAAATAACTATTACACTTTAACTATCACAAGTAAATTGTATTGCTCTCAACAATTCACAAAGACTATACAATTACATGTAATAAATCATTATATACAGATTGGATAACTGATTCGCTTCCGTCATTTAGAACTTTATTTGATATAAACTGTTTAATAAAAATTACTTGGTGGAAGCTAATTATCTCATGTACTATTTCTGTCATCAAAAACGTTTACATTATACGTACTTCTGAAGTACCGGAATAGAAAGAAACAAACAAGTTGGCACAAGATTAGAGCATCACAAGCTTGGCCAGTTCCACCTGAAGGAACATCATTCCCTTTGGTTGATTCTTCCCTAAACACTATAAAAAAAAATTAATGTTAGTTCTCTCGCTAAGAGTTACCTTCTCTTTAATGCATTTAATTTTTTTCTCACTGTCTTGCTCTCTCGTTTTCTTTCTCTCTTTCTCTCTTTCTCTCTTTCTCTCAATCTTTCTCTCTTTCACTGTCTTCTTTTACCTTCTTTCTCTCTCTCTTTCTCTATTTTCTATGTATCTCTATTTTTCTCTCTCTTCTTCCCCTCCCTTTGTATCTCTTCTCTCTCTATTTCTCACCCCTCTCCTTCTCTCTTTCTCTTATTATCTTTCCCCCCCTCCCTCTCTCTTTCCATCTTTCTCTCTTTCGCTCTCTCACTTTTTTTTCTCTCTTTTTTCTGACTCTCTTTTGCTTTCTTTCTCTCTCTATTTCTCTTTCTACGCCTCTCTATCTTTCTTTCTATTTCACAATTTCTCTCTATTTTCGATTTTAACTTTCATTCAATTTCTCAAATTCTCTATTTCTTTATCACTCTTTATAACTCTTTTAATCTTTCTTTCTCTCTCTTTCCCTATCTCTTTCTCTCTCTTTTCTCTGTCTCTGTCTCTCTCTGTCTCTTTCTCTATTTCTCTCTCTCTTTTTCATTTTGTATCACTTTCATTCAATTTCTTAATTTCACTATTACTTTCACACTCTTTCCCGTTCTCTCTCTCTCTCTCTCTCTCTCTCTCTCTCTTTATCTCATTCTTTCTTTCTGTTTTCTCTCCTTCATTCTTTCTCTTATTTTCTCTTTTTCACTTTCTCTCTCTATCTCTTATTCTCTTTTCTCTCACTTTAGCTCTCTTACATACATAAATACGCCTTACTTTGCCCTTTATATTAACAATAAAATTCTTTTAAATGTATTATAGAAATATAAAAAAATAAACTTTGTTAACACAATGAAGCTGTACTGTTTCTCAACAAAACGACTTTCGCGACAAAAACTGCAGCGCCAAAACAGCTGCAGCCAAATGGCCTGCTTCGATATAAAAAGATAAGAAAAGAAAAGGGATAGAGAGAGATAGATGCAAGAAGCACTTATGAAAAAAAAAGTTAAAAGAAAGAGAGAGAGAGAAATATGAACAGAAAAAAGAAAATTAGACATAACAGAGATCAACATAGTGTCCGAAAGAAAAGGGTGAGAAGAAAATATAGAAAGAGAGAGAGATATAAAAAGAGGATGCAATGGGCCTCATTCACTAAATTGAACGGTCACGTGATAATATCGATTCAACAATGAGAAAAATCTGTCACGTGTTAACCATTGTTGATTAAAATTAGATCGTAATTTGTATAGAAGAGATAGAGCAGCACGTGCCTCGATGTTGTTTGTTTACGATTGGTGAATGAGGGCCAATTGTTCGTACCATAATTCGCTTTGCAGATGATTGGGATATTAGTGTTGCAAACATTGTATTCCACTGTAAAGGAATCCGATGTTATCTCTGTCACATGAACGCTGTTTTCTCCTGTAGCTAAAAGCTTTCCATCGCTTGACACCGACAACCTACATGGAGGAGGTGCATTGTCACAAACTACATGGATCTGACGTACTTTTGAATTCAGTGTGATTTCACATTTGTCCTTTATTATCTTCTGTTCATTAGCATACACTGTTATTGACTCTAGGTCTAGACCAAGGATAAAAAACAACGAGTTAAACACCTTTTCACT
The DNA here is from genome assembly GCA_036873155.1 of Biomphalaria sudanica. Classification (NCBI taxonomy): domain Eukaryota; kingdom Metazoa; phylum Mollusca; class Gastropoda; family Planorbidae; genus Biomphalaria; species Biomphalaria sudanica. The sequence goes on along the minus strand of JAZGLO010000933.1, from coordinate 5,878,937 downwards.
TTTTTTTTTAAACTGAGGTAAAGAAATACAAAGTTCAGGAATGTAAAGGATAATTACAGCAAAGATTAGGAAATTTTGGCGACGCAGTATACTAGAGGAAGCCGAAAGGACCATAAAGAGATGGGAAAGAGCTGAGGTCCTATGTTCCATGAGGAACTCGAGAGAATGATTAGGAAATTTATAAAATGATTTAAACATTATTCTATCGTTTTTTGTTTTGTTTGTTTTTTTAGTTTCATACAGATTTTTAATACGCTTTTCTGTCATATGCTAAGTCTTCAAGCCATGATTATTATAATTTAGAAAATAGCAAGATGGTATTACCATAGATTCCATATATTACAACATATTATCAAGTATTACCATATATAATGGGAAATCTTCGGGTAGCACTGTACTTTTGCATACCATTCACGTTACTTAACTTTCCGTGAATCTTGGCTTGACTTAAAGCTTTTTGGGCTTCAAATCTGCATGTGACGTAATATGTATCATTCTCTTTGTGTTCACAATAGCAAACCTCGGTGGAACTCTCATCAAAACAATATATTAAATTGGCTTCAAAAATCTGTAAAGAAAAAGAATTATATTACCGTTTGATGATATTGAAATAATCTAATAGAGTCAACTGAACGAGGACAGGTCTTTATTCACAAGATCTAATAACTAGGTCCGCCATGATCATAGATTTTACTCAAGCTCCTAGATTTTTGTGGAACTCCGTTGCATCTCGACAATGTCAATATTTCTATCTTAGTTATGTATATGTCGTGTGTCTAACAGTGCGCTGTTACTGTTCTTTGAATGTACGATTTAACTTTCTCCAGTTAGCTAGTCTGTTCTTGAGACGAAGTCGTTATTGTTGCTTCGACTTTTTTTACGGCGCCAGCCACCTGACATGTATAGAGGTAGTGGCGATCCGTGTAGTTGTCAATGGTTGTCATGAGGGCAGATGGTCCTCCAGACCGCTTCAGCTGACCTTCTCGAAAGAAGTTCTGGGTCATAGTTTTAGGCCCACGGGAAGCCAGCCACACACTTTTGCATGCATTTCCTCTGCAAACAGTCTGCAGGTATCTCCTCTGATACTGGCAAATAAAGGTCTTTAAGGTCCACAAGCAGACCCAACGTTATCTTGATCTTCAGGTATTTATAGGAGGGACATCGGGAGAAAAAGCTTAAGGCAAATAGCTGAAGTATTCTCTTTCTTCTTCATGTCCCTCTTTCTTCTTCATCTGTCTCTTTCTTCTTCATCTGTCTCTTTCTTCTTCATCTGTCTCTTTCTTCTTCATCTGTCTCTTTCTTCTTCATCTGTCTCTTTCTTCTTCATCTGTCTCTTTCTTCTTCATCTGTCTTTTTCTTCTTCATCTGTCTCTTTCTTCTTCATCTGTCTCTTTCTTCTTCATCTGTCTCTTTCTTCTTCATCTGTCTCTTTCTTCTTCATCTGTCTCTTTCTTCTTCATCTGCCTCTTTCTTCTTCATCTGTCTCTTTCTTCTTCACCTTTCTCTTTCTTATCCATCTGTCTCTTTCTTCTTCATCTGTCTCTTTCTTCTTCATCTGCCTCTTTCTTCTTCATCTGTCTCTTTCTTCTTCATCTGTCTCTTTCTTCTTCATCTGTCTCTTTCTTCTTCACCTTTCTCTTTCTTATCCATCTGTCTCTTTCTTCTTCATCTGTCTCTTTCTTCTTTTTCTGTATCTTTCTTCATCATCTGTCTCTTTCTTCTTCATCTGTCTCTTTCTTTTCAAGTCTGTACTGCTCGTTGAAATAGTCACAGCAATCGTTGTCACATTCCTTGTCTTGAAAGCCACAACCACAAGTCTTGCCAACAACACAGTCACAGACGGCGCTACATCCCCCAGCGCCTCAGTCATCACTGTTTGTACAGCCGCAATCTTAATTAGGTAACTGCTCCTTCAACAACGAGTCTATTTGGACTGTTTCAATATCTCGTCCTTCATCGAGACCATTTGTTCCTGGCTCTCGCTTCTTACTGTGTCCATATATTCCTGGCTCATATTCTTACTGTATCCATTTGTTCTGAGATCTCGCTTCTCATTGTGTGATTTGTTCCTGGCTCTCGCTTCTTACTGTGTCAATTTGTTCTTGGCTATCGTTTCTTGCTGTGTCCATTTGTTCCTGACTCTCGCTTCTTACTGTAACCATTTGTTCCAAGCTCTCGCTTATTACTGTGTCCATTTGTTCCAAGCTCTCGCTTCTTACTGTGTCCATTTGTTCCAAGCTCTCGCTTCTTACTGTGTCCATTTGTTCCAAGCTCTCGCTTTTTACTGTGTCCATTTGTTCCTGACTCTCGCTTCTTACTGTGTCCATTTGTTCCAAGCTCTCGCTTTTTACTGTGACCATCTTTTTTTGACTCTCGCTTTTTACTGTGTCCATTTGTTCCTGACTCTCGCTTCTTACTGTGTACATTTGTTCCTGGCTCTCGTTTCTTAGTGTGCCTATTTGTTCTTGCTTGCAGTCTAAATGGTAATGGACGTATCCTCAAATTGGCAGGTCTTCGGATCCTCGTCTGTCTAAAACATAGCTCGCCGGAAACGTTCTTTTAGCGTTTCTTTATTATTTTCTGTTGCATCAAATATTTTAGTTACACCACTGACTATGTTTACACTTATTTAAAAATATAAAATATAAAACGACCACAATTTAAAAAATAAATAAATACGCAAATTATAAAAAAGATATTTAAGTAATTGAACTATACTCTGCTTTAAAAAAACAAAAAACAAAAAAAACAACTTACATAACGGGAACTATCACTGGTATTTATTTCAAACATAATGTATTTCCCCCAGTCTATTGAGGCTCCAGTCAAGTTTACTTTTGTTTTGAAAACAGCATGGTCAATTAGATGAATTAAACCATTTGGACATTTGGTTTTACTATTTTTTTGGTTGTACTCGTATAAATGAATGCTTATGCTTTGAACTGTAAGTCCTAATGTATTAAATAAATAATAAGATAAAATATTAGAAGTATATATATAATATATGTATTTGTACACCTATGTAACATAGTATGTCTGTCAAAATCAAAATATCAGTCTCTTTCTGTCCATCTGTCTAAGATATCTATCTATCTATTTAAGTATCTATCTATTTATCTATTGTTATAGGTTTAGTTTAATCGGATATTTCCTTTTGAGCACCGCGACTTTAAATACAACTTAATTTGGACGGAAGTAGGAATTATGGCAGATCACGACAGTTAAAAAAATAACGACTCACTCTTATGGCGTAGCAAGACGTGAACTTATTAGCCCTGTTGACATTTGGACTGTGCCCCCTTTATTATTTTTAATGTTAAAGAATCGTTTAAATCAATTTATTTCTGGACTTGAATATATGTTGGGTTAATGAACCGCAATCCAAACTGTGAGTGATTTACTACTAAACACCACAACAATATCTATCTATCTATCTATCTATCTATCTATCTATCTATCTATCTATCTATCTATCTAATAAAATTCTCAGAAATGTACATTTCTCGTTCTATATGCTAGGACTAATTTGTAAAAATTATCATTCTTCCCTTGTGCTATTAGAGCATGGAATGGGTTGCCTGAGCCAGCCAGGAAATCCAGTAACTTGGCAGAATGTAAGTCATCGGTTAACATTCATGAGTAGATGCCTGATGCATCTGTTTTTAAGTAACATCTATATTTTTTAAGAAATCGAATGTTGATTTCTGAAATACAGTAGAACGTCGTTTATCCGACTCAATTGGGACCGGACACCGTTCGGATACGCGATTGTTCGGATAACCGAAAACCGAAGCGATCCATGCAGTATATGCAACCGGACACTATACGAATATTGAAAATCATCACATGCGGGACACGTGCGTGAAAAACGAGCAAAATAGGTGACAAATGTCGCAATTTTACCTTTATTGTGGAAAATAATCACTTATTTTTCGTATTCATACAGTATATGTGCATCACAGTACATGTGGTTGATAAAAAAAAAATAAAAAAAAATGGTCCGGATATTTGACGCTCCGGATAATAAACGTTCGGATAAACGACGTTCTACTGTAATTCGGTCCAAGGAAGAATTTTCCCTATGTAGCTTTTTCTTATGTCAATAAAAAATCTTCATCTTTTTGCCTGGTAACTTTTTTTCTTTTAGAAGGCTTAATGTGAGCTCTGGTGGTCTCATGATTGTCTATTTTCTACGACAACCCCCACCACTTATAGACTCTATCGTTAGATTTCAAAGCGGATGTGATATTCAATCTAGTTGAAAAAAAGAAGCAGAAAAGAAATATTTTTTTTTGCAAGTAACATATTCACTTTCTCAGAACTTTTTCGATGTTTGGCATTAGCCAGAAGTCTCCATGTCATTTATTTTTATGATTCTTTGTTAACATTAAGTATTACGATATACAGTTTTACAATATACAGTATATCATAAGAATTTTATTTCTTGCATAGATCACTCTAAATAGCAAGAGTTACCAAATGTTTTAATTGTTGACCTCAAGTAATTCTTCTAGTCTGAGGCGCGAGAAACTAGATTTCACAATTACGGGTAATGCATAATGCCTTTTTTATCTCGTGTAGGATTGGCGTTTTCTATATTACATGACACCCCAAAATGACTATTTATGTGTATATATTTTAGAAGATTTGTATGAGTTTTCAAAAGATTTTAATAATTTCCGGATATTTCCTGGACGTTTTCGTATATTTTATAAGTTGCAGTGGCCTAAGGCCGGCCCTGCAAAATAGCGACGTCTGCAGGGCCGGCCCTAGCTATTGCGGGGCCCAAAGCGAAACTAATTGCGCGGGCCTTACTATGGGTGGGGATAAGGATAATAATAAGTGAAAATTACGATTTTGTATTAAAAAATAAATTCGTCTTTGCATTTTATACATTCTTAACTAAGTACAAAATCACGATCAAATTAATATTGCTTTACGAGCGTTGTGTGTAGCGTGGTCATACAGCAGATCATAAAAATTCTGTTTCCAACATAGATCACGCTCAATAGCAATTCTTGATTAGTTTAAGACGCGAGAAACTTCTTTCACAAGATGCCACAGTTACAGTTCAAATGTCAGCTGCAAGGAGCAAATTGCAGTGTTTACAATTCTGTTGAAGCATTTTATCCTGTAGCCATCTTCAGCTTTTCGATGTGTGAAGTTTTCCACAGATTTATCATGCTGCCTTTTTCTTTGACTTTTGGCTGGAAAGATTGCAATAACATCCATCTTTCCAGCCAACTATTTTCGCTGTCACAAAAATGAAACAACAGGAAGAAACTTAAAACGTTCATACACAACCACATCTCTTTCACATTAACCTTTATCTGAGAGATACAGATAACATCTGCTCGTTGTGACTTATGTCTGGAGTACAATCCAAAATCACTGCATTCTTGATGTCTCGAAGGATATCATTCACCACAGCATCAGCTACTACAGTAATGAGTTCATTTTGAATCTTCTTTCCCAGGTAATGATAATGAATTTCTGCATTGGTAACACGTCGACGATGTTCCCCCATTACTGGATCAAACTTGGCGAGTATTTCTACTAGATCAGGAAATTCCCATTACGTGTCTCTTTAATTCTTTCAATGGTCCCTCTGAAAGCTAAATTTCGCTTCGCTAGAAATCGTACAATTGCAACTAGCCCAACGTTTAGTTTCAGACTAAAACATCTCCTGGTGAACTTTGTCAATGCCTGTTTTTTTTTTTTTTACTTAGTCTTGCTCCAGCTTCACAGCAACTGATCATGGCGTCTAAATGCCGTTGCTCTGATAGCTTTGTGGTACAGCTTTTCCAGTGGTCAAATCCTTCATTTAAAAAGGAACTTTTTTTGTTTTTTCCAGTAGACAACATTAGAAACAATAGATCTTGTCTGCTGACACAGAATATATCAGCCAAGGACGCAAAACACTTTCACCATTACTCAGGTATGGTTTGCACTGCACTTAAGAGAAATGTCTACCTTCCTTATTTTTCGGAAAATTCTCCAAAGTAATCTCAGGTGGACTTTTTTGTAATAAATAGTCAATACAAGATATTTCCATTTTTTCTAGACACATGGCAGGATAATCCAGATTTCTCAATGAATCGATAACATTTAGCTCATTATCTATAACTACATGTTGATAAGTTATTACATTATTGCTTTTATTTCTTACGACATGTTGATCAGTTGTTAGTGTTACATCATGTTCTTCTCTTACCACATGTTGATCAGTTGTTAGTGTTACATCATGTTCTTCTCTTACCACATGTTGATCAGTTGTTAGTGTTACATCATGTTCTTCTCTTACCACACGTTGATCAGTTGTTAGTGTTACATCATGTTCTTCTTCTCTTACGACATGTTGATCAGTTGTTAGTGTTACATCATGTTCTTCTCTTACGACATGTTGATCAGTTGTTAGTGTTACATCATGTTCTTCTCTTACGACATGTTGATCAGTTGTTAGTGTTACATCATGTTCTTCTCTTACCACACGTTGATCAGTTGTTAGTGTTACATCATGTTCTTCTCTTACGACATGTTGATCAGTTGTTAGTGTTACATCATGTTCTTCTCTTACCACACGTTGATCAGTTGTTAGTGTTACATCATGTTCTTCTCTTACCACATGTTGATCAGTTGTTAGTGTTACATCATGTTCTTCTCTTACCACATGTTGATCAGTTGTTAGTGTTACATCATGTTCTTCTCTTACCACATGTTGATCAGTTGTTAGTGTTACATCATGTTCTTCTCTTACGACATGTTGATCAGTTGTTACATCATGTTCTTCTCTTACGACATGTTGATCAGTTGTTAGTGTTACATCATTTTCTTCTTCTTTTACGACATTCACCACTACAGTTTTTACATTCTCCATAGAATCTGTTTCTCACTAGAAGTGATTAGGTTCTCATTTTCGGGTTTTGATCGTTTTAAAAACATATTCTAGTTCTATTGGAACTTTCGTTTCGGTTAAAAGTCGCACTATTATTATATTTTTATTTAAATATGAAAGCTGACAATGCTTTTTTTATTCGCGTAAGATTTGTGTTTTCCATATAACAATCTTATCTATTTTACAGGAGATTTTAAAAATAATTTCCCCGACTTTTTCGTATATTTTGCATCATTATGCAATTACAGATATACTTAGCGCGGGGCCTATAACAGCGCGGGGCCCACTGCGGCCGCATAGATTGCAGTGGCTTAAGACCGGCACTGGACGTATGCTACGCCACCGGTTGACTAGTATTATCCTAATAAAGCATATTCTTTCGATACTAGATAATGTTATTTTTAGCTAAATTTCAAATGCTTACCTAACAAAATGAAGGTAAGAAAAATAAAGGCAAGCTGTTTATCAACTTTAATTTCCTCGGATGTCATTTTTGTGCTTTTAAATCTATCAATGTAATGAAAAGCAGTTATATAAAGTATGGTAGTTTAAGTTATTTACATTGGCATTATGTAATTAGTTAATGCAACTATTGAAATCACATAGGTTAAATATGAAAGATATTGACCTGTATGACTGTTGTGGATGGTCGTTGACTTGTAGCACCAAACGTCTGGTAAGCAACTAAACCACTGTAGGCGTATGATATTTTAACAAGTAAAAACTTGAAATGACTTGAGGATTCTTCTTTGTGAGCAATACTAAATACAAATGTTATTACTATATAGACACATTTAACCTAAGATAAATAAATGTAGTAGACTTTAGTAACAATATAAAATGTATGTTCAACAGAATCTAACTCACTACAAAAACACGTCTTTTCACTATGGAGACAATACCGCTTACCTTGCATCATTCACACTGCGTAGCCACCAACCAATCGCTAACTTAGTCTCACGTCATAATAGAAATAGATAACACCTATACAAACTTAACATTATACCCTCAACCCAATTATAAAGAAAAATCGATAACATTGCCTAGTATTGTCACACTATTTTCTCTACAGCAGTGTTTCCCAAACTTTTGATCTTTGTGTACCCCTTTAATAATGTTTTGTAATATTTAGTGCTTCTCGCCTCCACCTACCACGTTGACTGTTATTAACAAAATGCAATGTAAAGGTATTAAAAAAAAACATCATAGTTAATGAGGTAAACAGTGGATCTCTCCAAAGTCTTCCCGTACCACTTGGGGTACGTGTAGCCCACTTTTTTTAAACACTGCTCGACAGTAATAAAGCTTTAATTTTGTATTTATATATTTAAACATACTTACAAACATTGATTTTAATAAAATAAAATTGTATACTTTGAGCATATATATTTTCTATTCGTAGGAAATTATTTTTCTTATATTATATTATTTTAATTATAGACATTTCGATATACTTTTGTTTCATTTTTTATGATAGGTAAAGTGACTATGTTATATTTAGAAATAATATTTACTTAAGAAACTAATAATATTTCATATTTCAATGATTCAATATATTTTAATATAATGTAGGTATTAATGAACTACTTTTTGAATAATACAATATACACTCTAGTAATTTTATAAACACAGGAATATCTCTCTGTTTTATTGATCCTAATTTAACAAGTTAATTCTACATAGACCTCTTTTTTTCATTAAAAAAATTGAACACAAACCCAGAAGTTAACAAAATACATAACATGATACGTTTTGTATGAAATAGCTTTCTCGGTTTGATAATATAGAAATTTAAATCTCCTTTAAAAACAAAACAAAAATTTTTTACATACCAGTCTCTGTGTCATACTTTTAAAAAGATTACACTACTAGGTGTTAGACACCTTATTTAGAGTATTAGTTATTTAGCGACGCACCATAGAAGACGTATATTGAACGGGACTAGTGACGTTTGGGATATGTTGGGTTAGAGACCGGAAAATCAGTTAGCGATAGAATTCTCTAGGGTAAAGACGTATTTATTTTGACAGAGACTTTTACTGCGGCCTTTTCATGAAATAAATATCTGTTACATTGTTCATCAGTGTTGACCACATCTCTTCACTAGTTAAATCGATGTCTTGTTTTAGTTTGCTTGATCAACTACACGGAATACACCCGAACAATAAAACTCAAACGCTTGCAGAGTAATTGGTTAAAATTCAACAGTCATCGTTAGTTGACCTCAAGGCAGTCTGAACAAGCACATCACAGTGGCGACCCCGAACCTCGAAACCGAACCTTGAACCGGACCTCGAAGCTGAACGTTTACTCAGGTGAGGGTCGTGCACTCGAAGATCTAAAGTTTCATCGCAGTACGGCTGAATACAGCATCGTTGCAGAGTGACTTTGTCTAGATTTTGTCGTCAGTTTCACGTTCGACGAGCCGTTAACTCAGGGTGACCTTCGTCAGGACAGTGACCATCTCAACGTCTGGTCTACTCAACAAGTGTATCACCAACGCCTGATCTTCGTATGCTGTATCAACCTGAAGCCAGAGGAACCGTTCATTCATAACGGGTGAGAGTTTGTCAGTAAACCTGTTGGACATATTTTTTCTTCGTCGTAGGAGCCACATAGGCATATCAAGTTTACCTAGGCAGTTGAAAAGGACAGTTTGCCCGCTGTAAGAAGTATTGTGAGTACTACAAGTTTGTTAGCTAACTAAATCGCTCTGTCTTACCCTTTGAGAGATTCGTGTGGAGCAGTTTGCTCATTGAACCGGTTGATTGCCACTTTTCAACGGTCACTGCGTTTAACCTTTGGAAGGTTAGTGAAGTCACATTATTCGTTGCTGAATGTTGGTCTATTGATTATGAGTTGATCTAGACCATATCGAGACTTGTTAGTGTTGAAGTAGTGGAAACAGCTACGTCCACTTGTTTTTTTTTTGTGAAACCGTTAATCGTATAACGGAACGTCGTCGGAGGTGACCTTGGTCTCACCTAGTCTACATTGGACACTACGGACATTTTGGTCTAGTGAAGTAGCATACAACAGCAAACTTCGTCGTACTACCATATTAGCAGCAGAAGCAGTGAACTATTTTGGAGAATCATTATTCGTCAGCCCAGATCAAGTCATCGTCAAGAAAGTCGTTATTCGCTCGCCCAGATCAAGTCATCAAGAAATTCGTTATTCGTCAGTCGCCCAGATCAAGTTGCCGTCAAGAGACTGTTATTTGCCAGTAGTCGTCTACGCAAATCAAGTCGTCGTCAGGAGAACCGTTAACATATTCGCCAGTAACTGTTTACACAAAGTCGTCGGAACTTTACATACGGTCATCAACAGTCGTCAAAGAAACTGAAACATTTTGCTGTGGCATATCAAGACATCTGGGGCATTACGTGGGATACTCAACACGGATTGTATCCAGTGGCAGTACCGGAGAACAGAGTCAGAACTGGAAGAGAGGCAGTGGAATTTGCTGTAGATCTATTATATTCGGGATTCGGAACATAGGAAACTTTCTTATCAAAGCTAAGTGCCATTTTTCTTATTAGTATATGTTTAGATTGCCCTTAGAAATAGATTTCGTCTAAATTTGGTACGTTAGCCTGAGTAAAATCAGGTGGTGCGCCTTAAACCGTCGTGGAAAAGACGTAATTTAGATGAAAAGCTATATTATACGTTTAGGATAGTGATTGTTTTTGTTTGTGTAAACGTCATATCCGTTGTTGCTTGGTTACTTCGTGACGTTATCAATGTGTGCCATATTGTCATATCCCAACCCATAGCGATAGTCTCATTTAATTATTTCATTTGTGTATATTATATTATATTATTTATTTTTATTACTTTAATTAGATCTGTTGATTTTTCACTTAATGATAGAAAGTGCAGGTACGATTCTTTTATTGTGAATCAGACTAAAATACATTTTTAGTTTGAGCGGTTAAAATCAAATATGATTTTGCCATGAGAATAATGCCGAAACTGGCATAATAGTCAAACATTGTCGTCTGGCTAATCTAGATCCACAAATTTACATTTACTAATCTAGACTCTGATTTTGATTATTAATTTCAAAGATAAATGAAGGTAGTACATTCTAGACATATATCTTATTAAAGATATATTTGATACATATTGTATGGACATATTTATTTCATATGATTAAATAGAACCATAATTTCTGGATTAGATCTAGATCTATCTAATCTAGACTCTAGACACTTCAGTCATATCAAATTTAAAATTGGTCAGTTATATATACTCATAGTCATAGTGTTCTTGGTAACTCTGGATCTAAATGGTACTATTATATATAATATAATATATTAGATCTAAATTTGTGTGACATTAATATACAGATTTGAATATAACTCAGACTAGATTTACTCGTTTACTGAATCTATAGAGACATAAACTTAAAACTTGTATAAACTTGTGAAAAAACTAAAATAAGTTTTAGTATAGCCATAACCAATATAGGCTAAGTAAAAATATATATAAGTTTGAGGTGAAAATATAATACAATGGCTACATCCGCATATGTGGACCTTAAGGAGGTTAAGGAAGCAGCTATGCAGGATGGAAAGGCCATGGAGTTAAAAGGAAAGGACTTGGCAGCTTATGTACAGCAAGTTGTGAGGGAAGAAATGGAACGTCAAGATAAAATAAGAAGGGAAAAAGAAGAGATAGAGAGACAAGATGAACGTCAAAGACAAGAGATAGAAAGACAGAAAGAAGAAAAAAGACAAGAGATAGAGAGACAAGATGAACGTCAAAGACAAGAGATAGAAAGGCAGAAAGAAGAAAAAAGACAAGAGATAGAGAGACAAGATAGGATCAGAAAGGAAGAATATGAGAAGCAAAAAGAGGACCAAGAAAGGCAGAGAGAGCATGAGGCTAAAATGGAGAAGATGAGATTGGATGCAGCACAAGCCAGAGCTCAAACTGCACAGACAACTCAAGAAAATAACACAAATAATTCAAATAATGCTACCACACAAAGAGACAACCCTAATTCGCAAACATGGCTAAAGAGGAAGATACAAAGTTTTGATGAACAGAAGGATGACATTGGTGATTTTCTGAAAAGATATGAGGCAAAAATGTCTACATTTAATATGCCAGAAGAAGAATGGTCTGAAATACTGATAGACTTTGTTCATGGTCAAGCTTTAACAATATGCCAAAATCATGACCATCATATTGATGATAGCTATCAAGTTTTGAAAAGAGAGTTGTTGAATGCCTATGGTCATAATGCTACAACTTTCAGAAAGAAATACTTTGACAATATACCATCATTAGAAGTAGAACCTCAAACTACCATTAATATGGAGAAAGATTTTTTCAATAAATGGGTAAAATTAGAAAAAGTGGGAAATTCTTATGAGGGATTAAAAAATTTTATTCTAGTAGATAACTTTGTGAATAAATGTGATCCCCAATTACAATCTTTTATTAGAGAACGAAACCCAAAAACTATAGATGAAATAACAGAGATAATGAGAATATACAAAAATGCATACCCAAATAAACCATTTTCTGATAGGGATAAGAGCAAAGTAGATTTAATAGGATACACCAAAGAAAATGTGGATAGAAGTAGAAATAGAAACAGATCAAATAGTGGAAATAGAAAATATGGTGAAATAACCTGTTTTAAATGTCAAGGAAAAGGTCACATAGCAGCTAACTGTAGAAGAGGGAATAGTAGGTCTGGAAGTAGAAATAGATACACTGAACAAAATAACAGTAGATATAGGAGTAGAGATAGGAATGACAGGGGAAATTATAGAAATAGGAGTTACAGTAGGGAATACAAAAATAAAGGTACAGATAGAGTATATTTCATGGAAGGAAATAGGAACAATTTTGCAGTGTACCCAGGGTTTGTAGATAGAATTCCAGTGGAATTAATTAGAGATTCAGGTTGTAACACTTTGGCAGTGAAAACTAAATTTGTCAAACCTCATTGGTATAAAGGGTTTACTAGGAAAGTAGAATTAGCAGATGGCACCATAAGGGAATTTAAAGCTATAAGGGTATACATTGAAACTCCATTTTTCACTGGTTATTGTGATGGTATTGCAATACCAGAAATGAGATATGATATGTTAGTAGGAAACATAAGAGGAGTAAAAGAATGTTCAAGAAAAGAATTAGAAGACTGGCAAAACAAATACAAAAACATAACACGTAATCATGAAAACATAGACACACAAAATATAACAAGTATGGTAATAACAAGATCAATGGATAAACAAGATGAGAAACAGGAAAATACAGTAAATGTAATAAATAATGATGAAAAAAAAGAAAACAGTAATGTAATACAAATAGAAAATACAGATGTTAAGGAAAGCGAGATAGAAAATGAAACACAAAATAGTCCTGAAACACAAATTTCTCAAAGTGAAAAAGAAACATTACCCAAACTTGCATTAGAACAAATGAATGACAATATTATTGGGAAAATATATTCAAGAATATCAGATAAAAACAATAATAATCCAATGGAAAAGTTTTGTATAGAGAATAAAATATTATTTAGACAAACAAATAATGATAACAGAAAAATAAAACAACTTGTCTTACCACAGAAATATTGGAAAGATGTTTTAATCATGACACATGACAATAATTTAGCAGCACATAGGGGAGTAAAGAAATGTTATAGGAATTTGTCAAAACAAGTATTTTGGCCAAAAATGAAGGCAACAATCAATAAATACATAAACTCATGTGACATATGTCAAAAGAGATCTAACAAAAGCTTAGTGAATAAAGCACCCATTCAAGAAATGGATGAACCTACAGAACCATTTCAGAAAATAGCTATTGATTTAATAGGTCCTTTGATTCAAACTGAAATAATAATAAATATATTTTAACAGTAATAGACATGTTTAGTAGATACCCAGAAGCAATTCCATTATCAAATACAAGTACAGAAAATATCATTAATGCCATAACTCAAAAAGTAATCACAAGACATGGTATACCTAAAATTATATTGAGTGACCAGGGATCTCAGTTTAAGTCAGAACAATTTGAGAAATGGACTAAACAATATAATATACAACACATATATTCTTCAGTTTACCACCCAGAGAGTAACGGTTTATGTGAACGTTATGGTGGTTCACTGAAAAGATCACTGACAAAAATAATTCAGAATAATCAGAATAAATGGGATCATTACATTAACTATGTACTATTTGCTCATAGAAATAACATCCATGAAGCAACACAATTTTCACCATATGAAATAATACATGGAAGAAAACCCAGAGATGAATTAGATGTTTTCAAAGAAAATCTAATAGACAATGAGAATAGATTAAATAGGGACAATGAAACAACAATCACAACAGAATTGAAAGAAATATGGACTCAAGCATATAACAACAATAAGAAGTACAAACAAAGTGCTCATGAGAATATAAATAAGAAAAGACAATTGAAAACACTAGAAGTAGGAAACAATGTATTAATATTAATAAATGACCTGAAAAATAAGATTGGTAAACAATGGAAAGGTCCATTTAAGGTGATAAAACAAATTAGTGATGTAAATTATCAAATTGAAATAAATGGGAAAATTAAAACATATCACATAAATAATTTGAAACTGTATCATGATAGAGAAGATGAGTTGATACAAAACATTCAGGAGGAAATAGAAAATAAGTTTTCAGAGAGAGAAGAGTGCTTGATGATAATAACAAATGAAAATCACAATGAAAATGACATTAAGGAAATACCTGTAATAGAAACAAAAGAGAATCAAACTTGGCAAAAGATTAATCTTAATAATTTAACTAAGGAAAAGTCAAAAGATATAACTAAAATAATACAGGAATACAAAGAAATTTTTTCCAGCATACCAGGAAAAACAAATATTATTAAACATGACATTAAAGTAACAGATCCAAAACCAATCAATCTTAAGCCATATAGAATACCTCTACATTTACAAGACAAAGTAAAAAAAGAAATAGACAATTTACTAGAATCAGGTATAATTGAACCATCAACATCACCTTATGCTTCACCAATTGTGATAGCCAAAAAGAAAAACGGAGATATACGGTTATGTATTGACTATAGGAAGCTTAACAACATCACAGAATTTGACCCATATCCAATGCCAAATATAGAGGATATTTTACATAAATTAAATGGAGCAAAATTTTTTACTAAATTGGATTTAACTAAAGGTTATTGGCAAATACCATTAACAGAAAATGCAAAACCTTACACATCATTTGTAACACCATATGGTATTTTTCAATGGAATTATATGAGTTTTGGGTTGGTAAATGCACCAGCAACATTTAATAGAATGATGAACTTGATAATTGGAAATAAAGAAAATGTTATTTGTTATTTGGATGACATATGTATTTTTAATAATAGTTGGGAAGAACATTTGGTAGATGTAAAAGAAGTATTCAAAATAATAAAAGAAAGTGGACTTACAATTCAGGCAGAAAAAGTGGAAATAGGATTGGAAGAAATAATCTTCTTAGGACATAAAGTAAATAACAACATAATTAGCCCTATTGAAGATAACATAAAGAAAGTACTTAATATTGAAATACCTACAACAAAAAGACAAATTAAAAGCATATTGGGAATAGTAAATTATTACAGAAAGTTCATAAAGAACTTAGCAGAAATAGTGAATCCATTAAATGATTTACTTAAAAAAGGAAAACCTCAAAAAGTAGTCTGTAATGAGGAATGTGTGAAAGCTATTGACAGAATTAAAGATATTTTTAGTCATGAATTAATACTGAGACTACCAGATAAAGACAAAATATTTTATGTCACAACTGATGCATCTGGTAATGCTATTGGTGGTTGTTTAATGCAGAACTATGATAACTTACATCCTATATTATATGTAAGTAGAAAATTATCAGAGGCAGAGAAAAAATATAGTGTCATTGAAAGGGAAGCATTAGCTGTAATATGGGTAATTACTAAGCTAGAGAGTTACTTAATAGGGAGAAAATTCATATTATTAACTGATCATAAACCTATTCAGTATATACAGCAAAAGAATATGAAAAACAGTCGTGTATATAGATGGTTCTTAGCACTACAGGAATATAAATTTGAAGTGAAAGCCATTAGTGGATCTATGAATATTGTAGCTGATTTGTTATCTAGAATGACATTGAAATGAGATGAGATAATGCTGTAAATATGTTATGGAAAAGGGAGATAAGTAAATTTGATGTTAAGCATTTGAAAGTAAGTATGGATATATTTTTGTGAATCATTTCATATATCATTGACAAAAGTTAGGTCGATGGAAAAGGGTGAGTATAAAAGAAAAATGGACGAAAAGCGTATAAAAGGGTGGTAAGAAAAAACAAAACTTTATTGAATGTGGAAATAAATTTTATAATTGTTTTGAAATGTTATATTTTGTCAGATTACTGCCAGTGGAGAACATTTGTGAGGTGATATGTTATGACGTGCCCATGAGATGCCACATGATGAACTGTGTACTGAACAAAGATGATTTTGGAACTTAACCTAAGTAGAATGATAGGAACATTGGCAGGAACATCATACACTGTCAAGCCAAGATGAAGATGTCAAGATTTTATGTTTGTTGTCTTCCCCATGAATTGCAAATGCCCTTGTAAGACTTGACAGTAGTAGAAAAATATTGACATATTTTTTTTTTCAAGGGGGGGAGGAATCTGTTAGACACCTTATTTAGAGTATTAGTTATTTAGCGACGCACCATAGAAGACGTATATTGAACGGGACTAGTGACGTTTGGGATATGTTGGGTTAGAGACCGGAAAATCAGTTAGCGATAGAATTCTCTAGGGTAAAGACGTATTTATTTTGACAGAGACTTTTACTGCGGCCTTTTCATGAAATAAATATCTGTTACATTGTTCATCAGTGTTGACCACATCTCTTCACTAGTTAAATCGATGTCTTGTTTTAGTTTGCTTGATCAACTACACGGAATACACCCGAACAATAAAACTCAAACGCTTGCAGAGTAATTGGTTAAAATTCAACAGTCATCGTTAGTTGACCTCAAGGCAGTCTGAACAAGCACATCACATAGGAACACATAACAAGAATGTGTAGGTATATGCACTTACTCCTAAATTATTTTTCAGTTCATCGATTTAACGGTATCGATTAATTTATTTTTATGGACACACGTAGAAAAACCAATGAAAATACATTACCTGATTGTTGATATCTAGCCAAAATTTTAACTTTGCTTTGCATGTTTAAAGATAATCAATACAAGCTATTCAAGTTAGTTGGCACTTGATTTTTTTTTTTTTTATTATAAAACTTACCTCTCCTATAAGCGCAATACCTTACTGTTTTTACAAAAATACATTACCATTTCAGACCTTCCGATACATTGGGTAAATGGAATAATGATTCTCTGTTTCTATGGCCTACGGTTAACAAGGGTGTTATATGGCCAGCACATTGATCAACTGTTGATATTAATGGGCAATAAAAAATGAATTAGTGTAAAATATTTTTACAATTTTAATTTTACAATCGTTATTAAATGTGCATGAACAAACGTAATAAAAAAATAATATTAATGTTAATGTCTTCGATTGCTTCGATTCATAACTATTGTAGTGTTTGAAATTACTACTACACAAATCCAGTTGCGACCTACATATCTTTCCGCATCTCCTGCAGAAAAAGCCGTTGTCCGCTAGTGGTCTATTAAGTTTTCGTCTTCGGCGCATGTCTTAAATAAGGTCTTTTCTTTTGGGTCTCAAATATAAGTACCACAGCTTTTGTGAGAGCTCTATGTCAGTGAGGGCGGAATAGTGCCTGAGTTGATCTTTATAGCTCTTACGGGGCATTTCTGTTATTGCGTTCTTATTTAAGCTCGACCATAAAGATCACCTTTGATCGTATCCCATGTGGGATAAATTGTCCCCTCAAGACCATTAGTCATTGAAGGCCTCAACACTCACAAATGTGGACAGTTTAGACCAGTAGCTTTTTGCCACGTCACACGACTCCACGATGTGGCAACGAGCTATTAGTCTAAACTGTCCACAGGTTGTGGCGTCTCAGGTCGGTGTTCAGATATTCTTTATTGATTGGTCTCAAAGCAAGCAGCGTTCTAAAAAAAAAAGTAACTGATAAAGTTACTCATTTTTAGTGGCCCACAAAATGTGAAAATACGCTATAAATTATATGTCCTTTCTTCCCGTTTAGATCTCGTAAACTAGAAAAGATAGTGAAAATCCGACATCATAATATTTTAGAACTTTCAAAGTTCTGATGCAAGAAGTTTTTTCATAAAAATACACCATTTTTACAACTATACACTATTATTAGTAAAAAAAAAAACACGGGATCAATTGGGCAAGAGATTCTACCGTCTACCTATTTTAAACACATTTAAGAAAACGGTTTTAAATAGTTTGCCAACAAAATATTTATATTTGGAATTGCCAAGTTACGTAAGTTCTGTCTTACTAATTTACAAAAATATGGTTTTCTTAATATAAGAAACTTTATTTTTTATTTAATTTTTTTTTATATGTCAAAATTAAAATAGTTAACGTAAATGTATGTTTCACTTCAAAAATATATGCTAACTTTTATAATCACATAGTATCGATATTCTTGTCATGGGCTTTATCAATGTTTATGTGTTTAACAGTGACCTAGCTAGGGTATATAATGCCCTGTGCGGTGGCTCCTCGTGACCCTCTCCCTCTAAAAAAAACACGAAATAAAACAGCAAAAAGATGTTTTTTTTTCGACCTAATGTATTTTTTTTTTTATTAAAGTATTGCTAATTTGAAAATAAAATCAATTTAACAACAAGATACTACAAAAATTTTAATTGAGTTCTTGCTGGCAAAGTAGAAATCTATTTTTTCCCGAATAGTGCCAAATTAGTGAGTCGCACTTTTTTCAGCGTTGATTTTCATTCAGTTATAATCAGCTTCAGTCTGAAAAACTATCCTCGCACAGAACCTCACTTACCACAACTGTCAGACATATTGAAATAAAGTCAATATTTAGAACTGAATCATTTAGACACAATTTTAAAAAAAATTACTACTCAATATCTCAAGCAGGAATTTGTTGCAGAAGTTCAAATGCTTCTGAAGAATGAGACAAACCGTTGAAGTCTCTTTTGCTCCAGAAGAAATTCGTTGTTTTTTTTTTTGTCAATGTCGTCATGAGTTGGGATGGTGAAACAAAAAATTATATTTACCTACCACATCATGATATTGCTCATATCAAGTTATTATTTCTTGAAATATCTCGTCAAAGGAAAAATAAATGTCCATCCTAGGCTCTTTCATGTGTTTGTTAATATAGAATCGTCTGACAACTTGTGGCTAACACGTTTTTGAGTTTCTGCGCTAATCACAAAATCTGAGCACATGCATTCTGTAAATGTAACACTTGCTTCAGCGATGTACCTTCGACTAGTAATTTTTAATCTTTTCCGTTTAAGTGTGCAGTCTCGAATTGACAATCTCTTGTTTTTTTAAGGTACACATACGCGTCCTTAATTCAGTAAATACAGAACCAAAAACCCAAGGTAGGTGAAAAAAATGAAAACTAACAATACGCCTGCTTTTAGTGATGGGAACTAAACTAACTTTTTAAAAGTTAATATAATTTTTAACTAAAATAAAGTAGTTAAACTATTAGTTTATCACGAATTTCAAATAATAGTTAAACTAAACTTAAGAAAGTTAACTATATCAAACTATTCATATTTTTTTTTTGTGGGATCAGGGTTGAACTAGACCTATATATATATAGATATAATCATCAGATTGCATGCCTATGGTACGGTTCGATCTTATTCTTTTAACATTGTAGTAATAAACATTCTAGTAATATTTATCCAAAATAAAATCAGTATTAAGGAATATGTTTCTTACATAAACGTTAATGCTCAATAACAAAAATGTCTAAATAAATATGTGTGCTTGTATATTTGCCTTGAATTAAAACCTTTAGAAAATGTAAGTACACTTTTTAAAAAAAGTTATATTAACTTATTATCTATCTCTCTCTGTATATATCTAATTCTCCTATTCCCTCGAGAGTTTGGACGAGAAGCAAGAAATAAAGGAAAAATCACTCTTTTATTTCTGCGGATAGTCACCTCATAAAATAACAAGCGGGGGGAGAACACGTGGGTAGTCACATGTCGCTACGGATGGCTGCGTGCAGGACTGTCAAAACCTGCCCGCTCCCATCCCCCTTCGTCTTGCTGGAGGTTGGGACTCTGAAGGAACATCCAAAACATGTAAAGCATTTTACAAACTTTTTACAAACACTAAATAGCAGGCAGGGCCGTACCTTAGTATTGTGGAGCTCTATTCGAAACGGATTTCACGGGGCAAAGTTTAAGTAGGGATACAGATAATAAGTCAAAATTAAGAGTTTTTATTAGAAAATAATGTCGTCTTTGGATTTTATTCATTCTTTACTAAGCACAGAATTACTTTACGAGCCTTGCGTGTAGCAAAGTCATACAGTATATCATAATAATTATGTTTCCCACATAGATCACGCTCAATAGCAAAAATTACCAAATGTTTCAATCTTTGAGGATAGTTGACCTCAATTAATTCTTCATTAGTTTGAGGCGCGAGAAGCTTCTTTCACCTGATTCCACAATTACGCTAATGCATAATGCCGTTATTATTTATCGCGCGTAAGATTGGCGTTTTCCATATTGAATGACACCCCAAAATGACCATTTTGTTTTTTTTGCAATTTCGGGAGATTTCCAGCTGCTCGACAGGAGGGCGCGAGAAATCTGTTGTTTTTTTAAGTTATAAAATGGTTTAATTAAAAAATTTATACACCTTTAATTAGCGCGGTTCCTATGAAAGTGATGATCCTTTGAAAGTTGGGGCCCACTGAGGTCGCATAGGTTGTAGTGGCCTAAGACCGGCCATGCAAAAAAGCGGCGTATTATAAGCCAACGGTTTACTAGTATAATAGAAAATCTTACTTATACTGGTAAAGTTTAAAATCTCATTGAATAACATAGGCTTAGAATTTCTAATTAAGATCTAGTATCCAAAGAAATAGAAACGAAATCGTTGGAGTTTTAAAAACATTTGATCTGAATAACTAATTTATAGTGTAAAATACATGCTTGACTAAACATGCCGATGTCCTATTTTATTGTCTGATCACAAATAATACAACTAAAACTATTGCATAACCGTTAAACGCGCAAGGGAATAAAAACAACAGGGTGATCTTGTCATTATGGACTAAACACTCAGTAGGCCAGTTTGTTAAAATCAGTCAGAAGGGAGGGTGTGTACCATTTTAGTGTAAAGATATATCTACGAACATGCTAGGCTTGCCACGCCAGTGTGTTATTTTCTTGTCTGACCACTCCATATTAAGCAAACACTATTGTATAACGCTAAATGCAAGGTAGTCTTGCAGTATTATCGACTATACACATACAATACACTAGGCCTACAGATGCATGTCTAGCTGACCAGGTTGTTAAAATCAGTTGGATATAGTCTATTTACTTTATGGTTAAAGTGGATGTGGGTTAAGATGTTTTTCTTCTAGAGTTGGTAACTCTAATGCTTTTAAATCTATATAGGCCTAGCTATTGATTTAGCCTTAATAGACATTTAATAATAAGTCTTAAGACTATAAAAGGGTGTACTTGATGTTCCTGCAGTTCAAAACATTTTGTTTGCCACAAATGAATTGATTAAAACCACTAAATATTGACCTAACTTACTAATCAGATTTCCACTATAAACAGAAATTAAACAAGACCATGTGACTCACAAAAAGCACAAATAATCCCATTCATAATATTGCAAAGACGCTTTTAGCAAAAAAAGGTCAACAACATTTTATTATACTGCTACTTTCAATTGTAAATATTTAATCCCATGACTTCTACCAGCATCTTACTTTACCCTCTTCAAATGCAAACTGACTAAATAGTTGTTGACTGCACCATTTTTTGATAATCAAAGTTATTGATATCACATGACCAGAAAATAGTGATGTGCGTTTCAACCCTGACCACATATTGAAAAGTTTTACAAATTTTATTTAAACTTTTTAGTTAGTAACAAAATAAAAAAAATTAAACTACAATTTTAAATAACCTTTTTTTTCTATTTAAACAAAGGCCTTATTTTTTTTTTTAGTTAAACTAAAAGTTTCTAACTTTTTAGTTAAACTTTTGTCCATCACTACCTGCTTCTGACCTAGTCGAAAAGAGTCTTCTGTTCTACTCATAGTCTGTATAGAGTTTCTATAATCTTTTAAAATAAATTTATAACTATCTTAACGACTTCTCCTCTGGCGCTCCAGCACGTTTTAACCAAACGTTTAAAGCTAGTTTATAGTTATTTTGTTAAGAACGTCCTAACGGTGTGCTGAAGTAGATAAAAAGGTGTGTAAACGGTCCAGTGTACCGAAAAAATGTTACTGAATAGATTTCAGCTTTAGCCCGAAATCCATCCAAACTCAGAGAATGGTTCTAGTATATAATGCATTAAAATGATGACAATGAAAGACCTCAGAATTCGTAATCCATTTTTATCCATGACAGCGTAACCTCAACAACTGGAAAAATTGATCCAGTTTTGTAATGTTTTAGAGTCTTAGGCATTTATTTATAAGCTCTACATCTAGAGTCTAGATGAAACCAGGGCACTAAACAATGGAGTAACAAAAAGTGTAAAAGTGCCTTGCCTTTAGAGATTTAAACAAATCTAGTAAACTTGATTCAACCTGGTTAACAGCTTATGTTTACTTACAGAAAAAACATGGGAGATTAATTAAGTTAGTAAGTAAATTAATTTTTAATAAACATTTAAAATTCAGTACTTTGTCTCTGTTCATGTATGTACAATGCGTTGATTTTATTGAGAACAATTATCTTTAGTTTGATGCCCCTCACAACGTGATGCCCTGTGCAGCCCGCACCACTCGCATATGGCTAGCTACGCCACTGGTGTTATAGAACATTTCTATTTTTAGTTTCAGGATTTAAGACAGTATTACTATAATTCTTAGAAATATTTACCATTCAGATCAATGTTCTATTCACCCGTGCTCGTGCCATTTTTTTTATTTTTTAATTACACTGGTTAGTAGTGGCATATTTACACAATACTAGCACGTTTTTTATGTAATACACATAGAGGGCACATTAAACATTTGAAAGTTTTACTTCTCATGAAACCTAGTCACACATGGCACAGTGCTGTAGTCATTAATATCTATTAGTAATAATAGTGATGGCATTTATAACATTACTGTTGATTGGACTTATTTCTTTCTCATTCATTGACTATAATCAGGAAGCATATGGTGAGTTGTCAATAGCAACAATACTTGTGACGTCAATTAAAAAAAATATATATATTTGTTTAAACGAAAATTTGTACCTACGCGCCATATCAATATAACAATGTCGGAAATATGGAATGTAAAGTGTATTTATGTATGTATGTAAGTAGTGATTGGCAAAGCCTAGCTTAAAAGTTGGAAACTTTCAGTTAAACTAAAAAAAAAAATAATTAAGGCCATTGTTTAACTAGACCAAAAAAAACAACAACAGTCAAATTAAAATTGTAGTTTAATTTTTTTTATAGTTAATAACTAAAAAGTTTAATTAAAATCTGTTTAACTTTTCAACATGTGGTCCGGGATGAAACGTACATACCTGTTTTCTGGTCATGTGATATAAATAACTTTGATTATCAAAAAAAAAAAAAAAAAGAAATTAACTATTTAGTCAGTCTGCATTTGAAGAGGGTAAAGTAAGATGCTGGTAGAAGTTATGTGGGTCAATATCTGCACTTGTAAGTAGCAGTACTTTTTAGCCAAAAGTAAAACTTTCTATTATATAAGTTAATGCAATTTGTAAAAAAAGAGTACCATTCTTTTCTAATGGATTTAATTCATGATTGTACCAAAGAAGAAAATTAAAACATTCAGACTCTGGATAACCAACATTAAAAGTTAACATTCTGTCGTCATCGAGAAGTATATAGAAGTCTATTTATAAAGCGCTGGTTATGGGTGTTTTGTGTTTTTCGTGTGTGAATGTCGTTCGTATGTGCATCTATATTGAGCATCTATAATATTATTTTAATTACGTTGAGGTTGTCAATTGTAGTTGAACCGAATATTTCCACTTGATTGGATCAATGAAAGTTATCTTATTCAAGACAAAAATACAAGTACACATATTGTTACGAATCTCACTATCCAGGCTCTTTGCAAACTGCACCAAACGACACCACCAACGTAAAGAACTTGACAACTCAGGGCTCCAGAGTAACGTAACACTTTAATAGTTGAATAAATAACAGCCAATACTGTACAATTGGCAACACGTACACTGTACAAATATCTCTCCGATAACACCGTACCGCCGTATCAACTCTTGCACTGGCCTCTCCGTCTCGTTCCGGGCTTGCACTGGGTTCAACAGTTCAGGACTGACTTCACACACTAGGCTCGTTGTGTCGGACTCAATCACAGACCAAGATCAAGACGCCAGTCGTCTCAACTGTACTTGATAGTACTCCGCACTGAACCGTCGTAATGCTCCGTACAGAACCACACCGCTGAACGGTGCTGTAGTCGACCGGACTGTAGTGAACCGGGCTCTGAACCCTCGCTGTATTGAGCCCCTTTTCTCGACCGTCTTGACTGCGACACCTCCGCTCTTATATAGGGTCCCTACTAGTCTTCTCGAACCGGACAGAACGCTGGTCGACGTTTCTAGGTGGTCAGATGACTACCACTCTCGTGACGCTCCTGAGCTCTGTTCACGACGGCGATCCTTCCCGAACTGTCCTGTTGACACTCGACTTGGCTGACAGTTGTAACTCGTCACGGTTGACCGCTCGTCTAGCGCTGGCCAGGGGCGATTTGCGTCGGCTGACTACACTCACACCACTACCCCCATCTGTGCCACCACCAGGTTTATAACACCGCCACTCCTTAGATCTGTCCGTCCCGGACAGAATCAACATCATGGTATTGGCTGTAAAATTTCATCGCTGCAGGCGGGGGTCGATCAGTGGCAGTTGGCTTGCCTTTTGAGCTTGACGAAGCCATCCATGTTGCAGTCAGCAATGGTCGCTTCTTTCTTCTCCTCCAATTGGCCTTGACCTTGTTGCCTCGCCGTCGTGCTTTCATCGCCATCCACGTTGAATTCAGAAAACGTTTTCTTTTTCTCCGCCAGTTAGCCTTCATCTGGTTGCATCGACGTTGTTGTCGCATCGTCATCCATGTTGCACTCAACAAAAGTAGCCTTCTTCTTCTTCTCCGCCAGTTGGTCTTCATGTGGCTGCAGTTATTTCTTGGTAGAATCACCATGCACATAGGACTACCCAACGCCGTCTTCTTCTTTTCCTCCAGTTGATCGTCCTCTTGTTGCAGTGACGTTGTGGTTGCATCGCTCTCTTGTCGGTCGGTACTGAGGACAGCCACCTGACACATGGAGAGGTATAGGATGTAAGGGCAGGGATTACCAAGTTTGTTGACCAAATAGGTGGCTTCATATGGCTTTGCGAAGAAGGACTGGGGTGGGCTTCAAATCCACAGGACATAGAATTGTGGGACAGGTCATCATCTTCAGCCTTGTCTGGAGGGCATCTTGTGGGGCAGGTTGATAACACACCTCGTGCAAAGGTCCCTCGTCCCCAGCATCAGGTTCCATTCAGCTTTCTTCACCACCATCAGGACCTCTCTCTCTCGTCTCAGCCACGGACCAATCGCCTGTTGGTTGCAGACCTGGTCGATGACTTTCATCGTACAAATGTCCATCAACTTCAACGTCAGGCTTCCTTGGATTCTATTGACCACCATCAGGACCTTCATCTCCAGTCTTGGCAGCGGGACCAACGTCTGTTAGGTCCGTACCTGGCTGGTATCTCTCGACTTGCATATGTCTCTCAACGGCTTCGTCAGGTTTCAATGGGTTCTCATGATCACCATCAGGGCTTCTCTCGCTGGTCTTAGAATCTGGGCAAACGTCAGTAGGGTCCAACCTTTGTAGGCCACTTTCAACTTGCAAACGTTCCTCAGCAACATGTTTGGACGCGGAGCAAACATTCACTTGATCTGTCTCCACTGTTTGATGTGCTCATATCAGATACAGCTGCATCACAAGCTTCTGTTGGACTATAGGCCGCTTCTCTTGTCTCTTCCTTGCTCTCTTTCTGATTCTCAGGTCTGTACTCCTTGTTTTCGGATTCACAGGCAGCACCACCTTCATCAGCATGAGTTACTGTCTATTTCTTCATGGCTTTGGGTGGGTAATAGTCTATTGTTTAACGATGGTGTAGATAAAAAATAAAAAATGTATGGTCATTTAGATTTGTGAGACAACACTCTAGTACACTAGTATCCTCATTAAAAAGTGAAGATGACTTAAAACATAACGATAATGAAATTAAAGTTAACGTTCTTAATCAATAGTTGCATCAGCATTCTCAGCCCTATGAGACAAAGACATAGTAATACATTTAAACCAAGTGGAAAACATAGGAGATATACATGTAGACAAAAAAAGGGATCCAAAAACTACTAGACAATTGAAGCTTCTTTACATTATGGTATTCAAGTTAAATAGCTCAAAGAACTAAGCCACAAACTAGCATCAGTTTTCAAAAATACTTCTTCAGGCAATACTAAAACAGGGCAAGGTACCATGAGACTGAAAATAAGCTTACGTCACTCCCCTATTTAAAATAAAAAATAAATATATCACTTAGATAAACATAATGCCCTTACTCCATACCAACATGGCCTTAGGAAAAACAGGTCATGTGAAACACAACTAATAGGATTAATTGGTTATTTTTCAAAGGGATTAGATAAGGCATTCGACAGTTACCCTCCATAGTTGCCTTTAAACAAGGTTACAAAGACAGTTTGTGTCGAGACGCAAACTCAAAATCGGCCCCCGAAGTGGTCCAACCAGGCAGGTAAAATGGCAGGTTTCAATATTTTCAGAAAGAATATCAGTGTGTATTAATGCTTTAATGGCATCAAAGGATTCAGCACTCTCAAATAAAAAGATAACAAGCTGTAATAATATTGAAGTGCGCAGTCTCGAATTGACAATTTCTTGTTAATAAATGACTCATAATCATCATCTATAATGGTAAACTCAGTTGTACCTAAAAGAACAGTCTAAGGTCAATTACTGTTTCTAATTTACATAAATGATATACCTAATTGCATTAGTTCAGAAAGTAAAACTCAGATCTATTGCAAACGATTTTATAATATATAGACCAATAAAAACAACACACGATTCTGAATATTTACAAAACAAATTATAAGAATTACAGAATATTGAGAAAAGTTGGAGTATATCTTTCCAACCAGAGAAATGCTAGTTATAAGATTATCATAAAATAATTAATAAAATAAAATAACCAAGCCATATATAGAGGTTTTAATAAAAAAAAACATACTGCTAGTATAAATATAATTATAAAGATAAATGATTCATATACTCAGTGACGTAGCCAGTTACTCGAGGGTCAATGTTCAAGAACATACTAGTTCCTCATCTTCTCTCGATTAGAAGATTATATTTAACTAAAACAGTCAAAAGATAGTCTGGATTTATCAGTACTTTTATAAAATTATGTTCGAAAGTAATAGTCTCATAACACTCCAATCAGTAACGATTTCGTAACAGAAAATATTGTTTTGATAGTCAAACATTCAAAGCTCTTGTAAACTAATAAACGAATGCCTTTTAATGGACCATCGTTTAAACACTCATGCACTTCATTGGCCTCCTTCAGTCGTAGGACGACTATGGTTCATCTCAGAGCACACTTCCTCATGTGGCTGTGGAGCCCTATTTTGGAGAGACACTCCCGTCCACAGATAGCGCAAGTTAGGGTCCCATTGGCTTTTGCTTCGGTGGTAGAGGAGCTGGCCGTTTTTCGGTTTGTGCGTTTTTCTTCCTGGGCTGAGACCCATGTACTTTCACTGTCCATAGCTTTCTTTGTCACTGTCTCTCTCCACCTGTTGCGGTCTAGAGCTATGTCTTCCCAATTGTCAGTATTGATGTTCACTGATTTGAGGTCGCGTTTTATTACATCTATGTAACGGAGATGGGGGCGACCAGTTTTTCTTGTGCCAGTCGCGAGTTGACCATAGAGGATGACTTTCGGGATGCGCTTGTCCTCCATCCGGCGAACATGTCCAAGCCAGCGCAAACGGAGTTGTCTGAGGGCTGTAAAAATGCTGGGAATACCTGATCGCGCAAGGATCTCAGTATTGCACACTTTTTCTTTCCATGTGACATTCAAAATCCTACGGAGACATCTCAAATGGAATGAGTTTAGTTTTCTCTCTTGCTTTGCGTAGGTGGTCCATGATTCACTGCCATATAGCAGTGTACTCATAACGCATGCCTTGTAGACTTCCATTTTGGTCACCGTAGTTAGCTTATGGTTTTCCCAAACTCTGAGTCTGAGTCTAGCGAATGTCGAGGCAGCCTTCCCTATGCGTTTTTTCATCTCCTCTTCTAGGGACAGGTCATCTGTAATTGTGGATCCCAGATAGCAGAATTCGTTTACGGCGTCCAGCTTGTTATCGTCAATGAGGATGGAGGGTGGTGCTGTAGTAGGTGGTCCCATAACATTTGTTTTCTTTGTGCTAATAGTCAAGCCATATTCTTTACAGGCCTGAGAGAAGCGGGACATTAGTGACTGAAGTTCCTCTTGTGTGTGTGCAACTACCGCTGCGTCATCCGCGAATAGCATATCTCTTACGATGCACTTATTGCTATGTCAAATATGAGATGCATGATGTATACCCGGTGATGCCCAAAACACGGCCCGCGGGCCAGATCAGACCCGCGATGTTGTTCCATCAGGCCCGCCGAAATGTCGGCACATAGTGTAAATAACCCCATCGAAAAAAAAGTTGAATTATGTATCTTTAGCTATGTTAGCTACGTTTTCTTGGATTGATTGGTACCATGACCTTTAACATTAGTGTGTTTATGAAATGAGAATCTTTTAGAAAAAGAGAACGGATCTTAACATTTTTTGGTGGAGCTTGATAATAAGCCAATATATTTGATCTATAAAAAAAAGTGTGGCAGTTTAAAAAAAGAACAACATATAAACGTCATTATGAAACAAATATGACGTCATTCTTGGTTTGAGCCGCGAATAAAAATATTGTTAAACTACGCCTAGAGATTGGAGGATGGATAAAAATACTGACCAAAAAGCGACAAGAGAATGAGTCGGCGTCAAAGCTAGCTACAATGTTGATAATATTTTAAGTACAGAAATTAAGCCATTTTCTGACGCGTGAAAAAAAAATCACTTCAGATATCCTATTTCTTAATGTAAGTACTAGATCTAGCTTTTCGGGTTTCTTATCTAATAGTTTCAAATTCAGGAAAATTTCATTTCGTCTTTTTTTGTGTGTACATTTCCGTTCCTGTGACCCGAAATGTGTCAGAAATTAAAATGGCCCACAAGTCGAATTAGGCTGGGCATCACTGATGTATACAAATTTATTAAGCTACTTTTTATTGTTACTGATAAGACTTATAAATTAATATTTCTAAAACTATTTATTTGTAAGGCTGCTCATGATTGATGGATTTTTATTTTACATTTTTAAAATATATAAACTTTTTTTTTAACTTATAGCATCAGAGTGTAATCCTTTTGAAGAGAATCAGCCTCATACTATAACCGTGCCATGGACTCTAAGGCAAGACGAGAGTTCAGAGGTCGCCGTCTACAAAGATGGCGTCATGTATGCAACGTGTGATATTGATACGAACTGTATGAATTATTTTAATCATTTGACGAACACTGTTGTTCAGCTGTCCGGTGATGGGACTTTGATTATTCAGCACAAAGTACTCAATGCGACCAGAAAGGACGTAGGTGTCTGGTCAATAAAATATATTCAAGGTATCCAAACGGAAAGATCCATTGTGAGCAAGTGTAATCTACGTTCGTATAGTAAGTACATAGAATACAAACTATCAATAACCGTTGAGCTTATTGATATAACAATTAAAAAAACATAGTCCCATTTTTAAGAAACGTTTTATGTGATTATAAATGTTATTATACATTTCCTACAATTATTATTGTTTGAAATATAGCGGCACTTTTGCATCTATTGTAATTACTTTCTAAATACCCAAAATAAAACTAAGAAGTATATAGGTTTGGAGACATTGATGTTATATGATCAGGAAAAGCAATGTTTACAAAAAATAGTTGCACAAGTTGTTTGCTTTCATAGCCAACATTTTTTTTCATTCATTTAAAATAACTTTGCAATATAATTTTTTAAAATAAATTATTCGCATTTAAAAAAAACAGTTTCATTTTTATTTTTATATAACCTGGAAATTTACTGTGGCATAGTTAAAACAAATCAAAGTTATTAAATGCGCTTTGGTTAAAAAGTAGACAAACTCCTTCCTTCTTGTTTTTTTTATATACCTACGTCACTTTCTGTATAAGTTATTTCAAATATTTTTTATTATCAGTTTTGATTTTATTATTATATTTATCAAATTTCCTTAATTTTTTCTAGCTAAGCTGACCAATATTGACTGCAAAAAATATTTAACTTACACTGGCCTGGAGATCATATGCAAATCTCAAAGAGTTTTTCCTGAAGCTAAATGCCATTTTTCTGTCAACAACTTTGAAGTAAGATTTAACATGGTTGAAGGTAACATTATAATCATGTTTCAATGAAGCTGTTAACTATTGTAAAACAAATTTTCAGTATAAATATTTTTGTTAAGTTTTCAGCATTCACTGTGTAGGTGCTACTGCTTTGTTTAATTTATTGTTTTTAATATTTTTGTTTCATGTAGCAGTCATTTCATAAACATACACTTTTTTTCTACAACTATTTACTATTAATAGTAACAAACACGGGATGCTCTTATGTAAGGGAAATTACAGTTAACCTTATTTTCAACAAATGTATGCAAACAGTTTATATAACATATTTACAAATGTATGGTAAGTTATGTAAGTTCTGTCATATTATCTACAGCATTACAAAAATAATGTTTACTCTTTTTAGAGGGAAAAAATCTATTTAGTATGCAAATAAGTGGAACATTATTTAAATCAATATTTAAAAAGTAGTTTTTCATATTAACGCACTAACAACTAGGCCATACCATACACATAGAACACTTTTTTAAAGGAATTTTGTTATTATTTTTACGGAATATTTTTTTTTGAGGCTTTAAATAAGAGATTGACCCTTTACAAAACGATTAGATCAATTAGATATTCATTCTAAGACATCGCTTAGGCCAGGTTCACATCATCCTTCACATTCACTTTCGCCTATCCTTTGGTCTGCTGGACCGCTGGGGCACCACACAAGCTCTGTAAGCCTTCTTTCTCCATTCTTCTCTGGCATATGTCTTTGATAGAATTTCATTCTTTCTGAAAATATTGAAACCTGCCTTTTACCTGCCTGGGTGGACCAATTCGAGGACCGATTTTGAGTTTGTGTCTCCTCATAAACAATGTGATATTGATTTTAATCAAATGCCATGCTTTGTTTTGTAATGTCATTATGTATTTATATATATACTATGTTGAATATTGAAATGTTGTCAGCTGACACAGAAAAATAGTAACTTTTTTTTTACGTTTTGAAATGTTTGGATGACAGTAAAAATAATATTCAGCTACCCTTCAATGTAAAACAAAAAAATGTGGACCTTTTTTAAGTTAATTTGCGAGTACACTTGTTATCGAATTATGCCCCCTTTTTTTAGTATTCAAATAGAGCCTATATATTTTACAGCTCTTTTTACAAAGCTTATATTAACTCACTATATCTGTCAATCTCCCTTTCAGTATGGTAAAAATTGTGTACAAGTTATTTACCCATTCTGGGATCAATCTAAAACTTTGTTTACTTATTCATTGAAAAGACATAACCCCTTACATAATTAAAAACGCGTTTTCTTCCTCACGCAATTATTTATTGTGCCTAACAAAAACATAAATCAATAAAAATAAGTATTCAATTAGTCAATCAATTATTGGTAATTATTCTCTTTGCTATCAAAAAGGGAAATATATTGTACATTATTGTTATATATAGTTCTAAGTATGGTATTCTTTCCCTTTAGATAAGCTTTTTTTTTTTTTTTTTGAAATAGGATAATAAAAATATTTTGCGTTTTTTTTCTATCTATTTTCTTGATGTGAAATCAGAATGGACAGGTGATCGTTTAAAGAGATGTATTTGACATTACTTTACAGGATGTGCTCAACAACAGCTGGCGTGTCATCTACGACAATGAACCTGTTAATGATGGGAATACTGTTTATTACAACACAGACTGCAAGCTGCATCTACCTCTTCATGTTTTCAGCAACGGAACGTATACTGTAAACGTGTACATGTATCCAAACGTCACTGGTGACGTCAAAGATATGGAATTCGGCAATATGACGTCATTGGATTTCGTAATAGATGGTAATCTCCTTTCTTAAATGCTGTTTATTGCTAGCAAAGAGAGCACATTTCTATCGACTTAGGTTCAAAGGGTGCACGCACACACACACACACACACACATTTGTAAAACGTAACGCAAAAAAAAGCAAAGAAAACAAAAAACTTGAATGTATTTTTTTTTTTATCAAACAGAAAGTATCAGTATTTCACTAAAGGACTGTGATGACAATTCAACTCATCTTGTGCCAAAAGTATGTGTCCTTAAGTCTCACGATATTACGCCATCGGGATCGAATAAACACAAAATTGTATTACCGGAAGTGGAAACGAAATGTAAGAAATTCGCCATCCGCGGTGTCTATGTTAAATACATTCATTTAGTAGTCGTTATTTGTTTCTTCTATTCTTCATGTATTCAAAATGATACATTTTGTCTCAAACATTTCAATACCTTAAAATATAAATCTATTTTCTCAGTACAAGGAAGCTGTGAAATAAATACAGAGCATAATGATATACATATTTTATGCAGTTATGAGCACGACCCAGGTGAAGGTGTTCAGTGCCAACTTTTTATCCAACAAGATCAGGTAGGTCATGTTAGGCTGTCTGCTCATTTTATTAGATATGGATACAATTATTTTAAACATTTCACAAGGTAATGCTTATATGTATAGATAAAATATTTAGTTAGATAGATATTTAGATATTTAGATATTTAGATAGATAGATAGATAAATAGATAGATAGATAGATAGATAGATAGATAGATAGATAGATAGATAGATAGATAGATAGATAGATAGATCGATAGATCGAGAGATCGAGAGATAGAGAGAGAGATTCTGACATACATAGTGTGACATGGATAGATAAATATATATAGAGAGAGAGAGAGACATAGAAAGGTACAGAAACGTGTGTATGTCTGTGTATAATGTACAACTGCATCACAGAAATTGCCGATACGTTTCGCAAACTTATTTTCTCTTACCTTTCAGAATCTGTACATTATTGTGGAGGCAGTATCAGAGTCACTAGTCGCTGTCTCCAATACGTTCACTTCCTATAATAGCCTTTGCTCTTTCATTGTGTATGGAGATTATATCAAACCAGGACTTTATCATGCTTACGTCTCGGACAAGACAACAGAAAATTACGACAAGACTGACAAGAATTACACGATAAATTTCGAACTTGGTAATTTTATCATCACTTTTATAATTTATAACATTTTTTTTTTAATTACCTGCCAAACATATGTGCTAAAGGGAAACTCGATTTTTTTTTTAATTTGAGTTACTGAAATTTTAATTCTTCGTAAAAAGTTGTAATAGCAAACATTTTACTTTTTAAAATTCTTTACATCTAAAAAAAAAACAAAAACGAAAAAAAGGTATTTTTGAGATTATGTTTTTAGGTTATGCAAACGTCACTTCCCTTGCAAATCTAGATATATCCAATAGTATCGCTTCATTCTTATTGTAGCTGTTAAGCTGTTAACTTTAGTAACAACCTAGCCCATAGCTATGGTACATATATATATTTTGAAGCATTAGGATAACCAGTTCTATAATAAAATACAAATACTCTCCTCCCTATCCCAAAAAGTAAATAGATCGAGTATCTGGCTGATTGTAACAAACTGGTTATTGTAAGGGTAGCCTAGACTACTTGTAGTAGACAACCAAGCAATAGTGTTTGTTATATATCAATGTCTATAAATCAAAACACGTATTATATAAAAAATTGTTACAACCATCGGAATTTTCATTTTAATAATTAATCAACTTCTATTGTTTCAGAGGTGAAAAGGGCAATAGACTCCATTGGGTCACGAGAAATCTTCGAAGAGTCTATAGCGACAAATGTTCTGCTGATAATTGTATCAGTGGCAGCTTTAATTTCAGTAGCTGTTATAGTCATTTTAGTATTAGCAATTAAATACAGTAAGTATATATACATTATATATATATATATATATATATATATATATATATATATATATATATATATATATATATAAGTAAACAAGAGGGTGCAATCTATCTATCTATCTATCTTTTCTATATATCTTTTCTCTTTATAGTTATATCTATTGATCTATCTATATCTGTCAATATCTATATCATTCATTTGATAACCAAAAGAAAATCCGCTAACGAGGACAGACGCAGACGGCATAAAGAACATCTAAATTGACCACTTATGCTTGCCCTGCAGGTTGCGAAATATGTAGGTCACAGCCAGGGCAGCGCAGCCACAGGAAGTACAGCATTCCTCACTAATCTTCGGACTCGACAACAAGGCTTATTATTATTATTATTATTACTTTTATTAATATTATATCTATAAACTATCTATCTATCTATCTATGTATCTATCTATCTATCTATCTATCTATTTATTTATTTATCTATCTATCTATCTGTCTGTCTATCTACTTATCTATTTGCATATATATGTGTATATAAATAGATGACATTATCTAAAAGTACACGAATTTAAGTTTAATACAATTGTTTCTAAGATATGATATTCTATTTTATTCTCATGTTTTAGAATATCAAATTCCTTGTCATCAGTCAAGAAATGTGACGGAAAATCATTACGAAGAAGTAAGGGACGACAACAATAACGTGTCTTTGATACAAAAAGAAAGTCCAATGTTAAGCGATATTGAGATTGTTACAACAGAAATGATAAACAATGAGGCAAAATACATCACACCATTAGAATGTTAGATATGAGAATTTATTTTAAGGAATTAAATATGTGCGTGAATGTGCACTATTTCTCTAAAATACCTCTTATCAAAACCCTTCTTCATGGAACCTGGATTCAGAAACCTGCATAGCTGCTCTAAAAATATGCTAACTATAAACATGGGCGTAGCCGGGGGGGAGGTTTCTTGGGGTTCAACCCCCCCCCCGGAAATGAAATCCACCCCTTTTCCGGGGGGGGGTTCGGAATTTAGTGACTGATTTTAGCTTTGATTTTGTTTTTTTTATGTGAGATTTTAATACTAAACCATCACTTGCCCCAGCACAACTATAAGGCCTACCAGGGAGTTTTGAGCTTAAAACCCCCTACCAGGGGGTTTGAATTTAAAACAACCTACAAAGGGTTTTTTACAGTTAAATCCCCCTCTTCTATAAAATAAAATAAAAAAATGCAAACGACAATCCCCAAATTCCAAGAGCACAGTTAAGGAAGATTTTGATTTTAAAACCCCTCCAAAATTTACGATAAACCCCTTCTTCAATATAAAAAAACAAATTACTCACTCAAAATGCTATGATCGTAGCCAAAGGGGTTTTGAGTTTACCCCCCCTCCTCTTCAGTAGGGTTAAAAGCTAAAAAGTTTTAAGTTTAAACTAAAAAAAAGCTAAAAAATACCTCTTCATTATATAAAAAAAAAGCAAATTACTCACTCTAAAATCTATGAGCGTAGCGAAAGGGGTTTTGAGTTTAATCCCACGCCAGCAGGATTTGTAGCTAAAAAATATATCTTCAGTGTAAGAAAAAAAGCAAATTACGCACTCAAAATGCGATGAGCGTTGCCAAAAGGGGTTTTGAGTTTAAACCCCCCGTCAGAGGGGTTCGATGCTAAAAAAATACCTCTTCAATATAAAAAAAGCAAATTACATACTAAAATTATTTGAGCGTAGCCAATCCAATTGGAGGTTTTGAGTTTAAACCCCTCTACTAGAGATGGCTTTTTTGTTAAAGTTTAAAATCCCTCCAGATGGTTCTGAGTTTAAGATTCACCTACAGAGCATTTTGAGGTGGAAAACCTCTATCTTCAATATTATTCTAAAGCAAACTACAGTTACTTAATTCTATTATCGTAGCTAAATGGGGTTTTGAATTTTAAAAAAAACAACAAAAAAAAAACTCCAGAGATTTTTTAGTTTAAAACCCCCAACAGATGGTTTTGACGATAAAAGTTCTCTTTTCGATATAAAATCTAAAGCAAACTACAATCACTTGATTCCAAGAGCGTATTCAAGAGAGGTTACAAATTTCTACCAATGGTGGTGCTCCATTAATAAAGTGCAGTGAATAGTCATCTGCGAAATTGAAAAACACTAAATGTTGCTCAACAAAGATGGCTAAGACATATTTTAGGAGTCAGTTATAGAGATCGGGTCTCAATCAAAGAAATCATTTGCCGAACTGGGAGTCGACCCCTTAGTAAGATTTTGAATGAGCGTCGCATGAGGTTTGCGGTACATGTTCTCCGACAAAATTAATTTGGCATAAGAAGAGTTGCGATGACATCCTAGTACAATTTGACGCCACACATTCATGGAGGTCCTCATAGCAGGTGGGAAGAGGCTTCAGACATTACCAGTGACAGATTTTTATGGAAACAGCTTGACGGCAAATGCACCGAACGGCGCGGGAGGGTCAGTAAGAATAGCACATTAGGTTTTTGAAATAAAACTTTTTAATAGCAGGAAAATGCACTGCAGATACGTCAGAATATGCATTTTGTTGGCTTTCAATACCAGAAATAGTGCTTGTCGGCGGGGCTTCCCCCTGCGCTGGGGGAGCGCCCTTTGCTAGTAATAGTTGGGAATCTACACTTTTTCCACTAATTCCAGGAAAAACATTTTCTAGGACACAGTAAACGTCTTCCGAAAGAATGAAGGGTCAGAATGTAATAAAGATCACGTACACACACACATATAAATACATATAAAAAAAACATTTTCGCGGGGGGGGGGGGGGAGAAAAAAATCCACCTCCCCAAAACTCTCCCAGAAAAAAATTCCTGGCTACGCCCATATATATATATATATATATATATATATATATATTTTAAAGAAATTAACAGTTGATGTGTTTTGCTGAGAAAAGAAATACTAGATTATTGGCCACATGGGAAAAATTGTAGTTTGACCGTTATAATTTGTCAAAGTAAAAAAAAAATTGATTTATGTAAATTTGGGTTAATTAGATTTAGGGGGAATACATTGCTTAGTCAGTCTTATTGTGCTGATGTTATGCGATAACTGGGAAAACTTTAGATTGCTACAATTTTACTGTAAAAATATGTATGCTATATTAATATTTATTTACGTAAATCTAATAAAGATTTCATCTAGATTCTAGATCTAGAAAAAATACACTTTAGAAGATTCAAATCAATGTATTTCTTAACTATGTCTC
This sequence comes from Biomphalaria sudanica, assembly GCA_036873155.1. NCBI lineage: Eukaryota > Metazoa > Mollusca > Gastropoda > Planorbidae > Biomphalaria > Biomphalaria sudanica. The sequence goes on along the minus strand of JAZGLO010000933.1, from coordinate 5,841,336 downwards.
GCTCTGACACACACACACAAAAGAGTTGAAGTGTTTACAGCTAAAAATAGCCCACCAATCAGTGCTTTTAAGACAGTACCTTGCAAGCGCTACAGGCTAATAGAATTGAATGTCGGATAGCTAGTTAGGTCAGTACAAATGCCCCGGTCTATAAATAGAAAAACGTCAGGAAATCAAAATAACTCGACGAAGTCTGATATTTAAAAATTTGTATTAAAATGAGCTATTCCATTGGCTGAACAAAAATAGATTAACCTTGTAGGGAAACATAATGGCTACACAGTGATATATAATACTCTAGGTTTACAATTGTATTTCTACTTGTTGTTTAGGAGATTTCGATTTTTAATTCTTATTATTAGATCCAGTCTTACACACATGACGAAATAATTCATAATAAAATAATAAAGCACTTGAAGACCATACAAGTTACATTTCTATGCACAGAAATGAAATAGCTGAGCTACTAAAATTAGGTCAAAACAAAGAAACAATATTTCTCACACCCCCCCCCCCCCCTAAATTTGGTGTTCCACATAGCCTTAAGAGTTCTTTCTAATCAGAAGTCTAGGTCTAGTATTACATCTAGATGCCTTATAATTTAAAGTAACATGTGCACGAGCCTAGCACAAATGAATAATAAGAAAGGATATAGACCCGAAGTCATTTTGAAAATATGTTAAGGGGGGGGGGGTTAGATCACGATGATCTTATGGGCTGAGTAGATCATATTGGCTGAATTCTGAAACATGATGTTTATAAAAGAGATGGGAATCGAACCCAACGTTTAAACATCGGTTTGGTTTTCGTTTAAGTCAGATAAAGAATATAGCTTGGGTTTTGTTCGGTCTGGTCAGAACTAAAGTTTTCGGTTCGGTCGCGATGTTAAGAAACTAGGTAATAGCAAAAAAATATATATTCATGCAATAATGTTTAATTCAATTTATTAGATAAAATAGATATGTTAAAGTAAAACAGCAATCGGGCTATTTTAATTCCAACACTCGTGTCGCCAGCCACATAACAAAAAATGAATAAATATATATAAAAGAAATATATATATATATATATATATATATAGAATACACATTAATTTGAAACCCGAGGATATAGTACTTAAGCTAATTGATGAATGTTGAAAGTTTTTTCGAAACCAACTTCTGAAAATCCCGCGGCATTACATCTATTTAATGCTAAATAAATGTTTTAGTAATGGACCCTATTAGTTTTGTGCGATGTGTCTGTCCGTCCGTCCAGCGTCCTTTAGTCCCGTTTAGGTCTCGTAAACTAGAGACTATATTGAAAATCGGACATGATAATATTTAGACCATTGAAAGTTCTGATGCAACGGCTACTTCCTTTACTTATCCGTTATAAAATGTCAGTTTCATGTCTCATATCTAAAAAAGATTTAGAATCTTTCCATTGCTTAACCAGCGCACCTCTTTGTTTAATAAAGCGTCTTCATATTCAGACTCTATTTCTGTCAAAAATGTTTAGAGATTTTTTCAGCTCAACGCTTGAAATGTTATACAATATACAGTGCTGAACACATTATTACACGATTCTGATTGAACACTTTTGAATTGATAATTTCGCCAGTTCACTCTGACATTCAGCCATACTTCTGGCGCTATCAGAGGTCAAATGGACAATTTTCTTTTATAAAATATTCTAGCCAAAATCATTTTTTCGATAATGAAACATTTTTGAAACCAATATAACCGTCAATCTTCAGTTTTCCGCGATGTGGCCAAGGAGCTGAGAATTTTTTCGCATTAATATACATATACTTTGAAATTTTAAAGAAAATCGTTACAGTCATTAAATATATATATATATATATATATATATATATATATATATATATATATATATATATATATATATATATATATATGTTTACGAATCAGACGATGTCAAAATCAAGGAATCAATACTCAGTTTGAACACAATTTTCCTTTTTATTAGCGGCCTCCGAAAGGGGAAAAGACATATTAGTTTTGTGCGAAATGTCTGTCGTCTGTTCGTCCGTCGGGGGCAGATTTTAAGTTTGTGTTTCCACACAAACTGTCTTTTGTAACCTTGTTATTTTTATACCATAGTAGAGTTTTAGTTCTATAATGTAGATATTTTCTTTTAAACATGTCATTTTTTTGGTTTATATTTTAGGTGCCATATGTATACTTAGAAATCATTATAAGCTTAAACCTATAAGATTAGGATTATAAATTATATGATATAGAAGTACGACCTGTATAGAGAACTGCAACACCATCCAATGACTAAATGTTAGTATCTGATTATGCAATGACTTATAATTAAAAATGGTATGATATTAACATAGCGATACTCCTACTAGTTGTCGTCTCATCCAAACGTGAGATGTAGCTTATCTACAAAAGCTACACTCAGTAAACTCTTTCTCACCTAATTAACGATACTATCGTTGATTTAGTTCATTAAATTACATTAACTTTTGGGTTTATAAACTTGAATTTGTGTTATATAAAAAGAATCATACATTCTCCTACAAGTCATTACCAGGAATAAAGTTGAATAATTACCAACAAAAATGTTATTGAAGTTTAACCATAGCCGGGTAGAAGGTACAAATATGAAAAATGATAAAAAAATAGTTTAGAACGCTGAAAAAAATTCGCAGATAAAGAGTTAAACACCCACTTGTTAGCTAAGCGCTGTGATACAAGAAAGCGTCTTAAAATCTAGAGACCACCACATTATCTAACACAACGACATTACCGTATCTTACTTCCACAAGGAGTGGAATTAACATTTTAAAAAATCTTAACTTATAATTTATAGGGTTTGCGCCGTCTAGCTCATGTAATTACTTTGTAAACTGTATCTGCACCCAGTTATTTATTAATTTTAGACTATCTTGACTTTTTCCTTATGAATCATTTGATATCCTCTTGTCCTTGCTTACTACACATAACACTACATAGAACATTTTACAGTGTTTGTAACTGCCCAAGAGTAATTTAAAATAACTATCAGTAAAACATTTAACCAACTATAGAATATTATTGTAGAGTCCAGTGCATAATAAATTCATTCAACAGATCATTTAAATATAGCATAATATTGTTTTTGCATATGTTATAATGTAGGTACGATAGCCGAGCGGTAAAGCGCTTGACTGGTGAATACTAGTGAGCGGAATCTTCAATTCCGTGATATTTGGCAGCCTCTGTGTCAACACATCTCTTATAAGTACCTGACATTAGTTAAGGAAAAGTATAGGCGGTTGGTCGTTGTGCTGGCCACATGACACCCTTGTAAACTGTAGGCCACATAAACAGATGACCTTTACATCATCTGCCCTAGAGATTGTAAAGTCTGAAAGGGAAATTTTTTTTTTTACTTTATCCCCTGATGTTGTTTATATTTGCACTCAAGTTTGTTTCATTTAATATTGATATTTATAAGTCAAGATTTTGCTAAAAATATTATTTCCATTCTATGTAGATGGTTAAATGTTCGATGCTTCCGCGTGCACACAATACAAGACTAACGGCATATGTCCATAAATATAGTTCATTGATTTCTCTTTGTAGTCTATTCTATATGTAGAAGTTTGTGAGTATATATGAGTGTGAGCGTAGTTTTTTTTTAATTTTTATTTTTAGACCTTACACTAAGATAATTTTAATTCAAACATTGTACTTATGTTGTTGTTTTTTTTTAAGTAGAATATGCGCTAAGTGACGTCAATAGTCTGTCCACATAGTAAGTGAGGTGTCGAGCTGAGTTGTGTTTGCTGAGCTTCCTAGGGCAATACTGAAACCCTTTCCATGTTTTTTGTCTTCACCATCTATAGCATGCTCATGAAATGTCATTGTAAAAGAAAAAGAAAAAAAAAATAGCAAGAACGCATCTACATGGCGCTCTTCGTGCAATTATAATTTATAACAAATACCAATAGTATTCCTCTTTTCATTCACTACATTGTATGGCTTGTTATTATATATGATGATATTTTATATGATGAATGTTACTTACTTTGTCAACACATTTAGCCTTTTACTAATGCGATTTACTCTCAAATTTGTTTGTTCTTTAAATTTGCGTTATGTAGTTTGCTCTTTTGTAAAACAAACATGTATTTAATAGGACATTATATAGCAATGATATCTATTTACTTATAGTCATTTGAGCACGGTGTGAAATTAAGTTACATATTTCTTTCCCATTTGTTATTCGTTGTTTTATTTTTAAATACTTATTATTGAAATGTTAATTGGAAATTATTTAATGAAATATGTAAATATCAACAGAGTTAATTAAATGCATTTTGATGCTGTTACTATTCTAAAATCTTGAAGCATCTTTTACACAAATTAAACCCTAATTATTCAATAGTTTAATATTCAATACTTTTACTTCAGAATGTCTTTTTCTTTTCTTTAAAAAATGCAAATATATTAAAAGAATTAAAAGCTATGAAGCATTAAAAGACACACAGACACAAGCCACAAAAAGTGAATAAATCAGTCAGAACACTCATATTCAGTTACAAAAGAATTATTAAATAAAGGATTTATTGCTGATTGGCTTAACGTTATCCACCACTTTTACATGAACAGAGTAAAATACAATTCATACAATTTCTAGTCCTAAAACCTAATACACATTTTTTCAATGCAGACCAGTTACAAAACCTTACTTCAAAACTGGATTCTTTAGCGAGAGAAATTGGCATAGAAATCAAGGCTGAAAAGAGCAAAATACTAGTTTGTTGTGGAGATAGTACGAGATGTTGCATACAGTTGAATGGTCAAACATTAGAGAAGTTGTCTTATTTAAATACCTAAGGTGAAACATAACAAATGATGAAGGATCAGTAAAAGAGATAAAAATACTATTTAAGCTTGGCATCTACTACCATGAGCAAACTGGAAAATCTGGAAGAGTAACATCAGCTTCCCAATAAAATAAGAAATTTTTTCTTTGCTGACATTAGATACGTAGTTGCACAAGCTCCACAAATTGTATGTGAACAACCCAAACTCCCAGTCCACTAAAAATTCATTCACTAACATCCGCAAAAATGTGCAAAAACCGTTACGCCAAATGCAAGATACCTGGCTTAGCAAGAAAGTGGAAACAATACAGGAATTTGCTGACAAGCACGATATGAAGAACTTCTACCATGCCATAAACGATATCTATGGACCCACAAAGTCAGGCTCATCACCTCTATTAAATGCTGATGGGTGTGATGTGCTTGTTCAGGCTGTCTTGAGGTCAACTATAGATGACTGTTGAATTTTAACCAATTACTCTGCAAGCATTTGAGTTTTATTGTTCGGGTGTATTCAGTGTAGTTGATCAACAATACAGAATAAACAAGACGATCGATTTAACGAGTAAAGAGATGTGGTCAACACTGATGAACAGTTCATACTATATTTATTCCAATAAAAGGCCACAGTAAATGTCTCTGTCAAAATAAACACGTCTTTACCCTAGAGGATTCTATCGCTAACTGATTTTCCGGTCTCTAACCCAACATATCCCAAACGTCACTAGTCCCGTTCAATACACGTCATCTATGGTGCGTCGCTAAAAAACTAATACTATAAATAAAATGTCTAACATGGGACAATCCTATTGACAGATAAGGAAGAAATCCTAAAACGCTGGGCAGAGCACTTCGAAAAGGTTCTCAATACACCTTCCATCATAAATGAAGCGGCCATAGACAGGCTACAGCAAGTACCAATAAATGAAAAAAAAATGGATGACCCCCCTACGCTAAAGGAAACCGATCTTGCCATTCAACAGCTCGCAAGCGGAAAACCCCCAGGAGCTGACTCCATTCCCGCAGAGGTCTACAAAAAAGGTGGATTAGCCCTGATTGAAAGACTTCATAAAGTATTCTTAATTATGTGAAAAAAAAGAGTCAATACCACAAGACTTTAAAGATGCCACAATTGTTCATTTATACAACCGAAAAACAAATCGCCAGATCTGCGACAACCACAGAGGAATATCTCTTCTGTCTATTGCTGGGAAAATCCTTGCACGCATCCTACTAAATCGTCTCATGCAACACATAGAATATGGTCTACTACCAGAAAGCCAGTGCAGCTTCAGAAAAGAGCGTGGAACCATTGACATGATCTTTGCAGCAAGCCAGCTCCAGGAAAAATGCTAAGAACAAAATGCTGACCTGTTCTCAATATATGTCGACTTAACAAAATCATTCGACACTGTTAGCAGAGAAGGACTCTGGAAGATCATGTCAAAGTATGGCTGTCCACAAAAATTCATAACCATGGTGAGACTATTTCATGACGGCATGAAGGCTCGTGTCCAAGAAAGTGGAGAACCATCAGAGCCCTTCGAAGTATCAAACGGGGTAATACAAGGCTGTGTCCTAGCACCTAAACTGTTCAGTATCATGTTCTCCGCTATGCTGACAGATGCATTCACAAATAGAGAAAACAACGGGATAAATATATCATACAGATTTGATGGTGGTCTATTCAACCCGAGGCGGCCTAAAGCAAAATCAAAAACAAATGCAGCAGTAATCAGAGACTTGCTATTTGCTGACGACTGTACCCTAAATGCCTGCTCTGAAAACGATCTGCAGAGCATCGTCAGTGACTTCTCAAGAGCATGCTCAGACTGGCCTTACCATCAATACGAACAAGACTGAAGTCTTATGTCTACCTGCTCCTGGGAAAGCCTACTCGGATCCAAGCATTACTATAAATGAACAGGATATAAACGCAGTGGACAAATTCACATATCTTGGAAGCACAATCTCCAGAAATGGAAAAATCGATAGAGAAATCGACCTGCGTATCGCCAATGCCAGAGCATCCTATGGCAGACTATCTAAAACTGTCTGGAACAGACGTGGTATCACCACAAACACAAAGCTAGGGGTCTAAAGAGCCGTCATCCTCCCTACATTGCTCTATGCCTCAGAAACATGGACAGTGTACAGTAAACATGCAAAGAAACTGAACCACTTCCACATGACATGTCTGAGAAAAATACTAAATGTCAAATGGCAAAATACCAGATACAGAAGTTCTTCGAACTGCGTGTCTGCAAAGCATCGACACAATCCTGATTCAGTCCCAGCTGCGATGGGCAGGTCACGTCTACAGAATGGAAGACCGCCGCATTCCTAAACGACTCTTGTATGGCCAACTAAGCGAAGGAAAGCGCTCGCAAGGTGGTCAAAGAAAGCGCTTCAGGGACACCCTCAAAGCTTCTCTGAAGGCGTTCAGCATAGACCCAGGCACCTGGGCAAAATATACGAAAAAGTCCTTAAAATATACGGGAATACATAGAAAAAAAAAGTCATTTTGGGGTGTCATTCAATATGGAAAACGTCAATCCTACACGCTATTAATAAAAACGGCACTATGCATTAGCCGTAATTCTGTAATCAGGTGAAAAAATCTTCTCGCGCCTCAAATTAATGAATTCTCAAAAGATAGATTGAAACATTTGGTAATTCTTGCTATTGAGCGGGATCTATGTGGGAAACATAATTATTATGATATACTGTTATGATATTATTATGATATACTGTATGACTTTGCTACACGCAAGGCTCGTAAAGTAAGTCTGTACGTAATAAAGAAAGAATTAAATGCATATACGAATTTATTTTCTAATACAAATTCTTAAATGTGACTTATCGTCCGCTTCCCTACCCAAACTTGGCCCCGCGAAATCCGTTTAGGGCCCCACCATACTTAAGTCCGGCCCTGCTTTTTAGTGTTTGTAAAATGTTTTAAATGTTTCGGATGTTCCTTTAGAGTTGACGATATTTTACTTCCTAGACCAAACCTCTCGCAAGACGAAGGGGAATGGGAGTGGGCAGGGTTTGACAGTCCAGCGCGCAGCCATCCGTAGCGAGCTGTGAAAACGTGTTTCACCCCAACTATTGTTTTTTTTTGGGGGGTGACTATCCGCAGAAATAAGAGAGTAATATTTCCTTTACTTTTTGTTTGACTTGTTTAGGGAAGAAGAGAATTATATATATATAGATGAGAATACTTTCATGTTGCAATGGAGATAGGAATAATACAAGAAAATACAACTGACCGACAACAACAGAGACATTTAGAACAATATTAATATCATTTTTCCTTACCTCTTGTGATTTCGCGATGACAGGTCAGTCACACTTAGCGAATGTTATATCATTTTATAAAAGAATGGTTTCAGTTTACAAATTATCATGTCACTCACTTAATGTATATAAACTGATATTTTCATACATTGTGTCATAAGCAAATTATTGCGTGTCCATTAAAGCTTTAATTGTATGCATGACTTAATTAGTCAACTCCGAGAAATTGTATGTTAGAAAAACATTCTCTCTGAGGCCTGCCAATTTATCGAAAAAAAAAACCCAACAAGTATAGTATGTAAAGGACTTGAAGAATAAAAAAGTTATCCAAAATTGTAAAGGCCTCTGTCAGCCATAACAATCCTGTAAAAGCCAGAAGAAAGAGATAGTTATTTAAAAAAATATTGATTTGTATATATGTTATTTATTTATTTTCAATAATTTGGCTTTCTCTAAAATTTTAGCAAAGTGCAATGTTTTCCATATAAAAAGATATTAAATACTTATCAAAATTTGTCCAGCGATTGAGTCACAGCAGCAATTTTTAACCTTACGGATTAAATGTCGAACTACAAAAAAAAAATTGTTTATAATTTATTCAATGTCATTGACGATATCATCAGATATTGAAATTCATCCAGGAAAATATCTCTAAATATTTACACTCCTTTTCGAACTTTGTTTTCATTACATATAAGAACTGTAAATATTAATAGAAGCTTTATAATATGAAATCTTTTTTTTTTCTTTCTAAATTTTTAAGAAATACATTTTGATAGTTTTTTTCTAAAGAACATCAAGTTTATACATTCCATTGTCAATACATTAATTTTTAACTTAAATATTTCGTGGTAGAGAGAGAGAATAAGGATCCATTCGTTTCAACGTTACACAAAAGCGGAAACTGAAATATTCACGTATCGCACTAAACTACATAGACTTGTAGCTTAAAGAACAAAGATCTAAGATGTTGATTTTATATAATAAATATAAAGTTGCTTGGCTGAGTGCAAAATGCACTTAAATATCTAGCAATCAGTGCAGGTAATGAATCTTTTGCTAATATTTGCTTAAAGGTAGCACGGGCATCTTGTACCATTTGAACCCAGATCTACCTGCATAGCAATGAGCATTACAAAGTGTGAAAAATGAAGGTTAAAAAAGCAAAAATAAATACACATTTTCAAGTCTATTTTCAAGATTTTCATTTAATCTGTAGATTTTTTTTGTAAAAATATTTGGCAAGAAACAACTGGCCTAGAAGGTTAAGGCAGTGTCATTGTGTGCCAGTCAAATGCTCCTTTGTATATTGCATAAATTAAACATAAACATTATTGTACAAAAAATATTTACAAAAAAAGCACACATAAACAAAAAGAAAAGAAAAAGAAAAAAAATAAATAAACTTAAGAAAATTAATTTCTTGATATATGTGTGTATAGATAGAAGGGCACATTGAATGATATATATATATATATATATATATATATATATATATATATATATATATATATATATATATATATATATATATATATATATGTATATATATATATATATATATGTATGTATATTTTTATTGTATATATATATATATATATATATATATATATATATATATATATATATATATATATATATATATATATATATATATATTTATAGATAGATGGAAACATGCATACATATATATACATATACATATATAAGAATGATTTTTTTTATAGAAAAAATGTTTATCAAGAAATTTCTAGGAAAAATTGATATTATTAAATGTAATAATTCATTTTCACCACGTCATGTATGCAAAGTATTTTTTTTTATGTAGGACAAGTTTTTTTTTTTTTAAGATATCACAAAGTCGCACATCTTTTTGAATAGGAGTAGAGTTTGCTATCCTGAAATATAATATAATATAATACAATTAATATAAAAATGCAAAAAAAATAATATATTATAATAAAATATAATATAATAATTATATCATATTATATCATATTATATTATAGTATAGTATATTATACTTAGATGAAAAAACTAGTGTGTAATTCATTGTAACGAGTAACTAAAATAATGTTAATGTTGTTTCCTAAAGATCAATGGGATTAACGTGGAATTATGTTTGCCCTATATGCATATACATCGTATCAAAATTAGTGATAAGGAAACTCCGATGGTTTTGACAATTTTTGACATAATATTTGTTTTTATTAACAGTTAATTAATATATTCTTCTTCTTTTTTATTTGCAATAATAACTTAGTAATTGATTTTTTTTCTGACATAATATTTTTTGCGCATCCAAAACAGTCAGCCTTTCACCGGGTGTCTGTGTAACGTAACACGAACCTATTAATTTAATGTATTGACTTACTGTAATACGGAAAACCATTACAGAAACGTTTACATCTACGTAAAGGAGATATATCTTCGTCTAAGCATTTAGATCTTTTAAGCAAAGTAAAAATTGCCTGGTAAAAGTAGATTTACAGATTTATCCCCGGTCATTTCATCCACTGGTCATTTCATCCTCCGGTCATTTCATTTCCAGGTCATTTCATCCACCGGGGTGAAGTGACAGGGGTTTCTTGACTAAGCACGGAAGTGTGTATTTTCTCGCCTGACCACTAAACACTCAACAAACACCATCGACTACACGTAGTCTAGACTAGCTTCACACTGACCGGTTTGTTAGAACCAGTCAGACACACGATCTATACTTCTTGGGAGAGGGAGGGGCTTAGATAAAAATGCTACATTTTTTTTATCGAGTTAGTTATCTTAATGCTTTTGGATCTCTCTGTCTCTCTCTTAATATAAATATAACGTACCATAGCTCTGGACTATGACAACAATAAGCCTTTACGGCTATTGTAAAGGATTAAGCGATACAATGGGTTAAATCTTGTTTCCCTTTCAATGTTGTTGAGGGAAGTGACGTTTGCCTAACCTAAAAACAAAATCTCAAAGAACCCAATTTTTGTTTTTCAGATGTAAAGAATTCAATGACTAATTTATTAAAGATAAATGTTTCTAAGCATTTAAATACAAAGGGTAAAATGGTTACTATTACAACATTCAACGCAGAATTTAAATATGTTAAGAATTGAAATTTGAAAAACCATCCGAGTTTTCCATTAACTTTCATAATTTAGGACAAGTATACTGTTAATAATATTATCAGCGTAGATTTAGCGTACTTCTGTTTTAATATATTTAAACTATTTTTTGAAGCTCATTATTAACTTTAGGGACAATAAGAGTAGTTAAAAAATACATTGACATTTATAAAGGAGGAAGAATGAACCATGTCGTAATGCTATCCCAAATAGTTAAAACTTGTACCAATTAGAACGTAAATAAAAAATTATACGTACGTTTTAATTAACACAAGAGAGACATGAAGACAAGTAGACACCCTATCATTGTATCAATATCTTGATTGAACTTCATCGTAGATTGTCCGCTGGCCACTAATTAGATAAAGAGTAAATAGTTTTAGATTTAGTGATTTGGCTTTTGTTTTTCTTTTATCACATATTCTCTTTCTTCTCTTTTTTTTCTTTTTTTCTCTCTCTTTATTTCTCTTTCTCCTTCTTCCTCTTTTTTCTCTCTTCTTCTTAATTTAATTTAATTTTTCGACATTAATAGTGTCTCTTTTACAACTTTCAGTCAAATGTTATTTCTTGTGCGCGTATACTTTACTTTCTTACATTTACTTTCTTACATTTAAATAATGTACGAACAATGTTATTATCACTATGCAGGAGCGACAATTTAATTCATTAGCATTAAAGTAAAAAAAATGTATGCCCTATAAGTGTGTTGTTTACTTATTATTTGGTTAATAAACAATTTAATCTTGATAATAATGTTAATCCTCAATTAAAGATGAAACAGGATGGAGGACACGCACTAACCATGAAATCAATTGTATGAAGGCCCACCGACATTGACAGAAATTAAAAAGAACAGACTACGTTGGGCAGTTCACATTGAAAAAATGTCAGATTGCAGAGGAGCGAAAAGTTTGTATACAGGCAAAAACCAAAAGTAAAGCGACACAGAAGCCAAAAGTGATGGATTGATGATGTAGAGGCAAATGTACAACAGCTTGGAGTGAGGGCATGGAGACAAAAGCTTAGAAGAGATCTGAATGGAGAGATGTGTTCAAGCAGGCCAAAGTCCTCCATGGGCTGAAGCGCTACTGGGTTGGATGGATGAATAATAATAAGCCATGTCAAAAATATCACGCACATAACTTCATCTTGTGTTCCTTTTAGATCTTTTAACACACATTCGCACCGTTCATAATTCACACCCAACTTCGAAATGTAACACCCCTCCTCCCATATAGTAACTAAAAAATTTAAACCTTCCCTAGCGCTGCACGGAATGGGTTGTCTGAGCTAGCCAGGATAACCTAGTGACTTAGCAGAATTTAGGTCATTGTTTAATATGCATGACTAAATGAATGACGTGTAGGATGTAATCATCCTCTTTTTGGAAGTAATGTCTGTATAATATAAAATAGGATAAGATAATAATTAAGGGCAAATAAGATAGAGAAGAATTGGAAGAGGGAGATAAAAAGAGAGAAAGATGGAGAAAGAAAAAGAGATATGTGGTTGAAAGAAATAGGAAGAGTTAAATGGAAGGTGATAACGAGGGGTCAACAGAGAAGCAGATAAACAGAAAGAGGTAGAGAAGAGAAAGAGAGAGGGAAAGTAAAACGGAACGGAGAATTAGGAGGAAGGAGAACAGACGAGAGAAAGAAATAGGGAAAGGAAAAAATAGACATAAAGAGAGAAGAGATATAGGAAGAAAGGTGGGGACTGACAGATAGAAATGAAGAGAAAAGTTACGATCACGTGGGGGCGAAAAAGAAAGATAAAGAAGAAAGGGAGCGGTAGTGAGAAAGTGAGTGAGGAGAGAGAGGGTAGAGAAGGAAGGAATGGAAGAGAATGGAATAGAAACACGACATAATTCTCACCGTAATTCACATCACACTGGATGTGTCTAGTCTTGTCGCACACACTGTATACAATAGTTACCCTCTTGAACCTGATACTGCTTACTAAAGCACCATCTTCCTTAGCGATTCGTTGACCATTGCTCCAGACTGAAAACCCACAAAGGGATGGGGAGTTCTCACAATAAAGCTTAATTCCAAAAGACGGTGTGTATAAAGTTATGTTGCAAAGGTCTTTCTGCATGGTCTGTTCATTACCTCGTATAATTATTGAATCCGGATCTATCACAATAAGAATGTTAAGTTTAAATTCATTGTATTCTTACCAATAAAGATACAATATTTCTTTAATACGTACAACATGAATTTAAACAATAAAATAAAGAGCCCAGCAGTGTAAATGTTGTTGCCATTATTAACAAAATTATTGTATAAAGTACATATCCTGCAATGACCTGCACTCATATTACAAACTAATGGATATTTTAAACAAGTACCTCTATTACAACAAGAAAAATATAAAAAGAATTTCGAAAAAACACAATAACAAAGTTTATATAATAAGTGTAATTGTATCACTAAGTTTATATCAGTCATAGACTAACAATATGATTAGTAATATTTTACCACTTTTTTTTTGTTTAGCGCTATTTCATGCGTTTAGCTTTCTCATTGCGCGATGATCCTATCACTTGTTCGGATCAATTGGTAAATGGCTAAGGTAGAAATAAATGGGGATCTGCATGAATCGTACCGTGATTGCATTTCTAAAGCATTTATATTAAAAAAGAATTTGTACGATTTGAATTTAATTTCGAGAGCTGAAGCCTTCACAAGCCAACACACTAACCACTGTGGCATCGGATTGCTCATGAATAAAGAAGGTTTCATAGAAATTTAATGCTCAAATGACCTTATTCTCTACACAAAGTGCCACCTTCAAAATCACTTTTCCTTTATTCAGTTAAACACATAACACAAATGGAACTAATATGGCTTGTCTTCGAGTCCCAAGATTAATGAAGAAATAATTGTGAGAAGTTTCAATTATCCGAGATCGGGTTAGGGAGATATAACTTTTTTACCAAACAGACAGACAGAGTTGATATAAGATTTGTAATCATGCCACGTTTCTAAAATGGTTTACTATAATGCTTTCGTTTTCTAAATATAGTACCGGAATTTATGGTTAAATAATGGAGTCGCAGTTCTTGAAAAGTCGGACTAGAAAGAGCAGAAATTAGTGAATATTTTGTTTTATAGATTTTGATTTTCTTTTGTTATTTCAGTAGAGTTTAATAGAGAATGTAAGTCAAGAAAATATTATCAGTCAGACATGAGAGGTGATAAGAGGACAGTCTGTTCTATATATTTTACTATCGCCGCATAAGTCTTCACTTTTTTTTATAAGGTCTTGCTATCACAATGTTATTGTCAGTGTAAATCCCTATCATCTTTGGTATTTTCAGGGCGTGGCTGTTACAGTATAGTAATATGAGGTAAACTCCCCATGGTTAGCGCTGCCTTCAGCCTCTTATTGTGAGCAAAGCCAGAACCGATGGGCGGTATGGTGTGTTCGCGGTAAGGTCCCCTTACTTGGTCCATGGCCATTACTGCTGGAGGCCTTCATAATAGCTCCCGATCTAGGCCTGTTCATTTGATAAAAGTATTTCTAATGATCAACGGGATAATGGCTTCTTCAGAGCCTATTCCTTGCTGTACCTTATCGAAGGTATTTCCAAGAACTGTTGCCCTCTAAAACCTCCAGGATGTCCTCCACTAAAAAAATCAACCTTTCCACTGCGTCTTAGAGAATTTCTTACCAGAGACCACGCAAAGCACCTAAACTGTACTAAGAATGTCGATGGAGCATGATTCCTTTCATAAAATTAGGCGAATGAAATCAAGCTCTAGTTATGTTTCTTATGTCACTTAGACTGAAATCAACTGTTTTTACCATTCTCATCTAAATAGTTTATTCAAATCCCATGATGTTCCTTTAACCCAAAAGCTCCACATAATAGACTGGACAATAGCTCGAATTAAAGAAATTTGATTGAATATTTGATTCATTGTTTACATACTATTTTACTTAATTTTTTGGCGTTACCTGCGCATCCAAGTGTGACTATGGAATGTTGCGAACTCGTGTTGAAAGAAGGGAACAACCAAAATAGACGTACATTTAAAAAAAAAAAATCTTAACAGTCTTTATTAGGATTAAATTATTTATACTACTATAATTTTTAGACTTTGGTGTTAATATATTGCTGTAGAGCAGGGGTTATCAATCTAATGGTTGCGACTTCCTTGGTGGTCGATTGACCATTTGCCAGGGGCGCCTAAGACCATCGAAAATATGGATTGGTATTGTCTACTCTTCTATTGCTGTGTGTGTGTGGGGGGGGGGTCGCGGCAGAGTGGGGGATTATAAAAAGGGTCGCCGAGCTTAAAAGGTAGAGAACCGCTGCTGTAGAGAGTATGATCGCATAACAAGACGTAAACGTTTCCTTAAATGATATTACTTTCATCTTTATTATATGAAACACCTAATCTGTAAATAAGGCGAAAAAAAAGGGGTTTTTAGACATAAGTGATTATAATGTAAGGCCCACATAGTCGCATCTTCTGAATCTGTAGTGCAGAACTAATATATATTATTTTATTCTTTTCAAAAAGGACAGTTAAAGGATACTATTCTCGTATTCCCATAAAATTCTCCTTTTATCAAAGTGTAGGTAAGAACAAGTTGACAATATTGTTCCATTCAACTAATGATAAAGGTTATATTTACCGAATATATCCGGAAACGTCCGAATGTCGCTGTACTTGTGGCCTCCATTGATGCTGCTTATTTTAGCTCGAATGTTCGCTTTAGTGAAAGCGATCTGCGCTCGGAATCTACAGGTTACGTAGAAAATATTGCTTTCGTTCAGTTCACAATAGCAAACTTTAGAAATGCTGATATTGTTACAATCAATTAGTGAAGCTTCATAAATCTGATGAAGAAAATGTCACTTTTAAAGAGACCTCTGCAGTGTTTTCATTAAGTGTGAGGAAAATAAAAACGATTTAATAATTTATATGTAGAAAATGCGAAGTTGTAAACGCATGTTAGTTAGCGCTAGTGTATCACTTAGAAATAAAAAAGGATGTGCAGTTGCTATGTGGTAAAGCGCTTAGCTTCCGAACCGGAGGGTTTGGGTTCGAATCTTGGTTAAGAAGCGTACTTTGTTATTTTCTTTTTTTTCTTTTAGAGCGTCATCTCTAATGTAAAGAAAAGTAAGGGCAGTTTGTGTTATACTGGCCACGCTGAAACCAGACACCTCATCACACGAGACATTTCATCATTATGGCAGTTCATCATTGCACATTTAGGGTTAGGGTTAGAGTTATGATTATGAATCGCTATCTATACTATAAAGTAGAATGTGAGGTGTATATATGTGACTTATAGAGATCAAAACCGCTTGACCAATCTTGATAAAACTTGTCAGGAATGTTTCTTGGGTACCAACTTAGACCTTAGTGTATGTATTGTAGCCCTCAAACAAACTTAGGCCCTAAAAAAAAAATAAAGTTGTCCGACTCTATTAAAGCTATGGTATTTTATGGAACTAGGCCATGTCTACATTGTTGACATGAGAAAAGATCGAAAGGATTTAGACCTAGATCTAAATTTAAGAAATAAACTTTGCGCAGATTGTTTTTTGCTTTTACACATGAAAATACAAAAGAAGATCCGTTGATTTCATCATATAATAAAATTAACTTTAAATTTTGTGTTTCAAAAGCATTTTTTACATAATTTAGTTCCTGATATCTGTTACAACAGATTTCCCGGTGAACATTCTTTCATTAGACAATACCGTAATGAATCGCGTAGGTTTGATTAATTGTTTACTTTATAATCCCATCCCTAGATCTAAAACTCTAATTCAACTCTAAGACGATAAAACTTCTCTTCGCACATATAGTTTTATACTTTAACAAATGAACATACCAATTATAGTCCATTCATTTCATATTTTGATCAAATAAACATTCAAATTTGGTTTTCTAAAGCATTATTTTTAAGAGACTACTTTCGTTTACAACAGCTGCGAAGCAGAGTTGAGATAGGCCTAGATCTATATTCATTCATGAATCGCGTACTAAAAATTATTTCGTTTAATTGTTCACTTTATAATCCCATTCATTTAACAAAGCTATCGCTCTTTTCGTTTTTAATAGATAAGAATGTATTGACTTCGGGTAAACCCATTTTCGCAAAACTAATTTTATTTTCGTAGCGAAAGAGAAATAACGTGAAAGGATCATTAGCTAAGTTTAACATACATCTAAATCCAATCCACTACATTAAAAAAAAACACAAACTTGGACCCGCAGGCCGCGGGTAATGCCAGGCTAGTAATATTTAAATGTGCAATGAGGAATTGCTATAATGTTGAAATGTGCAATGATGAATTGCCATAATGATGAAATGCTGAAATGATGAAATGTCTCGTATGATGAGATGTCAGAAAACCGTGGCCACAAGCCCCTTTGTTAACTGTGTGCCGCATAAAAAGATCATATTTACATCATCTGCCATATAGAGCGCATAGCCTAAGGGGTCTACTTTCAAAATTAATGTCAAAAATCAAAATTGATGTACAAAATTGCCAAAAATTATAAATCTAATTAATCAAGTAGAGTTTTATTAATTAACTTTTCTTTTTTTTTTTTCTGAACAAAATAAATGTCATTTTGAAATAAAATATACATTCACACCAGACTGGCGCATAATTTACATGCGAAAAGTTTCTATAAGATAATGTCTATTTCGATGTTTTATACATTATGCAGCGAAGGAGTCCTTGTGTCTGTTGTCTTTACTATCAATGTCTTGTATCTCTTCTGTGGTGGTAAAATCACAATATCCTAACCCAAAGGATGATGTTTTATTTCCAGAATCTTTTTAGCGATTTTTTAAAATGTATTTTCTCAGCTGCCCTAATGGGGTTTGTATTTTGACAATGACTTTACTAGCAGCATTTAGGATTCTATGAAGCTTTTTTGAATGTTAAGATTGCCATACTAGGCAGGGATATTAAATCTTTAAAAAATCGCAGATGTGAGTGTGATACGACATAGCCAAGGCCTTTTCGCTAACATTAAATGTGGGCATTTTTCTAAGTAATCGTAATCTTTGCTGCCCTTTTTTGCTAGTATATTCAGTATTTGCAGTCTAGATGTTTGAAGAAATTTTTTTAAATATTTAGTGTTAAAGGGTTACACTAAACTAAGGTAATAACAGAACAAGCAAATTATGAAAAATCATATATATATATTATAGCTTTTATATAGCGCTACTTTCATGCTTATAGCATGTTCAGAGCGCTTTTGGTCCAATCTCATTTGTGGACCAGTGGGGAGGGGGAGGAGGTATCTAGGAGTTGGTTTTCCATGCTGCCTTTAGGCGCTCAGTAAACACAGCTTTGCCCGAGTCGGGTGTCGAACCTCAAGCCCCCTTCTAGGTAGCCAATCCAAGCCAAGTTTAAGCGCACTTGGCCTCTCGACCACAATGAGTGAATGAATGAACAAATAAGCTTATCTAAAGGGCAAGAAATTGGCCTTAAAATTACTTCTATCGATAATGTACAAGTTATTTCCCCATTTTGAGATCAACGAAAAAAACAAACAAACTATAATTTATTGATTAATTGGGTAATTTTTTTAATTGATTCCTGTTTTGGTAGGTACAATTGTTTAAAGTATCAACTTGATTGGAAATGCGTGTGGGAGAAATAGCGTAAACAATTATTTTGATGTGACTAAACCCAACAAATAATTAACTTATTAGTTACTTAAAAAAAATGGTTTTATGTATTGTATATGCCAATACATATTTATGTAAAAGAATATACACACATTAATGGAAGTGTTAGAGAAATAACGTATACTCACTTTTTACCCGGTACACAGACAGACAGACATGGTGATTTGATAAATGGTTTGTACAAATAATCAGAACACGTAATTGTACCAACTACTAACTACTACTTCATTGATCTCATCGTTTAAAGGCCATATGAATGTTCTGGATGGTTTACTTACGTAGTTTCTGCCATCAGTAGTTTGTATTTTGAACATAACATATCTCCCCCATTGTTCGGAGGCTCCCCTTAAGTCCGCTACCGTCTTGAAGACGGCGACATCCTTACCATCAATGAGGCCTTCACTACATTTTGTCTTGCTATAGGATTGATCGTATTCTAGTAAGTTGACATGAATCCTTTTACTTTCAATAAAATCTGCTTTTTTATTTACAAATGAAAATTAAACGTCACTTTTTGTAAACATATTCATACATTAAACAGTTATAAATAAGTGAATTAAGTAAATATAGCAAAACAACTATATACATATAGTCGTAGTTAACCTTTAAGTTCATATAATCATTTAATATTTGATATATATGGAAAATTAAAATAAATATTGTGTCCATAAAACAAATGTTGTTACGCTTACTGTAACTCCAAAACGTCAATAAAATGCAAGCCAAGTTCACTTTAAGTTGGCATACCATTTTTTGCCTCTTACATATTCTCTGTTAAATAAACAATAAATCATTGTTTAACTGTATTCTCTCTATTAAAACATATTTTATATATATATATATATATATATATATATATATATATATATATATATATATATATATATATATATATATATATATTCTTTTTTTCTTCTTTTCTCTTGTCACATTCTTTGTCATACTTTATACCCCTTATTTTTAGCATGTTGTCATTGTCATTAAATTTTTCCTTTTTTTTTTCTGTATATTTATTCATCTACCTTTTTTTAACTTATTCTCCATATGCCTACACAGACCAACATCGTAAATTTAATATGTATACAGTAGAGCATAATCTATATAATGACTCAGCAGTATGTACCATTTCATTATGAACAACAGCTTTAAAAATGGTGTCAAACTTTTTTCTAATTATTATATAATGGAATTGAGATTAACACATACTTTTGCAGCAATTTTTTGATTTTCCGTTCGAGGATAGTTATCACACGTACACATTCTTAATATTTCAAAGAGCTCTAAAAGTAGTACATACCTATTATTATCGTAGTTAAAGAAAGATATTACGATAAACACACCAGTCAGAAAAGTTTAAATGGCCGCCATTTAGTCATAACATAACAAGATCGATTTTTTCTTTCCCAAATATAAAACAGAACTGAACACACCTTGTTCCAGATTAATTCTTTGATACGATGCCAAAAAAAAGTTAAGTTGGATTAAGTCTATGAAAAAAATCAATATAAACCTAAGTCCGTTAAAAACTGTATAGTAGATTCTAGGTTTAATATCAATTTTAACAATGCATGGCTACTACTGGTACTTAAAGTTCAGACTCAGTAACAACAAGTAACATATTTGTTTAAAGACAATTCCTCCTTATAGATGCCGGAAAACACTCACAAACACAAAGACTTTGCTCTAAACTCTTTCTCTCCTAATTACCAAATGTAACACTTTCTGATTAATAAAAAAGTTATTGAAGTTTGATTATAACAGAATAGTGAAATACAAATGAGAGAAATAAATCTATCGAAATGAGGAAAATAATTACGAAGAGAAAGAGTTAATAACTAATGTATTAGTGAAAATAAAAAACAAAAAGAAAAAAAAAACAACTCTCCATGTAAAAAAATTGAGTTACTCAGAGATATAGTCAAGAAGAATTTAGATTGGCGATCCAAATCCAGACTTATAAGCTTCGATAACTACACAAACTGTGTCTAAAATGTTTCCGAACGGCTATTTTGTTTTGACTTCTTTAATGACTACATGCGGATATACCCGCTGGCGTATGTGTTGAACCATTTCAATTATTTAGGATACTATATTTACAAATTATAACAGTCAAATCCCAGTACTCCATGTGAGGCCCATAGCTAGTGATCCTTTCCCTAAAGATATACATCAACTGTAAATTACTACGAAAATAGTTAAATTCGTATTGGAGAACATGGTCAAGACACGTCTCTGTTGTTTTTTTGTGTGTCTACCTTTAAAGAATTTGAAAAAAAAAAGGAATTTTAGGGAATCGACATGCTCTAATGGCGAATGTGTGTGTGTGTGTGTGTATCTTTACATGAAGAATTTTAAAGTTTAAAAAAAGAGTATAAGTTTGGGATTGACACTTTTTTAAAAATTTATTTAGAAGTTGTTGTTTTTAAGGCAATGTCTCCTTCACACTGCTGACCAGCGATGACTTTGGTCTTAATACTTATATATGATAGATTTAAACAAGCAAAGGAAAAAAATAATATTAAAAAAAATCAAAGTTTATCTACTTTGTATGAAGATGGCAGGTTTTAACTCCCTTTCTGCTGTATAATACACAATTCATTATTTACTATTTAATTCATTAACATATTTTTTTGTACTGTACTGATTCGCCTGTTTTCGTTAAAATATGAAATAAGTACGCAAACGTTCAACGTGATACAGAATAGAAAGTGGGAAATTAAAACAAAGGGCAACAAAATGCAATAAAGACAGAACATCCATCTATATATTTTCATCTATCATTAAGTAGCATTTATTTTCCTAATTTCAGTAGGAAAGCTAAATAATTAATTACCAATACTTTAGTAAATAACATG
Organism: Biomphalaria sudanica; assembly: GCA_036873155.1. NCBI lineage: Eukaryota > Metazoa > Mollusca > Gastropoda > Planorbidae > Biomphalaria > Biomphalaria sudanica. The sequence continues at coordinate 5,819,560 of JAZGLO010000933.1, read as the reverse complement.
TGAATTTTTTGTGTTTGATTTATGTTTTGACAGGTGCAATGAAAGAATTGGTAAATTTTCATCTTGATCTAAGAATGGGAAGTAGGAGAAAAGAAATCTAACTTTTAACCAGACAGACATATAGACAGACAGAGTGCGTTGATACGAGCTTTGTGATGAATAGTAGAATACGGCTAAGGCAAGAAGGGAGGAAATACTTACTTTGGTACAATTTCTTTAAAAAGGGGAAGAGAGGTTTGGATAATTTGTTACGAAAAAAAAAAAAAAATAGGTAAAGTGGTCCAATGACTTTCATGGTCCGACTTTCGCGGAAGGGCTATACAATGGGTTCTCAAAAAAAATTGTATTGGAAAAAAAAAAATACCAAACATTTGAAAACATGCGAGTTTCAATTTTTTTAGCCAAAGCTTAAAGGGAGATAATAAATCCCAACTGCATAATTATTATATCACACAAGCTACCCATTAGGTACAGCAAACCCGATTTTAATCCTCACTTCAACATCCTTTTAAAATGCATTATCTCTTCGTAATCTATGGGTATAAGCTTTCAAAGTCATGGAGTCGTGGTGGCTGAGTGGTAAAGGGGTACCGGTTCGAATCCTGGGGAGGTCTGTAATTTTTACTTTAAATTTTTACTTAAAGCTACCCAGGTTTAATGGGTGCCGAACCAGAGACTCATTGGTAACGAACCATGCTGAGAATTACTCCCCAATAGCACGGAAGAGACAGCGGGCAATGAGTTTTAAGGCCGCACATGGACTAGTTGTCTCTCTCTCTATCAAATCTCTTGTCCCGATGGTCCTTCATGCAGAACGGGACATTCCTAAAGAATGTGGTTTACTGTTTCTACCTTCGTGTGTCGCAGTTCTCCATAAATCGTCCAAAGTACGAGCTTATTGGACTTTGACCGACTCGGTGCTGGGCTAGGACGGCCTGTTCCGCAGAGTTGAGCTCCAGCCAAGCGTCCTTTCGGTCTGGTCTAATCAACTGCCTATGGAGCTCTCGGCCTTTATTGGAAACATCCCAACAATCGAACCAATGGGTGACGGGTACCTGACTGTTGGGGAAAAGTAAGGCGGTTGGTCGTTTTGCTGGTCACAGAAACAGATGACCTTGACATCACCTCAAGGTCTGAAAAGGGGAACTTTAACAAAGGCAGACAACGGTTATGTCTGTGCAAGATGTGAAGATATGAAAATCTCAGTTCCCGCGTGGAACACTGCACTCTTCCTTAGTTTTGAAACTCAAAGACCAACATTATGCCTTTTTATAATGTGAACTCAATGGCCCTCATTCACCAATCGTAAACAAACAACATTGAGTCACGTGCTACTCTATCTCTTCTATACAAATTACGATCTAATTTTAATCAACAATGGTTATCACGTGACTTTTTTTTCCATTTTTTATCAATGTTATCACGTAACCGTTCATTTTGGTGAATGAGGTCATCTGTAAAATTCTTTTTTACTCTTAAGTTTTTCCGAGTTTGACCAGGCTTAAAATTCAATGGTCCAGTCAGAGAGCTCTCACAAAGTGTCACGCAAAGCGCATCTGTCAAATAGTAGTGCTACTATGCCATACACACCGAGCTCTAGCAAAATATGGTTATTTGTAAGGTCATTTTCCATAATGGAACGAAGGTACCATTGATGGAGACCTTCTATAAAACACCTCGAAGCCATTAAAAAGTGTGGTGAGAAGCCACTTCTTTATACACTATGCTTTTCTTAGTAAGCAAAGTGTTTTGCGATTCTCTGAATCGGTGGCGACAAAAAGCTCTGTTGGCAATATTGAGAAGGTTGTCTATTTCGCTATTAAGTGACGCTTCCATGAATACTGTTTTGCCCAGTTTTTTTCTAGCTTTTTCAGGTTGATAGACTGACCAAAGTACACATATAAATCTACACTTTTACTGAACGCCTATATTGGAGATTTAAATACACTGGTATGACAAAGTAGAAAACACCAAACTGTGGGAGATGAGTGGACAGAAAAATATAGAAGTGCAGATCTCAGAGAGGAAGTGGAGATGGATTGGTCACACCCTTACAAAAGATACCAGCAACAGAGCTAGGCAGGCCTTAGAGTGGAACCCTCAGGGAACAAGACGCAGAGGAAGACCAACAAGAACATGAAGAAGCAGAGAAGACCGGGAAGAGCTGGGAAATCATTTAAAAACTAGCAAGAGACCGTGGACAGTGGCGTGTTTTGTCAAGACCCTATGTTCCAATAGGAACTCAAAGGAGTGATGATGATGATATTGGAGATTTATATACATAGCGGAAAAGGCTATAAAAAGCAAGCTTTTAGGTGAATATTGTGTACAATAAAAGGCGCTGTTAATAAATTTTAATTAATAAAAAAATTATACATAAATAAATCAGAGATTTTATATAGTGCTATTTTCATACTCATAGCATGCTCATAGCGCTATAGTCCAATCTCTTTTGAGAACCTGTTGCGGGTGGGTTATCTGGGAGAAGGTTTTTCCGTGCTGCCTTTAGGCGCTAAGTAAACACAACTCAGCTCGAGTCAGGTGTCGAACCTTGAGCCCGCTTCACAGGTAGCCAAGCCAAGTTCAAGCATACTTTGCCTCTCGACCATGCTTTCCATTATACTCTTTAAAATGTTCAATCTATAGCAATGCAGAATAAAATTTTCTAAGTTCTTCCTTTTGAAACATAAAATATTAAAAGAAAAAAAAAACAGACTTTCTCTTTATGACTTAAAATGAATAGTCAAATAACTAACGGTATTTATGAAGATTTGACACCAAAAATCGACTGCCACGCATATTTTTTAAATGTTTAGTTTATCTCAAATAAGCAAATTTCGTTTTTTAATGTGACTTTCAATATGATATATTTTTTCTGTTTTTCATTCACATAATGAAAATGCTGTTTAAATATATATGGCGAACAAATGGAATGTTGAGACTAGCTCTTACCAATAGATTGGCACTACCAATGTCAGCGTTAGTCCACGAAACATGGTTATTACGAGTTTTCGGTTGTAAAGTATCGATCTCCTCAGGTGGAGTCCAATAGAATTCAGAACGTCATTGTTATTTTTAAAATCATAAAGACATTCTAGGAAATCGAGAACTTCAAAGAAGTTACATAATTATAACGGTTAAGTATTCCTTCCTTTTGAAATAGTCATACGATATACCAGAGCATGCTATATGAAACAACATTCACGATAGGAGAAGAGAAATTTACGTTAAAATGCAATACCAAATTGAAACAAAATAAACAAGTCTGGAATCTGACCTAATCAAAAGTGGCATTAAGTTGTATTGGAAAAAAAAAACATACATAATGGCATTTGTAGTAGTTCTATTCATTGGATTACTTTTTTGCTGTTTGGTGAAAACGAATTTGGAACAGGTAGAAAACGGTGAGTTTTCAGTAACATTAGTTAACTTTGGCCATCATTAACTTTACGGCCATTTTTTCAAGTTGTATTCGTAAAATTAAATTCTCTACCAGAGTATCACGTCAAATAAAATACACACACATAATTAAGGGAAATATAATCGTTAACAAAAGAGAATGTAAATAATTTATTTTTATAAAAGAGATCATGTCTTTTTGTTACAAAACATTTTGCTTTTCTTTTACATAAAAAAGTATAGTCCCAAGTAGTGGTGAAGTTTATTTGTGGTATTTAAAAGATTAATGCGCGAATTTAATACAAATGGATCATTATTTACTAAACTTATTATACAAGTGGGCAAGGTGGCAGAGTGGTAAAGGACTTGACTACCAAATCAAGAAATCCCGTATTTGAATCTTGGTGAAATCTGGATAGATCGATTTTTAATTTGCATTCAACTCTAACGGGTAATAGACTTTAGTTGTGAAAAGTAAAGCTGGTTGATTTTGTGTGTGCATGACTTTTGTTAAACTTTGGTCATAGGGAATGATGACTGATAGGTCATAGAAAGATCGAAAAGATAATTGGGTATATTATTGTGTTTTGTTTTATTGTTTGTGGACGACCCAGAGTTTACACACCTCTAATGGGTATAAGACTTTAGTTGGGGAAATCACAGACGATTGGTCGTTGTACAGGAAACTTGTTAAGCATTGGTCAAAGAAACTCAGGACTGATAGATCTTAAGATGTGAAAGGAAACTGATAATTTTGTTTGTTTGTTACTGTTTTTGGACGACCCTGAGTCCACACAACTCTAATATGTACTTGAAATAAGTTAGGGAAATTAAAGGCGGTTGGTCGTAGTGCAGGTCGCTAGACACCTTAGTTAAACCTTGGTTAAAGAAACATATGACCATTACATCATCTTCCCTATGAATTACATGGTTTCAATGGGGAACTTTACTTCTTATTGATTTTACCAAAACTCTAATGTGCCCCTGACATTAGTAAAGTAAAGGCAGTTTGTGGTTGTGCTTGAAACTCGTTTAGCGTCGGACATAGAAACTGGCTGATTGATTGTTAGCCCTGAAAGTGGAACTTTCACTATTTATGTTTTGTGTATTTGTTACAATATATCATAAGAATTTGTCATGATTGATGGATGAACTATAATTACAAGCAGCTTTAATTTTTAATGACTATTTTTCTTTTACTTTTTTTAAAAAATATGACTTTAACTTCCTTACATTTAGTATCCGACTGTAAGCCTTTTGAAGAGAATCAGCCTCATATTTGGAACATTCTATGGATTGCGCGTCAAGATGAGAATTCAGAGGTCGCAGTGGAAAAAGATGGCGTTATTTATGCATCCTGCGACCTTGACACGAGCTGTACAAATTATTTTGATCATCTGACAATCACTGACGTCCATTTGACCAGTGATGGGCCTTTAAGAATTGAACACAAAGTCCTTAATGCAACCAGAAAGGACGAAGGTTTTTGGTCTATAAAATATATTCAAGGTGTCCAATCGGATAGATCTCTTGTGAGCAGTTGTTATCTACGTTCTTATAGTAAGTATAGTCTAAATTACAAGTAATTATAGGCTATAAATTTCAATAAAAATTTAGCAATTGTTTTAAAGATAATTATATGAGTTTTACAGTTACTACAAAAATTACAAATATATATATTATATGTTTATATGTAGCAAAATTAATTTCCTAAATACATTTATAAGTAAAAATATTCTCAATTTTTTATAATTAGTTTTTTTTTTACAACACCCGAAAATAACTCAAACCAAATATTTCTTAATTGCTTTATATTTTTCTATTACATGACAGTTTGACGGAATGAGCTTGAGTTAAATTATGAATCTAACGTTTTAATTTTTTGTCGATTTTAATGTGTTTGTTTTTATATGACTTATTGTTTTTATTAAATTTAATTAATTCACTCAGCTAGGCTCAGAAATGTCGACTGCCTAAAATATTTGAGTTACGCTGGCCTGGAAATTATATGCAAGTCTCAAAGAGTTTATCCCAAAGCTAAATGTCATTTCTCTGTACATAGCGTTGACGTAAGTTCCGACTTTAAATGTCATCAAATATACAATAGCATTTTATATAACATTGATTATATCATTCCTCCACAAAAATATAAAACAAAATTATATATTGTAAATAGATTATATTGAAGATTCAATGATGGCTCTTTCCTATGGCATCCACTTATGTAGCTCAATAAGAAGAATGAATTTCTGATTGATTTACATTTTCGTATTTGAAATCACCAAAGGAAAGAAGCAAACAGGATTCTATTTTACCATTAGAAAATTTTTGGAGCCACTTCTTTATATAGCCAGGTTTTAAACTGGATCACCATGTTACCTCTACTCTTTCAAACACGGGCTCATTATTTTAAGCTTTACTTTCCGGTGGGTGGGTGTGTGTGCGTGTGCATGTGGGGGATTACAGTAACATTAGTTAGGTAAAAATCACTACCATTTATTTATTACTATTTGATAATTTAAATGTATTTCATGACCTTGATTTTAAAAAAAAATTATTTTATACACTCTATTTCTTGTAGGTATTAAAAAAGGATTTACTTCTGGTGACATATTTATTTTAAGAGCACTCTATGACTTTATCTTACAGAGTGTACTGAACAACACTTTGCATGTCAGGTACGATCATGACACTGTTACTGATGGCGAGACTATGTATTACAACACGGCATGCAGGCTTCATATACCTCTTGAGCTTCTCAGCAACGGAACGTATACTGTAAACGTGAACATGTATCCAGACGTCACTGGCGACGTCACAGATTCGGAATACGGCAATATGACGTCATTGGAGTTTGTTATAGATGGTAAACTGTTATCTACTACCACCAAACAGCGTTGACTTTATTTGGTTTCGTTAGCTGTATACATACAAGCATACACTAATTATAATGTAACGTAAAGACGTTAACAAAAGCGTGTTGTTTTATTTGAATACAGAGAGTAGCAGCATTCTACTAGAGATCTGTGAAGACAATTCAACTAGTCTAGTGAAAAGAGTGTGTGTGGTCAAGTCACATGACAGTACACCCCCCTGGGTAGATAAACAGAATATTATGTTGGAAAATGTGGAATCTAAATGTAAGCATAGACTCAATAATGGTTTTATTTTAATATGTTTTAACGGGAAAACCTTTCAGCCTTTTCGTGGCACCCGGTCGGTAATACGGTTAATAGGGAAGAAAAACAGAATCTCCCAAGTACGTAGTACATATTTAAGGTGGGGATGGAACAGACCCACAGACACCGTTTCTTTAAGGGACGTTTTAAGGCGGATACATGCAGGGCTGATGAGGTAAAGATAACGAACAAGGGGTAGTTACTTCGGTGTGTTCAGCCTTCGACCTCAACTATAACTAGAAGCCTGGAATACAAGTCATAGGTAAAAAGGGTTAAAACTAATACATTTGAATCTCTTATAGACATAACGATTGCTAAGAATGGCCAAAGGAAGAGAGATATTGTGAAATTGTAATTACAAGATTCTCAAATGACATTTAGAAAGTTTGTTTTTTTTCTTATTCGAATACGTTGCTATAGATACGCATTTTTCCTGTTTCTTTTTGTTTTCTAAAGAAAGGAAACTTTCATTCTCAGTGCAAGGAAAGTGTGACCTAGAGACAATACAGAACGACATCAATATTGTCTGCAGTTACGAGCACGCCACACCAGAGGGCGTTCAATGCCAACTTTTCCTTCAACAAAACGAAGTAAGTAAAATCGTGTTCAGAAGTTGGTTTTAAAGTTCTGCTTATAAAGTATTATTTCAAACGACTCATGTGTAATGTTTGATGACTGAATGTTAAGTAAAAGATTTTTAGAAAAAAATATTCTCAAGTCTTTCCATGTTGTAGCTTCTTAATTCGACAGACAAAATGAACTACTAAAAATGTATAATGAAAAAAAAAACAATAAAAAAAACATAGCATACATATATATATATATACTCGTAATGGATAATCGAGCGAAGGTACCATTGATCGGCTAGTACCGATACAGTTTGTGGTCAGCGGTGCCGTAGTCTCTCAAGGTGTAGCGCTGATTGATGCAAACTGCTTAAGGGTCGCCGGCTCCTGATTTTTCCTTAGGATTGACACCCGAAAGCCTTTCCCATGATTGTGTGCAGCTCCAAGGTAGCAGGGGCTTGAGTTTTCCTTCTCCAAGGGAAATTTTAACCAGCATACATATATATATATACCCGTAATGGATAATCGAGCGAAGGTACCATTGATGGAGGGCTTCTGTAGAGCACTCGGGTCTCATATAGTATGGCTTCCTTTAGAGGGGATGCGACTGTATATTAACTCATAAAAAGGAGAAAAATGTCTTGGCATTAGCCGTGGTCGGAATCATGTCGCCCACTCAGCTGTTCCCCCACTTTCTACAAAGATGATTTATCCAAAACAACGGCTAGTACCGATACAGTTTGTGGTCAGCGGTGTCGTAGTCTCTTAAGGTGTAGCGCTGATTGGTGCAAACTGCTTAAGGGTCGCCGGCTCCTGATTTTTCCTCAGGATTGACACCCGAAAGCCTTTCCCATGATTGTGTGCAGCTCCAAGGTAGCAGGGGTTTGAGTTTTCCTTCTCCAAGCGAAATTTTAACCAGCATTACATGTGCATAGAATGAGTCCCTTCCTCTTTCTCAACCCTCCGAATGCCTCACACTAATGGCCAGCATGTCTCCAAACACTTTGTTTTTCTTCATATAGAATCAATCATTGATCGTGGATGCAGTATCTGAAAGTCTAGTTGATGTCACCAATAAGTTCACTTCCTATAAGAGCCTGTGTTCTTTTGTTGTATACGGAGATTTCCTTAGACCAGGACTCTACAGTGCTTACGTCTCAGCAACTGCAAAAGAAGTTCAGGGGAGATCAAACAAGAACATCACGATATATTTCGAGCTTGGTAAGATTGTCTAACCCTATCTATCAGATAACGTTAGGAAGAGAAGTTTATGAATGGAGACAGAAAGTTTAATTAGTAAGTTCTTCTTTTATTTTATTCAGAGGTCAAGAGACAATCAGAGTCCATCAAATCTCAGGAGGTCGTCTATGAATCAATCGCTATGAATGTTCTTTTTGTGGTACTAGCACTGGCAGCTTTGGTTACAGTAGCCATTATAGCCTTAGTAATAAAATACAGTAAGTTATATATATATATGTGTGTGTGTGTGTGTGTGGCAATGTTTTGAAGTGAATATTTTACAATTTATCTAATAATCTAACAATTAATTACTATATAAATCAATGACAATATCTATATTTTGTTTCCATATTTCCAATATATATATATATATCATGGGCGTAGCCAGGATTTTTTTTCGGGGGGGGTTTCGGGGTTGTTGTTTTTTTCTACATAATCTTTATTACATTCTGACCTTTCATTCTTTCAGAAGACGTTTATTATGCCCTAGAATAGGTTCTTTCTGTAGTAAGTGGAAAAATTTTTGACTCTCCGCCAGTAGTAGCAAAGGGGTCTGGGGGGAGCGTTAGGAGCCAAACACTATTTCTGGTATGAAAAGCCAACAAAATGCATATTCTGAGGTGTCTACAGTATCTACAGTGCATTTTCCTGCTATTGGAAAGTTTTATTGCAAAAACTTAATGTACTATTCTTACTGACTGAGACCCTTCCGCGCCGTTCGGCGCATTTGCCGTCAAGATTTCTCCACAAAATTCTGTCACTGGTAATGTCTGAAGCCTGAAGTCTGAAGCCTCTTCCCACCTGCTCTGAGGACCTCCATGAATGTGTGGAGCCAAAGTGTACTAGGATGTCATCGCAACTCTTCTTATGCGTAATTCATTTTGTCGGAGAACATGTCCCGCAAACCTCATGCGACGCTCTGTCACAATCTTACCAAGGGGTTGACTCCCAGTTCGTCATGGAATGTCCTTGATTTAGACCCGATATCTATAACTGACTATTAAAATCTACTTAGCCATCTTTGTTGAGCCACATTTAGTGTTCTTCAATTTCGGCAGATGACTATTCACTGCAGTTTATTAATGGAGCTCAGCCACTAAAAAAAATGTCTAACCTCTCTTGAATACGCTCTTGGAATTAGGTCAAAATCATCTGTTGGGGGTTTTAAACTAAAAAATCTCTGGAGTTATTGTATTTTTAAAAATTCAAAACCCCATTTAGCTACGGTCATAGAATTTGGTAACTGTAGTTTGCTTTAGAATAATATTGAAGAAATAGGCTTTCCAACTCAAAACGTTCTGTAATGGGATTTCAAACTCAAAACCCTCTGGAGAGGTTTTTAAGTTTTTTTTAAAAAGCCATCTATTGGAGATGGGTTTAAACTCAAAACCCCCAATTAGTTTAGCTACGCTCAAATAATTTTAGTGTGTAATTTGCTTTTTTTATATTGAAGTATTTTTTTAGCATCAAACCCCTCTGAAGGGGGTTAAAACTCAAAACCCCTTTTGGAAACGCTCATAGCATTTTAGAGTGCGTAGTTTGCTTTTTTTTATATTGAAAAGGTATTTTTTAGCTTCAAACTCCGCTGGAGAGGAGTTTAAACTCAAAACCCCTTTGATTAAACTCATAAAATTTTGAGTGAATAATTATTAATTTTTTTTGTAATATTGAAGAGGTATTTTTTACATTCTAACCCAGCTGAAAGGGGGTTTAAACTCAAAACTGAGTCAAAACCCATTGAGTGCGCAATATCGAAGAGGGGGTTCATCGTAATTTTTGGAGGGGGTTTTAAAATCAAAATCTTCCTTAACTGTGCTCTTGGAATTTGGGGATTGTCGTTTGCATTTTTTTTTGTTTTGTTTTATAGAAGAAGGGGATTTAACAGCAAAAACCCCTGGTAGGGTGTTTTAAAATCAAAATCACCTGGAAGGGGTTTTAAACTCAAAACCCCCAGGTAAGGGGTTTTAAACTCAAAACCCCATGGTAGGGGGTTTTAAACTCAAAAACCATTGGCTGTGCTGGGGCAAGTGATGGTTTAGTATTAAAATCTCACCTAAAATAAACAAAACCAAAGGAAAAAATCAGTCACCTCTAACCCCCCCCCCCCCCGGCTACGCCCATGATATATAAGGATCTGTGCCCATGATATATAAGGATCTGTGCCAATGAATACTGGGTAGAGCTCAGTGAGAGTATTCAGCTCGCAGCCCAGTGGGCAACATAAAAGGGATGTACGAAGGAATCAACAAGGCTCTCGGACCCTCCCAAAACAAGACAGCACCTCTGAAATCAACCACTGGAGAAATTATCACAGACAAGTGCCAACAAATGCACAGATGGGTGGAACATTACTTCGAGCTTTACGCCACAACAAGCTCAGTCTCTGACTCAGCCGTTAAAGCCATCATACAACTAACCACAATGAATGAGCTAGATGAAACACCCACCCTTTTAGAGCTCAACAAAGCCATAGACAACATTGCTGGATGCGATGGTATCCCCCCAGATCTTCTAAAACAATGCAAAACTACTCTAATCCAACCTCTACACGAACTGCTTTGTAAATGTTGGCAAGAAGGTGCTGTGCCATAAGACCTGCGGGATGCTAAAATCATTACACTGTATAAGAACAGAGGTGACAGAAGCGACTGCAACAATTATAGGGGAATCTCCCTCTTAAATATTGTAGGCAAAGTCTTTGCTCGAGTGATACTTCCCAGGCTACAAAAACTCGCTGATCGGGTCTACCCAGAATCACAATGCGGCTTCCGCTCAGGGAGATCCACGATTGACATGATTTTCTCCATCCGCCAACTCCAGGAAAAGTGCAGAGAACAAAGGATGCCTTTATACATCGCGTTTATTGACCTGACAAAGGCCTTCGATCTAGTTAGCAGAGATGGCCTCTTTAAAATTTTACAGTTAATAGGCTGCCCACCCAAGCTACTAAATGTAATCATATCTTTCCACCAAAATATGATGGGCACAGTGCAATTCAACGGTGCCAGCTCTGAAAGCTTCAGTATAAACTGCGGAGTTAAACAAGGATGTGTCCTGGCCCCAACCCTCTTTGGAATACTATTTTCACTGCTAATCCACAACGCGTTTGACAAATCCACTGAAGGCATCTATCTCCATTCCAGATTTGATGGCAAACTCCTAAATATTGCCAGACTGAGGGCCAAAACTAAAATCAGAGCCACCCTCGTAAGAGATATGCTATTCGCGGATGACGCAGCGGTAGTGGCACACACACAAGAGGAACTTCAGTCACTAATGTCCCGCTTCTCTCAGGCCTGTAAAGAATATGGCTTGACTATTAGCACGAAGAAAACAAATGTTATGGGACCACCTACTACAGCACCACCCTCCATCCTCATTGACGATAACAAGCTGGACGCCGTAAAGGAATTCTGCTATCTGGGATCCACAATTATAGATGACCTGTCCCTAGAAGAGGAGATGAAAAAACGCACAGGGAAGGCTGCCTCGACATTCGCTAGACTCAGACTAAGAGTTTGGGAAAACCATACGCTAACCACAGACCAAAATGGAAGTCTACAAGGCATGCGTTATGAGTACACTGCTATATGGCAGTAAATCATGGACCACCTACACAAAGCAAGAGAGAAAACTAAACTCATTCCATTTGAGATGTCACCATAGGATCTTGAATGTCACATGGAAAGAAAAAGTGTGCAATACTACGATCCTTGCGCGTATTCCCAGCATTTTTACAGCCCTCAGACAACGCCGTTTGCGCTGGCTTGGATATGTTCGCCGGATGGAGGACAAGCGCATCCCGAAAGTCATCCTCTATGGTCAACTCGCGACTGGCACAAGAAAAACTGGTCGCCCCCATCTCCGTTACATAGATGTAATAAAACGCGACCTCAAATCAGTGAACATCAATACTGACAATTGGGAAGACATAGCTCTAGACCGCAACAGGTGGAGAGAGACAGTGACAAAGAAAGCTATGGACAGTGAAAGTGCATGGGTCTCAGCCCAGGAAGAAAAACGCACAAACCGAAAAACGGCCAGCTCCTCTACCACCGAAGCAAAAGCCAAGGGGACCCAAACTTGCGCTATCTGTGGACGGGAGTGTCTCTCCAAAATAGGGCTCCACAGCCACATGAGGAAGTGTGCTCTGAGATGAACCATAGTCGTCCTACGACTGAAGGAGGCCAATGATGATGATATATATATATATATATATATATATATATATATATATATATATATTTATATTTTTTCACTGTTTTATATATTTATTTTTATTAACTATATATTCTATCTCTCTGTAAAAAAAATAGACCCACACAATCTTTAATCCATCTATTAGATAATTGAAACCAAAAGAAAAAGTATCACAATTGAATAAACTTTTTTTCGCATATTTCAGAATTGCAATGTCAAATGACCTGTCCAAAGCAACAATCGGGCAAAAAGGCAGTCCATGATTATGAAGTAGTGAGTGACGTCCAGCAGTGTGAGTCTTCCAGACAAGAAGAACGCCCAATGCTGAACGAAACTCAGATGGAAGCAGAAGAACGGAGCGGCAGCGAACCAGAATACATTGTAATGCAATAATGCTTTTAAAGTAAATATATTAAATATGAAAGATACACGTGTGCCTGTGCCGATCAATTTCTCAATATATACATACCTGCATTTACCGTATTTTACCGAGCTTAGATCAGAAAACACATTATATGACTTACAATTTTATCAAATCGAATACACTTTACCGTAAATGAATATCTTTCTCCTATCTAGAAACTTTATATAGGGTATTATCGACATTAATGCATTAGCTGTCCCTCATCTGTACAGTGTACTACAAATGTTCTTTTGTTTCAATTTTTTGATGTATTGGTCAAATATTTAAAGAAGGTTTGCTAATTTAGTCATTTTAAGTATTAAATATTTCAAAGTCCTTATTTGCGATCATAATTATTTGACCCTAGCATAAAAGTTCCTCTTTCAGATCTTACTATCTATAGGGCATGTGATGCAAAGGTCATCTGTGTCCGTACCCAACGTTAAATGGTGGCCAGTACAACGACCAACCGCCTGAACTTTTCCCAACTAACATCAGGTACCCATTTAAGCTGGGTTACTTACTTAAACTTAGGTCCTCCTGTGCAGTTCGTCGCATTAGGTGGCAAGCTGTCTCCCTACAAATCTGTCATTCGCAATGTTTAAAGCCTCCTCCCACCTAGTGTCCACTGTTCTGAGGTCCTCCATGAATGTGTGACGCCAAGCTATACATTGACGTCCCTGTTTGCGCTTTCCTTGTATTGGCCTCCATCTCGTTGCAACGCTTGGTATGCGTAGTTCATTTTGTCGTAGAACATGCCCCGCAAACCTCATGCGACGTTCTGTTACAACCTCAATAAGTGTTCGATTCCCAGTTCGGCATAGGATTTCCTTGTTTGAGACCCGATCTGTGGAACTGACTCCCAAATTCCGTCTCAGCCATTTTTGTTGAGCTGGAGGAGACTCAGATAAAGATCTTGAATTAAAAAAAATATTAATCTTCACCAGATTTTAAACCCCAAACATTTCGGAAGCCATGCGCATTACTACTCATTCACCGCCACTCCGACTCAAGCACTGGTGTAGGTGAATCTTCAAGGCTGATTACTAAGCATGTACAACTTTTTTCTTATAATATTTGTTGTAGTAAAAAAAATAAAATTTCTTTCAAATTATTTCCCCAGATTCAAAAAAAAAATAAATAATTAAGCAGTACTTTGCAGTTTCTTTCTGTACTAATCGATATTTGAGCCTTCATTTTGTGAGTTTCACAAACTTTTTCAGCGTAGGGTTACATACAATCATGTGTTGGTAGGTGCAGTGTATACATATGTAAGAGTGGATGATGGATGCCATTTCCTTCACATTTTACGATTATATTCAATAACTTAAATTGTTAATTGAAACATCTGAAACAAAAAGTGGCAAAGTTTTCTTGTTTTAAATTATTGTTGTTTAAGTTTTATGCTGTTATTGTTATTTTACATAACAATGTATAGACCAATGCACAGATGTACTTAATGTATTTTATATGCTTACACTGTTCTTTTATTTTCCAATTATATAAGTACGTGTCAGTATACCGAATAAAATGTTCTATCGGGCTTATAGAGCCAGCCTGCCTTAGTCTGCCCAAACCTGCTTTTGTTAAATACTTCAGTATTCCACTTTCCATAGAGCTGTCTGGTTGGGGGTATACACTCCAGACTGCCGTCTTGGTCCATCCTCTGTTTAATCAGGCCGGTGAGAGGAAGCTTTTGTTCGCTTGTGCCGGCCTAGAGTTTCAAGAGCCATTAGATCAACTCAACCTGACAGTTTCAAACGTTGTACCCTGCCCTTCGTCATCTCCCCTCCCCCCGCCATCTTGCGGGAGATTAAGACTTGGATGATATAATCTTAAATCCTGGAAGAACATTAGAAACAAGTTAAAACAAAAAAGCCAATGGGACAAGCTCAATCACTGTCTTCGCCTTCACCTACCCATAATCTGTTGGACCGTTGGGGCACCACGCCATCTTTCTCCATTGCTCTCTGTCTTTTGCTATAGATATAACCTCTTTTATTGTATCTTCCTATCGCTTTTATGTCTGCCTCTTCTTGTTCTTGCTGGTACTGTTCCCTGAAGGAAGGTCTTTGCAAGACCCGAAGACCTTGTAATATGACCATAGAGTTTTAGTTTTTTTGTACACTAGTGATCAGGTCCTCGTGGAGTCCAATCGTTGTAATAACCCTGTCTTTAATCTCTTCGTTTGTGATACGGTCTTTAAGTCATTGTCTTATAACTCGAGGTGTTAGGATAATAATATAATAGGATAATATAATACAACATAAAGCTATGTACTTCAGAACTATTTCTCAATCTATAGTTTGATATAATCATGCTACATCTCACTCTAGCACTAGTTGAAACGATAATTTCTATATTTTCTCAAGTTTATTTTTATTTAATGCACAGATTGATAGGTAACAATTACTGATCTATTACTCCCGTCGTAGTAGAGGCTTGACAAATTTAATTCATTCATAAGATAAGAGCAACATTAAAATGCCCCATATTCACACAAACAGAATTAATGGATCCTTTTTACTCTTGTTTGAATTATTATGCATGCTAATGTAAAGTTAAAATGTTGTAATTGGAAAATGCTTTTAAGAATAAAAATTATACATGACCAGAGTGAACATTAGAATGTGCATATGTTTGTGTATTAACAAACTGTTTAACGTACCAACAGTATTATACTATACTAGTATTAAGCTATTCAATGTTATGGTAATTGATAATGAGCCTACCTTTGTAGAATGTCAATGTGCATCAAGGTTTTAAAATACTAGAATTCGAGACAGAAGTATGCACCCATGTTGATTATTCACACTTCATGCTTGCACGGTGTTCTATTTATTGTATACATTTTTGTTTTATTATTATTTGTTGTATTTTATTTTAATATACATAAGTATTAAAGAACATTGAAAATCAAAAGTATTTGTAAACGTTTTAAATATGGACATCGATGTAGTTTGTGTATTATTAGTGTTCAGCATTTCGGAAACATCCATCAGATGGGCAATTCCTAAGGTTCGATGTCGTCTAAAGGATCGACAGGTACCCGATAAAGTTGTGGGATCAGTATTATGAAGTGTGTATGTATGTGTGTATATATATAAATAAATATATATATATATATATATATATATATATATATATATATATATATATATATATATATGTGTGTGTGTGTTTCTAAGATGATGGTGAGAAGTTAGTGATTGGTTAGCGGCGTCCAAGTTTTGATTTTGTGAGGCCCTTTACCAGTTGGTATGCTATGTTACTTTTTTTTTTTTTTTGATGACTCTCCTCGATATCCTGACATTTTGTCTCTATCTATTTCTTCTTCGCTTCAGTTGAATTCAAGGGAGAATTAAGGCAGCGATTCTCAACCTATTCAGTGCCGCAACTTCTTTATATAATTTTTACAAGGCGGTGACCCCTAACCGTATTTTTTCCTCTACAGATAAACCAATGTGTGCTTTTAATTAAATGTAGAAAAAAGGTTGTTATTCAGACTTGCATTTATTTATTTTCTATTGCGTGTTCACAAGTATACATGCTGCATGCCTAAGTGATAATTAGACCAAACATGGCGTACAATGGATAAAAGTCTTTGATGCAGAAAACTACATGGTTACAGAAATTGTGTTTCGACAGTATTTACAAACTCGACAGTAATAGTACGAAGGTTAATCTTGTTTCTGTTCCATCAAATCAGGAATTCTGGAGCAAAACGAATGCCACCTCTTGCTTCTGAATTTGGGCTTAATAATTAAAAAGATGGAAGACATTGTTTCGAAAAGATTTGTTATTGTAAATGGAAGAAGAAGGCGCAACACAAACTAAAACAGAACGGAATATTAAATAGTTTGAATACCAAGTACAGTTCAGATATGCAGTTCAAATGTTACAGCACGTTAGAATGAAAAAAACAACTTCCGATGATGAATAGACAAAAAATTCTAGGGGTATTAACGATCCGACCCCTGGTAATTTGTCATTCGACCCCAAAGGGGTTCGCGACCTACAGGTTGAGAACACGTTTAATTAGGCAGATCGCATGATGCCAATATTAGGGGTATTAACACACGTATGTGTGATATCAAAGTGATTTTTTCACACAGATTCTTTGATACTCTCTTGTGTAATTTTAGGTAGGAATTGGGTAACAAAATATATATATATATATAGGTTTGAAGAAAACAGATTGGCTGCTTTAAAGGAATTTTTGTTTTGAAATTACGCTTGTGATAGCTGCGCACTTAAAGACCTTTATGAAAACTTCGTTCCGGATTTGAATTAAAACTCATTTATTATGTATTAGAGACAGGGAAGGCGAGTTATATTTAAATCTTAATAGTAACCGAGAGCAATGAATTAATAAAGATTGATTTAAAGTTGTGTAAAGAAAAGAAATATAAATAACTACATAGTCATAAAACATATATGTAAAGCAACAATTTGGTTGAAGTGATTATATTGTTATGTATTTCTGTATCTTCTGTCTAAATGTACAAGTAGACACAAATAAAAACACTGCAAAGAACTTGACAACTAAACTTTAAGCTTCATGTAACTTTATTGACTATTAACTCTAGCAATTCGTCACTGTAACATGTAGCATAAAAGACTGTACATTATCTGGTAGTTTACAGTTAGCTATATTTTGTTGCAATTCATCTCTTCTCAACTTCCATCGAGCCGTATTCCGCTCTACTCAACTGTTCCGAATCGTTCACAACTCTACCAAATAGGGGCCGTACATGTCTTATATCGACTGTATCAACTGTAATGGTTCAAGTCCACTGTAGTCCGTTGTATAGACTTTAACTACAGTAGTCCACTCCAGTTAACACTACCCTAATTAACTTGCATCGAGTCGTACACATCTCTCCTCTACTGTCTCGCACAGTAAACAACACTAACGACGACTCTAACGACTGTACCGACGACTGACTTTTGGACATGAACTCTCTGGTTTATATTGAGTCCCTAATCATTCCTCCAATATTGCAAAAGCACACGCTAGTACCTTCTGGAACAACACGTGAGGACACGTCACATCCTGTCTTTGTTTATACCTAGAACTCTCGCTGCTGTGTCATCTCGCCGGGGTCATCGTCTACCTGTCACTGTTCATTTGTAACAATATTATATATATAGAGAGAGAGGTATATCTTCCATTACAGAGACTAAGGATAACCTCAGTATTTCATGTAACTAAGCTTACTATTCTGCTATCAACATATTTTGACACATCTAATGATATTAAAACAGTTATTCACTGGGGGGGTCTGTTTATTTTTCCTTGTCATGTGTTATTTCCTGGTCTACCAGAAGAGATATATATACACAAACAGATAAGTACAGCCAATATGTTCCTGAATACTTGAAAGTTAATGGCACAAAGTTGATACACGCTACCGCTCGCCATGACTCCCCCACTTCCAATAGATCAGATCTAAATGTGACTCTAACAAAAAAATTCTTAGAAATAAGACTTTTAAATACACGCTCTTAGTGCTGCTAATGTCATGACCTTTTTTAACTCAAATAGCTGAATAAAAAAAAAAACAACTTCATATAGCTTGAACAATGACTACAATCTTATTCAAACTTGAATGTTTTAGTACTAACATATTTAGCAGTAGAAGTCTGTACAGTGACACAAAGGTTCTATGATGTTGGAGTAAAATTGAGTGGAAGTAAACTACTGTAAACCTGGTGACTGTAACATCTAAATATTTACAGAACATTAAAATGTATGGATGTATCGGCGTACTCATTTTTATGTGCCAATTGGTTACTCTGACTGGTAAGTACGATTTCATTTAAACAACAAACACTTCATTCTAATGTGTAATTTACGTAAAGCATAACATAAGGAAGTAGATCTAGATTCTTTCTGACAAGAGCTTACGAACTTATAGGTCGACTAGTCACAGGTGTTTCATGTTTAACTCTGATAGTTTTCTTGGAACTAACCAGGGGGATCTAGGCAAAATGAGCCAAGCATCGATCAGTGCCCATGGGAGTAGGATACGATCGCATGGTCAATGTGACTCAACATGTTATTAGCTACATACATGTTACGATTTATTCTATTAGTCCAAAGTATGAACATTGATAATTTAACTCTTTCTCTCCCAATTGACGATACCAACGTCGATTCGACCCCATTAAATTAACTTAATTTTTGATTTTATGAACATTAATTGGCGTTGTTTAAAAAGAGCATGCAATCCTATTTCATTCTTGACCAAAGCATTTAAAAAGGTTGCCTGAATCAGCCACGAAATCCAACATTGAGTAAAGGTTAAGTCTTTTTTTTGGTGTGGGAAATGAGTGGACAGACAAATATAGAAGTGCAGATCTTAGGAAGTGGAGATGGATTGGTCACACCCTTAGAAAAGATACCAGAAACAGAGCTAGGCTGGCCTTAGAGTGGAACCCCCAGGGAACAAGACGCAGAATAAGACCAAAAAGAACATGGCGACGCAGTGTACTTGAAGAAGCAGAGAAGACCGGGAAGAGCTGGGACACCATCAAAAGCTAGCAAGAGACCGTGGAGTGTGGCGTGTTTTTGTCGAGGTCCTATGTTCCATGAGGAACTAGCAAGAGACCGTGGAGAGTGGCGTGTTTTTGTCGAGACCCTATGTTTTATGTGGAACTAGCAAGAGACCGTGGAGAGTGGCGTGTTTTTGTCGAGGCCCTATGTTCCATGAGGAACTCAAAGGAGTGATGATGATGATGATGAAGTCTTTTTTTTTAGCATGTACAACTAAAAAAAAACAAAAAAACTCATGATTTTGTCTATCTTGTAAAGATGTTCTATGTCAACATAAAATATGTAAAATTTAAGATTTCCGAAGAAAAAAAGCAAATCACTTTCAAAGTTGTCGGTAACATAATTCACCTTTCAGACCTTGCAATCTATAGTAAAGATGAAGTTAAGGTGATCTGTTGTTTTTTTTGGCCAACGGTTAACGAGCAGGGTGTCATGCGGTCAGCACAACGACCAAACACATTTACTTCCCTTGACATTAGAGTTGTATAAAATCCTTAAAATTAAAAATCCCAGTCTTCACCGAGATTTGAACCGGTAATTTAGTTATTGACACAAATTAAATTTATTACGTCTGTTCATGAAAATTCTACGAGCGTGGTGGATAAATTTAGTGTTCCAGACATTTTAAAATCACCCTATCTTGCCAGGAAAGCATAGATGCTGAATCATAAGCTCAATTGAATCGTTTCAAGTAACGTATATAAATAATGAATAATAGACATTTTCCAAATATATATATATATATATATATATATATATATTTCAAATTACACTGCCTTTTGATTATATAAGTCTTTAACGTTTTTCCCTTCGAGTCTAAAGATTAAGAAATATAGATGAAATGTACCTTGCGACCGACCCACATGTGACCTACATCGTTGCCACAATTTACGCAGAAAAATAAAAAAAACAACACTTTTTAAAAACCGATAGCAGCATTAAGCCTATTTACCACATAGATATTTTCTGTCTGGTATATCTTCCAGGACTAAACTGTGATCCATTTGAGGAGAACCAACCCTACAGCATATTTTTTACCTGGAAACTTAATGGCTATGGCGAGTCAAAAGTTGCTCTGGACAAAAACGGTGTGATTTTAGCCACATGTGACACTGACTCCACTTGCGTCAACTACTTCGACCACTGCTCTGCTACTAGCATAACGCTTTTAGCTGGCGGTAGTTTCTTGATTAATCATACCATCTTCACAGCCACCAGAAGAGATGCGGGGCAGTGGACTCTGAAATACTTGGAAGGTATCCAAAGTGAGAATTCTGTTGTTGGCAGATGCCATTTAGCCTCCTACAGTAAGTATAGTGACTCACCTGATAGACATATGGATACTTATCACAACCAAAACGTTTACTTTTGCTCAACAACTATGTTTCTAGATATTCTATCATTTATCGTGTCCCCTACTTTTGTATCATGTACTTCTATTCTTCCATCTATATTTTTCTCGCTTTCTCTCTCTCTCTCTCTCTCTTTCTCACTTATTATTTCTCTCTTTTAATCCCATTCTCTCTCTCTTCGTCTCTTTCTTTATTTCTTTCTCTCTTTACGTTCTCTCTATTTCTCCCTCTCTCACTCTCTCTCACTCACTCAATCTTTTACTCGTTTTCCCCGTTTTCTATCACTCTTTCAATTTCTATCTCTATATCACGTTTCTCACTTTCTTTACTCTCTCAATCTTAAATTGTTTCACCTTCTCATGCTCCAGACCAGCAGACATTCTCCCAAAACATTGTCAATCGCTTATTGGATTTTACTCTATGAAATATTTAGACTAACCATATATATATATATATTCATTTCAACAGTTACTGTTCATCAGATTCTTGGCCAAATGATTTCAACTTTATTTGTCTGAATCAATGTCTTTCCTTTAATGTTTAGAATTATTAGCTGTTTTTTTTTTCCGTTTTATGTGGACAAAAAAAAAGTCTATGTTTTTATCATGTTTTCAATCATTCTACTTAAGCGAAAATCTATTCCACCAAATGCAAGAGTCAACTGAATAGAGATAATGTCAATATTATGTGTGAAACTGCAAACGCTTTTCCACGATCAAGGTGCCAGTTTAAAGTCAGTCACCAGCAGGTGAGTTTGAGCTTAGTAAATAAGTAAACTCCACTGCAATACTCTATCAGACGAATGTTGTTTTTTTTAATAACAGTTATCTTTTAAACTTCATTAACATAGCTTATGGTTTGAGATGTCTTTACATATGACATACAATTTTTAAAAGTAACATTTTAAAATTTAAAAGAGAAAAGAGATATTTAATTATTTCACATTGCTTAAACACATAATTTAAGTTAATAATACTAATAATAAAAATGATTCTTATTATTGCAAAACTTTCAAACTTGTAAGACTATAAAGAAAAATATAAATTGAAACTGTTTTTTTTTTCTTTCAGAAAGAATGGCTGTATTCAAAAAATATATCCTACAGCTATGAGTTAAACCAAAATGGCAGATATGACTATTACAAAACAATGTGTTCTACTCGTATTCGTTTCTTAAAGATGGGTTCCTACACTGTTGATGTGAACATGTTTCCTAGCGTCACAGGCGATGATGATAGGGATGTACTATTGGGGTTTAGATCATTTCTAGATGTAGATGTCAATGGTAAGTCGATTTTTTTTTTCCAAAGTCATTTCAGAATATTTCAGTTCTGACTAACGGGATACGAGCTGATCATTCATTCTGTAGGAAGCAGTGTTTAGCTTTTTGGTAGGATAATATGTCGTAAAATATATTTAATTGTATAATTTTACATTTTCTTAAGCATAATAATAATAATAATAACAATAATACGGCTGGAACAGATAATAGGACTACGATAAATTTCGTTTCCATTTAACAAAACTCGACCCTGGCAGCGCCAGTGAATAAATACTCTTTCGTTTCTAACATAATAATAATTATTATAATAATAACAAGGTTACAAAGACAGTTTGTGTGGAGACACACACTTAAAATCGGCCCTCGAAGTGGTCCACCCAGGCAGGCTTTAATATTTTCAGAAAGAACATCCGAATGAAATTATATTAAAGACAAATGAGAGATAAGAATGGAGAAAGAAGCTTAACAGATCTTGTGTAGTACCCCAACGGTGCAGCAGATCAAAGGATGGGTGAAAGTGAATGTAAAGTTACATGTGAACCTGGCTTAACTAGTTCCCCTTTCAGATATGTGGTCAATAGGGCAGATGATGTAAAGTTTATCTGTTTTTGTGGCCTACGGTTAACGAAGGTGTCATGTAGCCAGCACAACGACCAACCGCCTTTACGTTTCCCCAACTAACATCAGGTACCAATTAGAGCTGGGTGGACTCAGAGGCGCCCAAAGATTCCGGAGTTGAAATAATAAAATGTTTATAGTATGATTACGTGTCATATCATTTTTTTAAATTTACCAGACTTTAATTAATAGTCAATGACTCGGCAAGTGTAAGTTATTGTGTAATATGAATGACTAGAGATAGACCTATGGACGAGTAGCACGTCAGCTTTTTTTTTTTATAGTTACTGTCAGGATGGGTTTTACAAGTCTAGGGTATGACTTATTAAGCCGGGTTCAACACCACTGAACAGTATAAACCAAAGCAAAGAGTAATAATATGTAAAACTAAACATCGACTAAAAGATAATTAACTGAACAACAATTGTTCAACTCGAACACTATTAATGAGAACGATACGTTAACTTACATTAGTTAACAACAAGAGTGTATGTTTAACAATTTAATGAATGAATGAATATAATGATAAGAATGATGAATAAATAGTATTAGTATTTACAAGGCAAAAACAAGTTAAACATATTATTCCAATGAGATATGTCACACCTTAAGTTTGATGACAAGATTTGATCAAGGCCTCGCAAAACCCACACACAAACATTCACATTGCCATGAATGCAAGGACCATACCAAAACAAATCAGGCTGACTATAACAGAGTCCCAAGCCTGCGTCCCTAAACAAGAAAATACGCATTCCTTGAGACTGCCATTACAATAAAAATATTTTAAAACTACACCACGAAGAATAACGCAAAATAAACTTACCCAAGAAAACATCAAAGAAAACGCCAACAAAAGATCCGCCATCAGCCAAACCACAAGAGAGTCAAAGAGGCAATAACATCAACAAAGAGCGACCTTAGGAGCTAGAGCGCAAAACCCATTACGGTGCACAAAAGAGAAACCTCACACAAGACGCAACTCTAGATGCGCACGACAGTAATTATTTTATAAGATAATAATTAGTTCTCTGTAATGAATCTTGACATTGTTAGTGCAAGAAAATTCGCAAAAAGAATCGAATCAAGGATTGCCTGATTAAGTGGTATGATCTTCTAGTATGTTGTTACTATGATCTCGGGTTGGAACCTTGCCGTCTTGCACGAGTTTTGGTCATAAACATACAAATCTTCATGTTCGTTGGAACTTCTAAAATGTCTAAACCAATATATAAACAAACAGACCAGGACTGTTCTTGACAAATTGATTAATACTATCGATATTGCAAATTTTAAAATTACAACATCATGAACTTTAGAACTTCAAATATTAATTTTTCTCACAATGTTAATTAAACAACAATAAATCTATATTGGTTTCAAATCTAGAAGGTTCCAGCGCACTGGTTGAAAAATGTGACGATATGTTTTGGCTAAACACGTCGAGAATATGTGTCCTAAAAGTTACAGACAACTCTCCAGAGAAAGAACACACCTTTAGACCTACAATCACAAGTAAAATATTTTATTTTTAATTAGAGAAAAATATGTTTAGTTTTTAATTAGTCCCATTATTTTAATCTATTCAGATTAAGTAGAAAAGTAAAGTTCCCCTTTTTAGACCTTGTGATTAAAAGGGCAGATGATGTAAAGGTCATTTGTTTCTGTGGCCTACGGTTAACGAGGATGTCATGTGGCCAGCACAACGCCTTTACTTTTCCCCAACTAATGTCAGTTACCCATTAGAGCTGGGTGGACTCAGTGGCGCCCAAAGATCTGGAAATTAAAAATTCCAGGCTTCACCAGGATTCAAACCTGGAACCTCCGGTTTGAAAGCTAAACGCTTTAGCCACCGCGTCTCCTTTTTTTTTGTTATTCTTGCAATCATTTCAATGTTTTATAAAATTTATAAAATATATAATAGAATTGTTTAGACACATACACTTTTATTACCAATTTTCCAATGAAGGAATGTCATGTTATAAGTAATGTAGATATGTTTTTAACATCGAAGAAAGTTTTATGAATGGCTTTTCCTTTAAGTGTATCCGATGTACAGAATACGAAAGTAAAGTTATATTAAATATATTATAGTTGTATTAAACTTGATTATATTTTTGTGACTTGTTAGTACCCTAGAATTCAATTAAATTTCTTTCTCTTTCAGCACAAAGTAACTTTTATTCTATAGCAGTAAATTGTAATCTTTTACTATTGTGTCAATAGTATTGCTTATTTTAGGAATGCATCTCAAATCCTTACGCTATACTTTTTTCTTTTCAATTCCTTACAATTTTATTTTATGTTTCAACTATCGCAACATTTCTTTATATGCTTTCCGTTTTACATATTTTCAAATATCTAAAGAACAAAAACCAGCTCTTAAAAATTATAAGTTAGGACGGTATGCAGTTGGGAGGCACGGTGGCTGAGTGGTAAGGCGATTGGCTTCCGATCTGAGGGGTCCTTGTGTAGACATGGATTTTTGCTTTCAGGATTCTTAAGGCGCCTCTGAGTTGCCCCCCCCCCCCACAGCTCAAATGGGTATCTGACATTAGTTTGGAAAAGTAAAGGGCTCTGGTCGTTATGAGGCCACGTGACATCCTCGTTAGCTTTGGGCAACAGAAACATATGATCTTTGCATCATCTACCCCAGAGATTACAAGGTCTGAAAGGAGTCTAAAATTTAAAATAAAAACAGCCGAATGGTACCGACAATTAATAATTTCGAAATTTCCAATTACTTAATGACCTTTAAAAACATATGAATAAAACTAACAAAAACCTTTGGTCTGTGAACGCAAAGGGAGCTACAACAAAAGCATATGGTGCCAGAAATGTTGCATTTTAAAGTTGTAGCAGCATCTAAGCTGACACATTGCATTCATCAAAGCTGACAATAACGTCTTCTAAATCTAGACACATTAGATCTGTTTATTATTTTTAATAGTATAAAAGAAATATTGTAAATTGTAATGACAATTTCTTTATTTTTTAAATTGTGAATCTAACCCTTCATGTAATAACTAATTCTATCAATTCCACACTTAACAGTAATGAAAAGTTCACAAGAAACAAAAGTATCAACAGAGATAATGTGGAACATTTCTGGGGTGCAAATTATTTTGATCTTAATCTTCAGTTCCACCATCATCATCAGTATCATCCTGTATGCTACATTTAAATGTCGTGAGTGCAATTCATTACATTAGCCAAATATTTCTTACAATAAAAAAAACTTGTATTATTATTATTATTATTATCAGTGCATTTTTGTTTTGACGGCACGCTCCGGTACGGCGTACCGGCACCTGTTTGAATGTGGGGAAAAAAATACTTTTCTTGTATACTAACGTTTATTATTAATGTATTACTCGTTAAAAGTTAGGCAATCCATCACTGAGTATCTGCACCTAATCACTGAGTACCTGCACCTAATCACTAAGTACCTGCACCTATTTAAAAAAACACAACAAAAAAAAAACACTGATTAGTATTATTATTGATTATCTCTTTATTTCAGGTCCGTTATGTCAGACGGCTTCGACAAACTCCAAAACTGAAAGAGACGAGGAAAAACTTGTCAAAACTAAAGACGATATTTCTAGCCATTTATAGCAAAATCCTGCAAAACATATTTTACGAAGAACTCTTGAAATTAGAAAAGTATTCGACAATTTCAAGTAGCGCCCAAAATATCCCGACCAATATTCATAAAAGGTGGCCAGCAATGGTATTTGCTGGTAAACCTTCGAGACACAGTCAGCGAGAAGTTCAATAATTTTTTATCAAAATATGATATCTTTATTATAAATTAATGTGTTTTTTTTTACATTGTCAATAAAAAATGGCGGACTTTTTTATTACTATATAATAATCTTATATATCTTTCTAAAAAAAAAAGAAACTTACAATATTAATTTCTGTACATCTCCTTGATTAAAGAGGCAAAATGTCAGATGAATACCCGCAGTTTTTAAATAGGTGGCTGCCTGGTCGTACGGTACGCTCGCTGGACTGGTGTTCAGTCTTCCAGATGGTCCCGAGTTCATACCGTGCCCGATGCCTTCCTCCGTCGTCTTGCTGGAGGTTTCGGCTTGGAAGAATGTCATCGTCAACATTGGAACATAAAATGCATTCTACAAACATTCGTATTTTTGTAAACTATAGGTTGCAATTTATTTTATTAGAGATAATATGAAATGGATTCAGGAGAATATAACTCAAATTGGTATTGAAACTGTGATGTGAACGAGATATATTTTGTCTGTTATTGGATAAATTATTAGCTTTAAAAATGTATTGTTTTGTTTAATGGACCATTGTAAAACAGATCTCCTAATGGATAATAAAGATTATTGATACAATTATTATTATTATTATTATTATTATTTTTCCTCTTCCATGCTTCTTTGGCTAATTAACTTTGTATATTGGGACGGTGGTCGAGAGGCTAAGTGCGCTTAAACTTTGCTTGGCTACCTATAAAGGGGAATCGAGGTTCGACACCCGACTCGAGCAGAGTTTTTTTAACTGAGCACGGAAAAACCTTCTAAATCCCCCCTCCCCCCCCCCCCACCGGTCCACAACTGAGATTGGAACAAAGCGCTCTGAGCATGCTATAAGCATGAAAGAAGCGCTATATAAAAACCATAATTATATTATATATATATATATATATATATATATATATATATATATATATATATATATATATATATATATATATATATATATATATATATATATATATATATAAAGATAATTGACATTTTTATGACTTTTTTCAAACATTAAAGGATGAATCTTTCCTATTTATCATGACTGTTGTTTTTTCATATTGGAGATATAAAAGTATTGTCTGTTGAAAGAATATAATGACCGGTCTTAGGCATAGACACACAAGGCTAGGGCCTCCAAATGGTGAGCGCTTCACAAAGGACTAAAAAAAGAAAGCGAAATTTTTCGAAACAAAGGATCAGGTCTCAAAATGTAAAAAAAAGCACTAGGACTAGTCTAATTCTGCTATTTATGAATTCCCGTTATATCTCGATATAGAAAGGCAGCAGGTCTACATTACATTGCTAATTTTATTTAGTCGCCATTTCTTTGCCTTTTTTCAATTTCTTTTGGGATCACGAAGTCCACTTCGACTGAGGGCCTCCAATTATTCAAGACCAAACTTTAGTTTATGTTCCATTTTTGTTCAGGATGTCTTCTTTGGGAATCAACGTGTTTTTTTTTCTTGTTGTTTTTTTTTTCATAAAGACGAATTCAATGATTTCTTCACTTGAACCAATATTGCCAAAGATAATAAAAATGATAATAGAGTGGGATACAAGATCTTTTGGTTGAATCTATGAAGACATTTATACACTCCAACTTCCCAATTCCATTGTTACATAATGTCTTACCATGACCGTAAATGCAGTATTTGAAGTTTCAACATCTCTTTATTTTTATCATTAGATGTAAACAAAAAAAAAACTAATAAAATCCTAATTTTCTGCTGAAAAACAAACTTCATTTGGACACTTATTCAACAAAACATTTTTAAGCAAGCTGCGTAAGTGGAAGATATTTAATCTGTGTTCTTGTTGCAAGCTACTTGCCCAGCTCTCACTGACATAAAGAAGTGTGCTCAGAATGCAGGCATTGTAGACTAGAATTTTAGTTGCCGTGGTCAATTTGGTATTTTCTCACACGCGCTTGGAGAGTTTTGCCATTGCTGAAGAAGCCTTTCCTATTCTTTTTGTCAGCTCAGTCTCTAAATCTAGGTGGCTGGCTAATGTTGTTCCAAGGCATGTGAATTCTTCACCACTGAAAGTGTGTGATTTCCAATAATATGTATTGCTGGTTTTTCTGCGACATCTTGTGCCAGGATTTCAGTCTTGGAGAGGCTTATTGTAAGGCTAATCAAGTATCTGCAATCCTTCTTGTGAATGGGAAACGAGAGCATCATCATCGGCAAACAGAAGTTCCCTAATCAAGATACGCCGTCTTTTCGTTTTGGCTTTAAGGTGTGCCAGGTTAAATAGCCTTCCATCGGATCTCCATCTTCCAGAGATTTAAAAGCGCCCGTAGAGAATTGAAAAATAAAGTAATAAAAAAAGAGAAAAGCAGACGACACTGCAACATCCTACCCATAACTGCACTAGACTTAGCCTACCCATAACTGCACCAGACTTAGCCTACCCATAACTGCACCAGACTTAGCCTACCCATAACTGCACCAGACTTAGCCTACCCATAACTGCACCAGACTTAGCCTACCCATAACTGCACTAGACTTAGCCTACCCATAACTGCACCAGACTTAGCCTACCCATAACTGCACCAGACTTAGCCTACCCATAACTGCACTAGACTTAGCCTACCCATAACTGCCATAGACTTAGCCTACCCATAACTGCACAAGACTTAGCCTACCCATAACTGCACTAGACTTAGCCTACCCATAACTGCACTAGACTTAGCCTACCCATAACTGCACCAGACTTAGCCTACCCATAACTGCACTAGACTTAGCCTACCCATAACTGCACCAGACTTAGCCTACCCATAACTGCACCAGACTTAGCCTACCCATAACTGCACTAGACTTAGCCTACCCATAACTGCACTAGACTTAGCCTACCCATAACTGCACCAGACTTAGCCTACCCATAACTGCACCAGACTTAGCCTACCCATAACTGCACTAGACTTAGCCTACCCATAACTGCACTAGACTTAGCCTACCCATAACTGCACTAGACTTAGCCTACCCATAACTGCACTAGACTTAGCCTACCCATAACTGCACTAGACTTAGCCTACCCATAACTGCCATAGACTTAGCCTACCCATAACTGCCATAGACTTAGCCTACCCATAACTGCCATAGACTTAGCCTACCCATAACTGCCATAGACTTAGCCTACCCATAACTGCCATAGACTTAGCCTACCCATAACTGCACTAGACTTAGCCTACCCATAACTGCACTAGACTTAGCCTACCCATAACTGCACTAGACTTAGCCTACCCATAACTGCCATAGACTTAGCCTACCCATAACTGCCATAGACTTAGCCTACCCATAACTGCCATAGACTTAGCCTACCCATAACTGCCATAGACTTAGCCTACCCATAACTGCCATAGACTTAGCCTACCCATAACTGCACTAGACTTAGCCTACCCATAACTGCCATAGACTTAGCCTACCCATAACTGCACCAGACTTAGCCTACCCATAACTGCCATAGACTTAGCCTACCCATAACTGCCATAGACTTAGCCTACCCATAACTGCCATAGACTTAGCCTACCCATAACTGCCATAGACTTAGCCTACCCATAACTGCCATAGACTTAGCCTACCCATAACTGCCATAGACTTAGCCTACCCATAACTGCCATAGACTTAGCCTAGCCATAACTGCCATAGACTTAGCCTACCCATAACTGCACTAGACTTAGCCTACCCATAACTGCCATAGACTTAGCCTACCCATAACTGCCATAGACTTAGCCTACCCATAACTGCACTAGACTTAGCCTACCCATAACTGCCATAGACTTAGCCTACCCATAACTGCACTAGACTTAGCCTACCCATAACTGCACCAGATGTAGCCTACCCATATCTTGAGCGCAGTTTACTTTTCAGAGCAAAGATTGGTCTTCTAATTAATTTACCAGTTCATATGAAATGAGATTATGCTAATATTCGACCACAAGGAGCAATGCATGAAAACTTTGGTCCATATAGTCTACAGAAGTAGGACCTAGTTTTTACAGGACCTAGTTTTTACAGGACCTAGTTTTTCCAACTCTAACGTTTAAGGCTTCCTAGTTACGTCCTTCAGGATAGTTTATATAATTTTAAAGGAACAAAAGAACGTACTCTATTTGGACTATATGCCAAAAATCATTGAAGTTAAGTTAAAACCTAGATCTAGGTTTATTCCTCATTGTTTACTAATAAACTTGAAGCTCAAATACATGTAATCCAAAAGTGTAATAAGCTTTATTTAAAACATAAGCTTATCCAATGATATCTAGGATTCTCATTGCTCTGGATGAAATTAAATGAGGCTTCACTAAGTTCAAGTTTTCCTGGTTCCTGATTTGATGACAAAAGATTCGAGTTGATTCGCCTCAGTTCTATACTTGCTCGTTGAAAAATCATTCTAGAATTTAAAGTTTGATTGCGTCAGTATTTTTTTTTTAAAGTAATCTACTTAAAAAAGTATATACTAAGCCCTACGATTACTCTGTTTAAAAAAAATTGATCTAATAATACATTTAAAAGGAAGCAAATCAGTTTATTGATTTTCTTATGACTAGTACGTTAAGCCATTATCAGCTCCGAACTGTCCTAGATATCTGACGTCAGTCTTATTGTATTCACTTTGCTGCGAACGAAGTTAATTCCTAGAAATAAAAAGTTAAGTTTTTAATTGAATGCAATATGTTGCGTTTATCGGGTAATAAATGTGTTAATTGATGTTCTATACCAATGTTTCCTCTACATATCTCTCTGTATCTAGACAGGTCTATGTGTGCATAATTAGTAGATCAATTAATTTCTCCAAAACTTTTTTAAAGACATTGTGTTTTTATGTGTGTTTAATGTCACATAAGGGAAGGTCAAAATCAAACTACTACAAATCACAATAAATGCATATAGGTTAAGTGTACAACACAAGCAATAACCATAAAGTGAAGAAATACATTTACTGAATATTTATTAGGTAATATTTAAATATTATGGGTAAGAAAATAGTGTATACATATTTACAAGTTGCTGTGATTGTTTTGCGATTGTCCTTGGTGTCAGGTTTGCGTATCTTTGGGCTTGGGTGGTTATGCATCTAGTCAGAGTTTTAAATTGTGTAGGGACTTATATACATGTATAATCCGTATGTGGTTCTATACACTTCCATCTAAACTACACTACTAAGTCTAAACTTGCGTTGCATTAACATTGTCATCAGATTTAAACTTAATTCTAGGTATTACTTGAATGGCTACTTCGCAGTTATTTGATTCCATTACACCTGGAAAAGATCTCACGTCATTCCAGCGATTGCTTTTGTGAGCCAAGCATCACTTTAGAAAGGTATTAAAATAAAACATTAATTTTACAACTTTAAATAGAATAAAATATAAAATAATAGAAAAAATAAATAAAAGGTTCAAACAGGGTTTCGCACCCGTGATTTTGACACCGTCAGATGAGTGAAAGTGTCCCCGGGACGCCGTACTTAATACTACACCTGACTATTAAGATGTAGTCTAATTGTACAATCTAGATGTAATCTATAATAGATTTGCGTAAAAAAAATAGTAGAGCTTAGATATGATATCAATTACACTTAGGGAATTTTAAATTAGCCCTGTTATCCTATAATTTCGGTACTTTAAAAAATCATAATGGTCAAACTAGACGAGCATCGAGCTAGTACTTTAGTTCTCACCGATATAAAAAAACTGTTAAATTTAAAGAAAAATAGTCACCGGCGTTTACTGTATTCCTCATTGATCTTCGGACTCGAAGACAAACCTTTTTATTATTATCATTTGTTTAAAAGCACTCAGAAGCCGATGGACCATACAGCCATAGCTGAAATTACAATTTTAGACATTTTGTTGTGATTAACATTAACTGGAAAGACCAAGGAAATAAAACCTCTTGAAGCCAGGTAACAATCTGACAATGCTGAGGTAAATTCCGAGAAACGATTGATTAAAAACGTTGCTATTATAAATAGTATAGATTATATTCTGTTGCTTGAACCGTGACACGTTAATAATGAGATCCTCAAATACAAAGTATTTTGACCCCTACAAATGTTTCGAAAGGTTTAATAAAAGGGTTTCCGATTATTTCTTCCCCAGTCATTTCATCCTCTGATCCAACAATTAATAATTGTTAAAAGTATGAAATTAAAACGAGGATTAAAACAAAGCGTATAAAGGCGATATAAATCGGTTATAAATCAGCTCCATTAGAGCTTGAGGAATCATAGTCACCGAAATATCCCGAAAGATTCCGAATTTAAAAAAAAATCCGTTTACCAGGCTTGAAACCTGGGACCTCCTTTCGAACCCAATCCTTTTACCACTCAGCAACCGCGCTTCAAATATATATTATCATGATGTATAACATATATTCTTCTATTAGATATATATATATATATATATATATATATATATATATATATATACAGGGCCAGTCCTACAGCTTGCGGTGCCCTATGCGAAACGGAATGCGCGGGGCCTAGTCTGGGTAGAAATAAGGATAATAAGTCAAAATTAAGATTTTTTTTGTTAGAAAATAATATTCTTTATTGCATTTTATTCAAGATCAAATTAACTTAGCGAAACATCTACAACAGAAGGTATATTTCCAACATAAAGCCGATAAACATTTAAATATGCCTTTTAGATTTACTATCGCCAGCAAATTATCGCTTTTGATTTTTTTAAAGAGAACAAGATAGATCTAGATCTATATTTACATGCCACTAAATAATACAGCAATTAAGTATAAGAACATACTATTGTGGTTAAAATTCGTGTTATTATTTCTATTAAATGAAAGCTGACAATGCCGTTTTTTTTATCGCGAGAGGGATTGGCGTTTTCCATATTGAATGACACACCAAAATTACATTTTCTTTTTTTTTTTAATCATGTTTTGAGTTTCCAGGATATTTTTATAATTTTAGGAAATTTTCATAACTTTTTTCGTATACTTTGCAATTTCAGGAGCTCCTGGAAAATAAGGAGACTGCGAAAATCCTGTTATAAGTTAAAATGGTTTAATTTAATAATTTACAAATAGCGGCCGCATAGGTTGCAGCGCGCCCTAAAACTGGCCCTGTATATATATATATATATATATATATAAGTATAATAGCTTGACCTGTTTTTATTGGTAAAACGCTAAAAATAGTTTTCTTTTCCAAGAACCAAGAATACAGGATACACTGTCAACACTCATTTGCACAAATCGAACTCTAACACAAAAAAATGTCCCATTACAATCACTGGATTTGCTAGGGTGTCATATTTGAGAATTAGATTTCTGTGTCTTGTATCTCGTTTACTGAATATAACTATTTACAAGGAAATCTAGAGAAATGAGTAGAGTTAATATGACCTTAGTTTTAGATACGTAGCAGATTTTAGAATTTCATGCAGACTTCAAACTTGATTTGCATATATCATGCACTGAATCGCATCATTTAAGCTAGTAATTGCATTTTGGATATATATTTATTATGCTGATAGATAATTTAGGATTTGAGATTAGGCTGTCATTTTAAATATGAATGGGCGTAACGTTCTATGTATTGTTCTATTGCCTGTTGTTACTGCTATCTACTGGTAAGTTGCTTTCTTATTACTAAATGATATTTTCTTACATAGAATTGATTAGAATAATATATTATTTATAACGTTCTCTTAGAGAATATCGACTTAAAATAAATTATTTTTAATGCGTTACTAGTTTCAAGAATGTTTGCGACACAAGATCGAGACTAAAAATAAAATAATCGTTTATAAAAAAAAAGGGAACACCCTGAATTCGAAATCATAAATCAAGCAATCTCATGCTTTCTCAAGCCAACACAGAAACCACTCTGCTAGTGGAGAGCTTATAAACATGGAAGATTGTATAGTTATGTATTGTTTCTATAGTCTCGTCCTATTTTTTAAGCTTGAGTTCGCTAAGATGTATAAAGGGAACTTTCAGCTAATTTAGTTTATAGCACCACTTGAGTCAATAACAATTTCTTTCCCTTCTTCGAGATCCCAAATAAGTGAATATATCACTAGTTTTGTAACTATTATTTACTTTTTTTTTACTGATTTTTTTTTCAGGAAACAGAAATACTAGTGCAAAATTTCAGCTTGATCCGAGATCGGGTGTGGGAGAAATAACTTGTAGCCTTCAAACATTTTACCAGACAGACAGATACATTGAATTGGTATAAGCGTTGCAAAAAATTAATGTACTATTGAATGAGGTGTTATAAAATCCGACTTATGATGTGTATCATTTCAAATATATATGTTCATATTTCTTAGCGACATCCTGGGATTGCAGACCATTTGAAGAGAACATGCCATACACCTTAGCAACAAAGTGGCGCTCTACGAAGTACGACAGAGACAAAGTGGCGTGGGTGAAAAATGGCGTCATCTATGCCACGTGTGACACAGACCTGTCTTGCGTGAACTACTTTGACCACGTGACAGAAATAAGGACAGACCTGAACCAAGACGGGTTCTCCTGGGTGAACCTCACCATCCTCAACGCAACCCGAAGAGAAGCTGGTGTTTGGACCTTGAAGTATATAGAGGGCATAGAGACCCAGGCTTCTATCATAGAACAATGTAATCTAAAGTCATATGGTATGAATTTTAATAATAGGTTATAGTATTGTTCGATTAACAACGCTATGGCGCCCCTGTAATAATGCAGTGGGTACCGAGTCACATAGTTGTGGCTGGCAGCACTATTACAGACTCTTTGACTCCTTGACCCACCGGGGAGGGCAAATTCCACCCACTGAACAGGCTGTAAGTTTTCATCATGCTCTGGCTATAATTCAAAAAACAGAAATGGAAAAGTGGTTTGATTACTGGGACAAGTCCCAAAAAGCCTGTGGAGTTTGGGAGTGCTTTAGGCGCCCTGACCGCATTTCCCCGTGGTGGAGGCTGTCCAAGCTATTGTAGCACAGTGCAGGACAGGCCATTGTCCTGTTGGCTTATATTTCTCACGGCTATGCCAAAATTTCAATTCAAGGTGTGCCCGCTGCGGGGAAGAAGAGGTAACCGTGCCTCATATTCTGTTTGACTGCCCCAGACTTGCTGATATCCTTCTCGACAGGTCTGGGAAACCCGAAATTCTCGACCTGTATGGCGACATTTATGCACTACGCAAGACAGCAGGGTTTCTGTCCAGGGCTTTTGCAAGAGAGGGTTTGAGCCTCTCAAGCCTTCACTCTAATGGAGTTTGATGATGCTGATGATGATGATAATCATCTCGTAACATAGTTGTAAACATTATAGAATAGATACACTGTAAACGACCACTATTCAGCATGGTTCGATGTTTTACTTTTATATCTAATAAACAGATTACTATATATTGAAAATATGTTTTATGATATACAAAAAAAAACCTGCGACAAAGGACTTGAGGGGGGTTCCCAAAGTGGTGTCTGAAATATTTTTTTTTAATTAAATATTGAAGTCAATGCCATGTTATCTTGGTATTCATGTTGTTATGTAAATTACAATTAGCCTCCATGTTGCATGCATTCTACACATTATACTTTTATATTTATTAAGTAAATCATCTCAAGTCATGAAGTTTAATGACAAAATGCAGGGGCACATAAAGAGGTCAGGACCCCCTCCTCGGGGCCCCCCGAATTCTTTGCTACGCCACTGTGTTAAAGAAAAAAAGTGTCAACTTCTTATAATTGTTTTTCAAAGTGAGCCACGCTTCAAATAGAGCCATGTTAAAGCCAACTTTTAAATAGTATTTTTTTGTAGAAATGTACATAGTTTATACTAACGCCTTCAGTTATTAATACAGTCACACAGTTGATTATATTTTTTTTTACTGACCATTTTCATCTACGTGTATTGTTTTTTTTATAAACAAAATCTGTTTACAAGTACATTTCATTTGCAATGTTTTTATCTGTAGTGTAGTGCTACACAACTAAATTTCTTTCGGATAGCTAGAAATTAAATTAATGACTATTCGTACAACTTTGATTATTGCATAGTTATAATTAAAAAAAAAAATCTTTCAGTAAAAGCTGAGAGTGTACATTGTAACGCAACACGAGCAACTGACGGTGTGTCTGTCCAGTGTCTCGTTACACGCGTGTGGCCTCAGGCTGTGTGTTTATTCAACACATCATTACACGATACAGTAAGTAGAAATACAACGTGAGTTTGATTCCGGAATAATGTATGTATAAAGTCTTTCAATATTAACCTCAATAAACTATAAAAAAGATATATATTTAAATTCTTGTACATGTCTGCTAATTACCTATGTTAATACGATTATGAAACGCATAACCCCTTCGGTTCTGAAGCCACTATGAATCCTGTCATAAAAATAAGCTAAATGCCTAAGTCGCCCTTACAGCAATTCCTTCTTCTCCATGCAGCTGATGTATCCAATAGTCTCTGGGCGAATGGTAGAAGAAATTTGCCAAACGTTTATGATTGAGAAAAAAACAAAATCTTGTACTCGCAGAGACGCTTCAGACGCTGTGCCTGGGACTATAGTCCCCACTTCCCACTCATACAGCCGCCTATGCTGATTGTAATTGTATCTAGTATTTTAAATAACTACTATTAATATAAGCTTTTTTTTAAAAGTATTTATTTATGTTTCTCTTGTTTGAATAATTAAATTTCATGTCTGGAGTTCACAACACCGCCTGTTGTAAAATTAAAAAGGACTTTAAAATATCTTCCTTTAGCTTGAGTAGTTGTATCTCCCGGTCATTTGACATATAGAACAAATGTCTTAGTCTGTTGGACCGTTATTCTTTACTTCTCCATATCTTTCGCCTTGACAAGAATCTTTTTTAATTATAGACCCGTTTTAGATAAAGTAATAACAATTTTAGATATTTCTATGTTATTACTGTATCTTCTATCATTTAGAACAAGACTACGAGACAAGGTACATGTATATATAGATGTCTTCTTCTGTCTCGAAAAACTATGGATGCGCCCAGATGAGTTACTGGCTTTGGTTTCGTATTGAGAAGGTGCACACTCTGGTGTGACTGATCAAGCCAATTCCGGAGCGGCAGTTTGCCACTATTCTTGCATGTATATGCATCTGTCTTAAATCTGGCTGACAGAGCAGCATTTTTTTTCTTTCTTTTGACTGATGCACCTTCATTTCTTTGCTCTCGGCGAAGTTCGTTCCAGCACGTAGATATGTCTCCATGCTGTCCAATCTTGGGCCATCTCCTACTACATACTGTTGTTGATTCCCGTAGTTCTCATGTCTCGCTTGATGACATCTCTGTAGGTTAGTCCTGGGAGGACCTTGGGTCTGACTCCCTCCGCAAGATCAGCGTTTAGGATGTCTTTAGGATTACTTCCATCTGACATATTATAGATAGCGTAGTCTTCTCTGAGTAAGAAGAGCATAGATGCTGTGCATGTTGAAAGTTTCATCCAGGAGATGTGTATTATGCGTGGCAGGCAGCGTAAGTGGAAGCTATTTAATTATGTTGTTGACACATGTAAGTTGCCCAGCTCTCAATACCATAAAGAAGTGTACTCAAAACACAGGCAAAGGTACCTGTGTATGAATTAGAAAAAAAAATTATATTGCATGACAAATATCTTGTCAATTAGACTTTAAAAATTATATTTATTATTTTTACTAGACTATCAAATACGTTAAGAATGAAACACATCGACACGAGCTCAATGCACTGACACCGGTCTATTACAACACAGTGTGTAGTACAAAAGTATTCGATGAAGGCAGCTTTGACATTGACATTTCTGTGTTCCCGAATTTCGCTGCAGGTAGCAATGATGACAAGTACTCGTTTAGGACATCATTTCATTACAGCAAAATTGGTAAGTAACATTACATAACGTCCTATAAATGTCATTAAAAGATTGTGTTTATGGCTGTTCCTTTTAAATTTATTTATTTATATTGGAAGTACGTAACTATATGAAGAATAAAGGGGGGGGGGGTAAAACAAATAGTTACGATTTGTTAGAAGTGGGGAGGGTGTATTTTTTTTCTGTAACAAAACCCCCAAAAATATATTAATTCCATGAAAAAAAAAACTTGTCAAGATCATTTTGCCCTTTTGTTGTACTACTACAGTGCCTTGAGCCTACAATATATTTGTTAAGAGTGCTTTATAAATTAAAATTATTATAATTAACAGGTTTTGTAAAATTCGAATTTTCTTATGTAACGGGGGGGGCGGATTTTTGAGTTATTTTCCTATTTGTTATAAGGGGAAAGAAGGTTCAAAAATGTGATTTGTTACGTAATATCTGAACGCTCCCTAGACTGACTTTCTGTGGGAAGAGAACAATATACGGCCTGTTATAAAAAGTACACACAATAAAATGGACAAACTATCTATACACATTGTACATAACGAGTGTGAATACAGAATAGCGATTTCAATGTGATCATTGCAGTATAATATCTAAACTCTTTGCATTATTAGTAGCACCAATAAGTAAGTTAATCAATCTTAAAGAATAAGAATTGACATTTGAAACTGGTAGTAGTTTGCTGTAAAAAATATTATGTTCAAGCTTAACTTATAAAATATGTTTTTATGTTGTGTTCAATATTGGTTGTCTTTGTTCTGATTGAAGACAATACATTTGTGAAGGTTGATAGAACAAGCGAAGGAAGGGAAGACAACAACGTAATACTTATTAACGAAACAGAGTTGTCTGATCCTGGTCAAGTTCCAAATAAAGCTGAACAATTCAAATCCGTCACTGTTGATTTGACACGTAAGATAATTACATATAATTGTATCACCTATATTGCTATAGTGTCATTTACTAATAAAGTAGATACAATCTTATTTATTGTCAACAATTTTCATATTTATATTTGTGTCGGGGTGGGGTGTGGAGGGTGAAATTGGGTGGGGGGGGGGCATCCGGTAAACAAAATACGAAAGTTCAGATAACGTAAGAAGGGGGGGGGGGATAAACAAATTGCCAGCGCATTAATGACTTGTGGAAATTCAATTATTTGAATATTGAGGCCTGAGGCCTATTACAAAGAAAAAGAATCATTTACTTGGAAATAGTAATTTTTAAAAAATATTTCACGCCTAATCTCTGATTGAATTATTATTTTAGCCTCTCTCCCTATCAAAGTCGCTCAGTTTTCTTTCCTTAATTTATAATATATGTATATCATGCCACGTGTCTACTATCGATTGTAAATTGGAACTTCTCAACAATATTAATTTTTTTTTTAAATGTCAACAAAGTGTTTATTGAAAGTAATTAAATCTTTAATGTTAAAAAGTCACAATGATGACAAGCTACTGAGACTTCTGTTTCTATTGTTTTACTTAGCCAGTAAGCCAGAGCGCTGTGATCAAAGTACAGACAAGTACGGCCTACACATAGTTTGTGCTTTTCTTCTTGTGTCATCATCAAGCTTCAAGTGTCAACTTCTTATACAAACCGATCAAGTAAGCTCACTGTGATGTCGCAGATGCAGCCTGTTCTTTGTATACCTTCATTTAACGTGCTATACATTGATTTGTACGGTAGCGTAGACCTACTATGCAGTTATGCTTTAAATAGTGGAGAAGCCATGGGGGCAGCTAATGTATCCGAAGGAACGGCAAGTGTCGATACAGTCTGAGGTTAGCGGAGTCGCAGGCTCTACCAGGGTGTAGCACTTATAGCAGCAAACTAGCTAAGGGTCGCCGAATTCTGATTTTTCCCTAAGAGATGACTTCTGGTATCTTAGCCTATTCGGTAAGGTGGAGGGGGGGGGCGATTGCTTCTGATGCCCTCCCAACTCTAGCCCTCTGAGTGGGGGGGGGGGCGGTCTTTTTTTTATGGAGAAATCATAGTTTTTGAACAAAATAAGTTGAATATTAATATAATATAAGCTATATATTGATGATTTAATACATTTGCATATAATGTCGGACACACGATCTGATCTCAAATTTTATCATAAGTAAATATAAAATGAAAAAGGGTTGTTCCAGGTGGGAGGGGCGATACATGCGATCGCCTTCCGACCATCGGACAAACCAATACTTGTTTCTTTTTGTGTTTTAGTTAAGAAATTACAAAATAAAAAAAAGTGTCACTAATATAATTTATATATGCTATAAATTAAATTCTTTTATCGAGTCGCCCCGTCCCCTATTCTTCAATGACAAATGCAATCATTAGCAGAAATTATAAAAAGGAGCAAGGGTTTACGTCTTCACTCTACCACCCTCTCCCCTTTCCAGATAAAAAGATGATGTTTTAAAACAGAAAAGTCAAATGTGGCGACAGAGTTTATGTCATTGTATACGAGTTTATCTTAGTTATTTTAAGAAAGACTTTGTTTTGGAAAATGTAGAATTCATACGAAATTTCTCATTATAAGAGTAACAATTGAAATGAGTTCTAAACCCAAATATTATTTTCCTAGTCATCTTTTCAACCTTTACTCAAACTGATGTAAAAAAAAAATAATTTAGGACAATAACTTACAATTTATGCTTGAATACACATAATGCAAAAAATTTAGAATAAAATCTAATTGGTTCACTTAATTTCTCCTCCCACTTCCGAAATGTTTTTTTTTAGAGATTCGAATTATAGTTCTGTAACAAAACAAATTACAAACATGCCTATTGAACAAAATTTATCACTTACAAATGAGCTTTCTTTTTAAACAAATATTATTTTTCGAATAGATGTTTTTTCGGCGGCGTTACTCAAAGTCTTAATCTAAATCTGTGAAGTATCTTATCTTTTCAAGAACAAATCGGTTGTATTTGCGATGTAGTAAGAGCCTGTAAAATCATATAAGAATATTTTTCAAGTAAAACATTATTCAAAAGGTCCTATCTTAATAGGATGAATAATGAGCTGTAGATGTCAGGAAAATGCATTACTGCAGTGAAGAATGCAAGAAAACAATTTTGGCGTCGGGCTTCGCCCGGATCCTTACTGGGGGAGCTTACAGCGCTCCCCCAGACTAACTGGCTGTCAAGAGAAAGTCATCAGGCCCCCAGACCTAGCTATCTAGGGAAAGGCCTCAACATGGCTGGTTTTTTTTCAAACCCTTAATCGAAATAATATGTAAGGTATCTTATTTTTCATGGAACAAATCGGCTGTATTTGCAATGTATTAAGGGCCTATAAATTCATATTAGAATTTTTTCAAGTAAAACATTATTCAAAGATCCTTTTTTGAATAGGATAAATAATGAGCTGTGGATGTCAGGAGAATGCGGTTCTGCAGTGAAGAAAGCGAAAAAACGATTTTGGAGTCGGGGCAAACCCACTGGGGGAGCTTGCAGCGCTCCCCCAGGCCCCCTAGACTAACATAGCTTTTTAGTCTGCTTTTTTCGCCGAAGGTTGATAAACACTACTTTTTTTAAACATTCTAATATATATATATATATATATATATATATATAGATATATAGATATATAGATATATATACTGTAAGCGCGTGTATGCTTAGGGTAAGGGTTTACTGGGCGTTAGGGTTAGGGTTTGGAAAAAATCGCCCCCTATTACTCCGAAGTTCTTGATCCGCTAGTGGAACCAGCACACCGTTCAACACGCGGAATAGATGAGATAGTCATTATAGAGGGAGGACTGTTTTAGATCCGGCTGAAATAATCTGCAGGTTATGGGAGTCTGAGCTTTCTGGGACTAAGAGCCAGCCTTCGTACTACCAGTGAACTGTATTGAGGACCTGGAGAGGCACTGAAAAGTATTTCGGTGGTCAGTACTAATGTTTAGGTAAAAAGGGACGTGTAGAACCTAAGACAAGACTCCCTGTGACTAGATAGCTGAAGCCCATGTCTTACTGTGTGTTTTATAACTGTAAATGAATACATCGTCTGCTATTACTTCCCTTTCTTGAGTGCTTGTATTAGATTAACTTCAATGAGATCATCTTTTTTTAAAAATTATACATACGTTTATAGATGTTTAAAATTACCTTGATCGTGTTGCAGGGATATCTACATTTTCAAACGGAAGTGACATCCAGCGAGCAAACCTCGTTCTCGCCCGACTGTATGTTTGTTGTGCCTAGAACTAGCTTGAAACCTGACACATACGTGGCAACAGTCATACTAGTAGAAGAAGGCAAGCATCACCCTGGCAACAACAGATCTATTACCTTTCAGATTGGTAAATATTACTTTAAGTGGCTTACCATATTATTAAATGAATCGTTTAAAATACATTTTAAACCCTAATGATAAAATGAATGTAGAAAAGATTTCCTGGATTTATGAATTATCATTTATTTATTAATGATAAAAATGACGCCTAAGACTTCTCTGAGAAGAAAAGGTGGAACTATATGTTGAAATATGAAAGTAGAGTTTCTGTACACCAGTTATGCTCAAACGTATTCAGCCTGCCGTCCAATTTAATTTCCAGCACTTCGCGCACCACATTGCCGAAAAGTTAAAAAAAAAATAATGAAATCAAATTTACTATTTTATTTGAAACACGTGAATCTAGTACTTAAAGTAATGAATGAAAAGTTTATCCGAAACCAACTTTATTTTATCTGGCTAGATAAATGAGACACCAAGATAGACTGCGGGGATGTTTTATCTGGCTAGATAAATGAGACACCAAGATAGACTGCGGGGATGTTTTATCTGGCTAGATAAATGAGACACCAAGATAGACTGCGGGGATGTTTTATCTGGCTAGATAAATGAGACACCAAGATAGACTGCGGGGATGTTTTATCTGGCTAGATAAATGAGACACCAAGATAGACTGCGGGGATGTACCCCAATGAGGCCGTGACGTAACCTGTGTTTCGTCTGTTTTATGATTTTGTTCGCACAGCTAAGTTATTTTTTTCGGACATTTTTACAGTTTTTGTCAGCAAATAAATAAATAGAAATAAATTGTCTGCATCACTTGAAATTAGTCAAGCAGCTGAGGCAGGAATGTCTGGCCTTAATTAAGTTCATCATGCGACAACTTTATTTGCATTCATATAGTCAAGTCTCACTGCTAGCCAGCATTTCTTTACGCATTCTCTGTCGGGAAAATGTCCTTGTAAGCGACTCTATAGCTAGCCTTGCAGTTATTTTCTTGTCTATTTACAAAGATCATATCAACTCACTCTGTCTGTCTGTCTGTCTGGTAATACGTTTGTACACGTTATTTCTCCCACACCCAATCTCAGATCGAGCTGAAAGTTTACACAATTATTTCTTTACCATGTCAAGAGAAGAATCAATGACAAAAAAATAACTAATTCGTTTAAATTAACTATTATAGTTAATTAATTATTTTGTTTCGTAACTCGATAAAGAGAAAGAAATTTTCCTAACTGA
Source organism: Biomphalaria sudanica (assembly GCA_036873155.1). Classification (NCBI taxonomy): domain Eukaryota; kingdom Metazoa; phylum Mollusca; class Gastropoda; family Planorbidae; genus Biomphalaria; species Biomphalaria sudanica. The sequence continues at coordinate 5,775,647 of JAZGLO010000933.1, read as the reverse complement.
TAAAGTGGTATAAGTTGAAATAGCCCCCTTTCATTATTTGTAGGGAAAAAAATGTAAATAACTATAAAACCCTGTTTCAAAAGCAGCACCCTGGCACAGTGGTTATAGTCTTGGCTTGAAAAGGCTAAGGGCGTACATAAACAATCCTTTATTCGTGGTTCAAACCAAGACTGATGCCTTATTTATTTTTTTTTGTTAGGTCTTTTAATGTTATGTTCTTGAAATAGTATCACGTTTTCTGTGTCAAACAAATATCTAGACTTACTATTAGTAAAGTTCCATCAAAGAAAGAGTGAGCCCCCTAACGTATGGAAAGATACAGTTTTCAACATAGGGACGTGGTTCTCTAGTCTTATGAAATACAGACGTTACTTCAAAAAAGAACTTTAAAGCCGACGTTGCAACGAGTCAGAAGGAAACAAAACGCAGAACTGGTTTGGACCGCGGAACACAGGTGTAGATAAGACGTTTATAAAACTAGAAAGAAAAATGGTTGTCAAGATTATTATAAAATATTTAAGAGTTGCCATAGTTGTTCTATTATGCTACTTCCCAATACAGCTAGGAAGCAGTTCCAACATTTTTAGTATATTAACTCTTTCTTCACAAGCGCTGAATTATTGATAATCATAGAATTCTTTGTGTTACTATTGATTTAATTTAGCTATAATCAGTGTGTAATTTAAAACACTACTTTATTCATTTGGCATATGATAACCTAATGTAAGTAATTAGGGGCCCTAAATGAGTTTGTCTAATCGAATTAATATCAAGAGTTGTTGAATTGATTTTTGAAGTATAACTTTGCACATAGTTTTTTGAGTAGAATTCTAAAAAAATACTATGACTACTGAAAAAGTAATTTTTTTTCAACATAAATAATGCATGTTGTTTTAACATTATAACAAGATATTGTAATTTTATTTTGACATATTTTCAGATATAGAGCCAGCTTTACTCGCAAATGGTACATCTAAATTTATCCAGCCAGCATCTTTGAAAAGTTTTCTTCTCTTTCTGTTGGCAGCGTCTGTGGTGACCTTGGCTGTGATATGTCTTCTGGCTTACAGGTTTAGTAAGTGTTTGTTTATATATGTATATAAAAAAAAACTGAGCTTAACTATATCTATTAATATAAAATGCATGCCTTTTTAAACTTTAACATAAATATGGTGCTTTTATCATAATGACATTTTAACAGTTCCTAGTTTTGTTTTTAATTTTTATTTTATCATCAGCATTTTCTTTTCTCAAGACTAGTTCTATAGAGATTCTTTTTCCAGTTTCCTGTGATATTATTTTCAGCTGTTTCTTTTTTGTAGTATCGTCTGTATTATATCAGAAATGATATTTTTTAAAGTTTACCTGAGATTATCTGTTAAAGTTTAACTGAGATATTCTGTTGAAGTTTTCTTGAGATAGTCTTGTTGAAATATTTTATTCTTAATTAAAATATGTTATAATGAAGAAATTTTTTTTTTCTAAAGGAAATGTCTTGAAGTCAGAACGTGTAAGGCTCTGTGTCACGAGACCACCAAGTATACACAGCGGCATTTATGAGGATATAGATGAGCGGCTGTCATCTCTTTCATCAAGTACACAAGCGAGAGAACAAGCGTATGCTAATACAACAGCTACCAGAACTGTTTTGTCTGTGTAGATTATCTAACTTTAAATATATCTTGAAATATATATTTTGGATAACAAGACTGATTAAAGCAAACTGATTTTCATTTAATTTAAAAAAAAAAATAATGAACTTGATATACCCCGAAATAGAAGCTTTTTAAGGAAAGATTTTTTTATTAGTTTGTATTTACAGAAATTAATTTTTAAGTTAAAAATTTGCTTTGTATTTGTTAATTATATTTTGTTCTATCTATTATTCTTTGTAAGATATATTTTATGATTTCAAAATGTCCACATTGAAGTTTAAGGATAAAGCTAAAAGTTGAAAGGCTTGAGTAAATCCTTATCTTTAGGCCTACCAAGATCTAGATACACAGAGGTACTATTGTTTGGTACTTAACATCTGATGGGAGCTCTTAGTACAAGTACTTCAGTTTTTGATAACACTTAGAGTTTTTGAGTTTATCATTACTTGAAGAATTGAAAGACTCCTAGGGTAAAGAAAGTTAACTTCAGCCAGCATAAACACATTTCTAAAACGAACGAACTCTTAAAGCCTTGAAAGATTACTTTAATAGTGTCAATCAATAAGGTCAATCTTGCGACCTTTAACAAAATAGAAAGACTAAATTTAAAAAAATTGCTTTTATGTAGTGCAACTTTTATGCTTATAGCAAGCTCAGAGCGCTATGGTCCAATCTCAGTTGTAGACTAGAAGGAGGGAGGGGGTATCTGGGAGAAGGTTTTCCGTGCTGCCTTTAGGCGTTCAGTAAGCACAGCTCTGCTCGAGTCGGGTGTCGAACCTCGAGCCTCCTTCATATTTCGCCAAGCCAAGCCAATGTTCAAACATACTTAACCAGGGGTATTCTTTTCCTTAGCCCCTGTATATAAGGAGATCCATTAACTATATCATCAATAAATAACAACCTTTTAGTCTAGCACACAAGTCCATGAGTCTACGTCCCAGACAGAAAAAAAAAGCCTAAAAAAGGTATAAATTCATATCACGAATAGTACGTTTCAACATAGAAAGAGAGGGGGGAAATGAACCAAAGATTGCTGGGAAAAGTGGTGATTGAGAAAATGTGACAGAGAAAAAGAATGAGAGAGAGAGAGGGGGGGGGTTGGAGGGTTTCAAATGCTTAATCTAATCAAGAACGAAAAAAAGAAATGTTTTTCTTGCAGGTCCTTTTACAGATGAAAGCACTTTGTTAGGAGCAACAAGAAAGGGGGGGGGTTGATGTCAATAAGTTTGCATATTTTTTGTTGTTTTTTTGCGAGTTAAAAAGACATGGGTGCGGTTATTCAAGGGTGCTATATGTGCATATCCGAGACTTCAGCTGTGGACCTTCTCATGATCCTCTGTGAGGTCAATATTAATATTATTTTGTATTAATTGTGCATAAGAGCCATTTAGTTATATAGTTCTTAGAGTGTGTGTATGCTAGTACAAGGCTTTAGTATAGTCGCTTTAGTTGCTGTAACGTAAGTATACGTTGAAGAGCCGGAGTTGTATTGGCCTGTAACGATATTTGTTCTCTCTAGAGATGCCGTTTGATGTGTTGAATGTGCATTTGGAGATTCCGAGATGTTTGTGTAAATTATGAATTGTTTTCTTGCTGTAAATAATTCGTATATTGTTTATTTACTTTTTTGAGTGTCTCACTGGGTTACTGCAACCCTTTTGTAGATTGTCACGTATTACGAATTGAATTCTACTTTTAAATGGCTTGCCTAGGGGAACGTGACAATAGAAAAGCAGTTGTGTCACTTATCTTAAGTCTGAATTTAATCAAAGACTTACAATGAATAACAAAAAAAAATGACACAAGAAATCGGAAGGTAAAATATCAACTTATTGTTTAATAAAATAGAACTTGAATAGTACTTTTAACTGTATCACATAAAGCAAAAAAAAAAAAAAAAAACATTTACAATACAAAATGGAAGGGTTGACCAAAACCCTTTTACAAAAAAATGGCATGTAAAAATATTACAATACAAGAGTTTGAAAATATAATTACAAATACAAGCAAGGCCTTGAAAAAAGAAAAATCTTAACTTACACGATCAATTGGTATACCACGCACGGGTCGCGCAATGTCTCCGCTATTCTGTCTCACGGCTGTCTCCGTATGTCTGTCCGTCAACGTTACGCGGGCGGTCTTTATATAATCTACCGCGCGTCGATCTCAAGACAAATCTAGTAATTTCTAGAACCAAATAAGTCATCAATTTCCCAGATCTAGAACGCTCTTCAAAGAGACAGAAGAAAAAAAAAACACCCTCCTTTCAACCAGAGGTACACACATAGGTCAAGGACCGGTCACTGTCTGTGTGGCTTGACGAATAAAAAAAAAACTTATTACACAAGGGGCAGACAACCTACAGGTCAAGAAAAAAAAATAGTATCTAGGTAACAATGCCTAGATACGTAACAAGATTATAATATGTATACTACGTCTACCTGATACCAAAATAGCCATGAAAAGAAATATACCCACAGAATCGGACTGGATGTTACGATCGGCCTGTGCGTTTCTATACAATGAGGCCCACAAAATGTATATCACTTGATGGATATCAAATTCTAGGTCTACAAGTCCTTAAAATCATTATGTTAAGTTTGATAATATATCGATAACTGAAGACATGCCTACAATAAACTATGTATCTTTAAAAGAAATATAGGCCTTATGTTTCTTTTTAATCGCTAAGTGTGTAGGTCCTATATGGATGAAGCCTACTATTAGCACTGTCTACTGATGTAGACTATTACATATTTTGGAAAATGTGTCAGATTAAATTAGTATAACCCTGTAGAGTCGGTAACGATTTATATTTTTTTAAACATAACACTCAGAGGGCGCGTTTAGCAAGAGAATATTATAAAACCTTTAACAAGTTAATAATTTCTAAGGTGGCATTCATAAAACCCTTTTGGGGGCCTTACCGGCCCATTAGGTTACCGGCCCTCCGGGCATTTGCCCTAATGTGCATATAGCAAAACTGCCCCTGCATATACTATATCGATATATTTAAAGATAAAGCTGGCCGATAAAGATGTAGGAGCGTGGTATGTAATTTTTGTAAAAAGTTAGTTAAAACTCTTAGACTCAAGAAAACCACCTCCATTGGCCTCTCTAAACGGCCTGTCTGCGAGGGATTCAAAGAGATATTTCTTCATTCCCCATTACAGATGGCTCATAATATATATAGAAAAACTCTCTGACTAGAGTCGAGGCTGAAGGTTGAGTACACCGACAATACTGTCCATATTCTTTCTCTGGAGAACATAAGTCGTGAAGATGGATGCGGCATGGCAACTCAAAGAAGGGTGTGTGAATAGTGCCCTTGTTATTTTGATCATGTCTATAAGTGCAATTAAGTCACATAAATATTTTTAGAAGTCATTGTAAGAAACCAGTCTCTGATAAATTCCTTGTTGGTAATTTTTCATAATAGTAGTTCCGGTTTCTACTATTAAAAATAACTACACTGTACAATGTCAAAAATTAAATATAATTTTCACTTTCTCATCCATTTTGACTGATTTTTTGACATGATAGTTTTAACTTGTCGGCAATATGATGGCTAGTGTATACAGAAAACAACGTAATGTGATTTCCATGATTTGTTCTCGTGTTTACAAACAGTATATGGTTGGTACATGTTTGTTTTTTCCAAAATATTGTAAATATCCTTTCAAATGTAAAAAAATGGTTTGAAAATTCTTTTTCAAATATTATATTTTTCGTTTAATTTTTTGTTTATAGATAAAGATAAGATAAGATAAGATAATTTTTTTTTTGATCCAATCTAATGGAAATTCAGTTTGACTACAGTTGGCAAGCTCAGCGAAACTATTGTACAAAAACAATAGTGATTGAAAATTCGAGCAACATTCACACACACATAAATGTATATTACATACAGATGTTTAATGTAATACCAAAAATAAACCGATCTGTAACATGCTTAAGAATGTTTGATTAAAGTCAAATACCCATACTCTCCCTACTTTTATGTTGTTTTTTTATTAGTTACAACATTATTGACATTTACAAAAATAAAAAATATTTTTAAAAAGTGCATGAAACTAGTATAAAAAATTTACGGGGAGATTACCATGATTTTTAAAATTAAAAAAAAAACACATACACAAACACACACGATCCCAAACGTTTCAATATGTTTCAGCTTGTAATATTTCTCTTTCTCTTTCCAAGAATAGCTAATAGTGATTACGGGAATATCCGAATTGATATAATAATAAAGTTGTTTTTAATTAAAAGCTTTCGTATGGATCTACTAAATGTCTGTGTGATTTCTTAACATATTTCGAGAATATAGTCCTAAATAATCATTACCACTTTGTGAATGTACGATTGACCGAAACTGTTACTAAGTTCGAGTATGTATCTCTTTGAAATATTTTACCATTTTCTATGACCTATATCCACAAGGAACACAACTATAATTATTACATAAGGAAAATAATTTTTGTTTTTTGCAGGAGGAGATAATACAATAAACAAAACATTTTTTTTAAACGTCAGCCTTTTATTTATATTAAACAACATTTTTTTTTCATAAAACATTAACTTTAAATAATGTTTAGGAAACAATGTTAGTTTACGCAAAGCATTTTTTTTTCTTACAGTGTGCAATAAAGATGATATTTTTTTTTTGTTAGGTTAGTAAAGTGTTTGCATGAATGTGTCAGATAAAGTGTTTAAACAAGGAACAAAGGTATATAAGCTAAAATGCAAATGAGAGTACCTGTCTTGTAATCGTGGAAATATTAATCTTGTTGTCGTTACTTTTAGATTAAGAAAGATGAAGTGTTTTGAAACGTTTATGAATAGCAGGTCTATTAAAGTGCACTGGGCGACACTTTCGATTGTGAGTCATGTCTTACACTATGACCATACCAGTTCTGCTTTCGCCTCTTTATAGTACTTAAAAATAAATCCCCTTCTGCAAGCAGACGTGTTGACTTGTGAAAGTAATAAACTCATTTCTCTTGTTTTCTGCAGTATTTCTGAAAGGTTAACTCTCACAACTTAAGTGGCAGCATAGATTACCGATAAGATTGCCAGTTTTATAATTATTGTCTTGTATATTTGATTTATTAAATAAAAAACAGTTTATAAAATAATTCTTATTAAGTAGGGCGCTAAACTTGATAGATGAGCTTTATTGTTAATATCAATGGTTTTTTTGATTACTATATGACTACAATATCATAAACAAACTACTCACACTTTAAAAATTATTTGATGACACTGTTCATTAATAGAATAACTTGTATATTGAAGGCTCACTGGAATGATTCATGACAATAGTGAAGTATAATAAGAACTATATAAAATAGAAACCTATATATGTGTTATTTATTTAAAAATCTTCAGATGTATTTTTTTTTTAGATGTTAGACTCTTTATTGCTATTGTGTTGTAATTGTTTGTTTATTGATAACAGTAATAACGACTAACCCGCCCCTTGACTTTTCTTAGAAAACGAGTTGTCGTTGATAAGACAAGCTAAACACTCAAGTTTCTGACTCAAACGAGGAACTTAATTCTGGACAACTTAGAATGGTTATAGATACATCAGCAAATATAACTCCGAGCTAGCGTTACAGCCAGCAATCACATACTCGTCTCACTAAATAGCACTACCAAATATTATTTGAACAGTAATAATGATCTATCTATAATAAGAGAAGATCCCAAGTTTTTGTTTTATACAAATTATTATTATTTACATATGTTAAAATGTTTACAAAGCATATACATATCATTTGTTATTATAATTAATGAATATATAAACACACATACAAGTATATAATTCTAAGTATTGTATTCGAGTCTGAAGATTCACGTGGCTACGAAGTCCTTAAGCGATGGTTCTAAATATACACACACTAAGACCCAGAGTTATCAAACACAACAATTTGATCGTGAAATGTATATACAATAAACAGGGGAAGCATCATGACCCATACAAACCTTGGAGAAACTAGTTTTTTTTTTGTTTTTTTACAAAGCTTACATCAACTTACTCTGTTTGTTTGTCTCTCTGTCTGTCTGGTGAAAGGTTTCTACACATTTTTTTTTCTTCCACACTCGTTCTCAACAGTAGCTTTTCTTCAATAACTTTAATACATTTAAAAAAAAATGTAACTGTAGACGATTTGCATATTCATATAACATTTTTTACAGATGAAGCGATGAAGGTGCCAAGGAAGTGCAAATGGTTGCACTTATTATTCTGTATCTTACAACAGCTGTTTTCCTTGGACTTGTAGGTATGTGTCGGTGTTTAGAGTAACGCATGCTCTTATTCAAATGAAATAAATCGACAATTTAATGTTTGATGTTTTCTGTGTGTGAGGATACACTACGCTTATCTCTTGCAAATGGGTTAGAGAAGATATTATAAAAATTAATGTTTCATAATAGCTGTTTGTGTAAAGTAACTTTTTGTCAACTAGTCTATCTAGGAGTATACGGTATTTGTTTGATAATTATAAAGTAATTTTGCGAATATCTTCCACTAAAAGGATTTAAAAGAGTGCTACTTAGTGTATTTAGCAATAGATCTTAATATTAAGTTACGTTTCTCAATGGATAATGTACGAGGGTGTAATATAGTTACAACAAAGAACAATATTATTTAATTTTTCGTGGTTGAGCGGTAAAGCGATTGGATACCGAACCGGAGGTCCCGAGTTCGAATTCTGGTGAAGACAGGGATTTTTATCTCGGTATCTTTGGGTACCTGAAAAGAAAAAAATAAAGGCTGTTTGTTGCTGTGCTTGACACATGACACCCTCGTTAACCGTTCGCCACAAAAACACATTACCATTACATCAGCTGCTCTATAGACCACAACATTATCTGGTACAGTTATGTACGATATAGAGCTTCGTGATAAAGTCATGAAGTCAGTCATTTCAATTTAGAAACCCTTACAAACTTTATTACATTATTTGAAAATGCATATAATACCTTGGGTAGACAGATTGGCCCATGTTTCTAAACTACTGCTCTGAGATAGCTGAAATCACTACAGTCGCCATTCTTATTTCCTATTCTTTAACTATATTATTATACCCAAGAAGAAAATTAGAACAATTATAGTTGTGACAGTCAGTGTGTTTGTGTGTGTGTGTGCGGTATGTTCTTCGTGTTTTGGTCTATATTGTTATTGCGGAAGTAGACAATAAAAGTAAAACCGAATTTCCGTTTATTTGGAACAAAAACTTCCTCTTTTATGTTCGTATCTTTATCTCAGACTATTTAAGTAATCGTTCAATTGGACTTAGAGCCTTCCGAGAGGATGGATCGTGAGCTCAAATCTCGTTTTGAAGACTGTCATCGGAAGCCTCAAACCTGATCAGCAAGGTCGCAGACTGTGGACAGTTTAGATCAATAGGTCGTTGCCGCGACACGCAGATGGTGTCCAAAATGCACTCACATCTAATATGCACCAGAAATACTTTAAGAAAGCAAAGGCGGTTGGTCATTAGGATAGCCACATGACTTCCTCGTTTAACCTTTGCAGTAGAGATTGATGAGGCTAATATCATGCAAGAAATAGATGTTTAAGATAATTAATTATAGCTTTTATACAGCGCTACTTTCATTCTTAGAGCGTGCTCAGAGCGCTAATGTCCAATTGTGGACCAGTGGTGGGGATGGGGTATCTGGAAAAAGGTTTTCCTTGATGCCTCATTAAACACCACTGCTCGAGTCGGATGTCGAAACTCGTGCCCTTTCATAGTTCAATGATAATAAGCCTCTCGAATACGCTCATTTCATATGTTTCATATATGTGATTTCAGAACTAGCCATTCCATAGTCGTGCCCAATTCATTATATGTTTCCTATATATATATATATATATATATATATATATATGTATATAATTTTTATAAAACATCAATAACTATCAAGATCCTTGATTACAACTATTTAAGCCTAATTCAACTGTATGTTTTTTTATTCTTAGGAATGTGCTATGCCTGCCCCGTTGCTGAGGAGGGCACTTCCTACAGCTTAAATGGTACATTCAATCATACATTGGAAGAACCGGTTGAAAATGTCTGGTTACGAAACAAAACGCCAATATCTAAATGTCAACCAAGACTCATATGTCAAGACTACACCAATAAAACAGTCACCACTATTCAGCTCAGTCACGGCAATAGGTACCAGTTAACATTGACTATTAAATCTGTGACCAGAAAAGAAATGAATGTCTGGTGTCTGAAATATCTCGGGCCTGCAGTTACAAAATTCACAGGGTCACTGTTCACCTGTAATTTACGTGTTTTTGGTAAGATGGTAGCTTAATGGACATTGACTTTTAATTATCTACTTCAACAATATGCTAGATAACATTTAAAAACTTATTATAATCATCAATATTTTTACAAAATTTGTTTATATTTAATGTATCTATAAATTCATCTTTGCTAAATATTATAGGAGTATAAGCAGGATTGTAGAATAATAAATATTTGTTTTTAAAAATTCAGTAATTTGCTGGTGTAGTAAAAATATTTGTGCCAAAGCATTTAATATTACATTTATTACGAGAGTACTTTTTAAAAATAATTTAATAAAAAAACACAACAAAAAAATAAAATAAACAAAAAAACTTAACGTTAGTATTAACTGCCTCAGAAATGTCTTTCTTAATACTTGTGTCTTCGTATTTTGTATCTAAGCTCGAGGCAAAAACATTAGCTGCCAGGAAATCTTGGACAATCTTGTTCTAAGAGTTGTTTGCAAAATTGATAAGATATTTCCTGAAGCCAATGGTCTCCTGTTGATACACTATATGGTGAGTGGTTTTTATTGTATATGCTTCTTGATGTATGTTTTGTATGCAATGCAGCGAAATATAATGTTACTACATTTTTATATAAAAGTAATGTTCGGGGCAAATGATGACAAGGTCATCTGTTTCAATGGTTTACGGTTAACGTTGGTTTTAAGTGGCCAGCACCAAACATCTTACATCATGGACTCAGAGGCGCTCCTAAATATCCTGAAACTTAGAATCCCAGTCTATGACGTCACCACATATTTGGAAATCAAGTACTTCTACTTTGTATTTTTTTTTTATTGATTTATGTCTTGTCAGGTTTAAATGAATAATTGTGTCAAGTTTTAACTTGTTTTGAGAACGGGAGATGCCAGAAAATACATGTTCACATTTTGTACCAGCCAGACAGAGGGAGTTGATATAATCTTTGTAAACAGACAAGACAAAACAACCCTTGTATATTAACATTTAATAGATTAAGACAAATCGTCTTTCATCTTTTGTTAATTACAATGGCTTGGAAATACAAATTAATGTTTTCGTTATTTTAATTGATGTCCATGAAACTAACTTGGATAACTGTTGGTCAAATAAGAATTGTGATTATCATCTTATCTTATAAATTACTGATGTTCCTTCAAAAAAAAAGAAGATAGGTAAGTCCTATAGCATGTTCATGTCTACCTCTACTCATTATTGTTTATTTTTTATTTCAATTCTGCTGTTTTTACTGGTTGATTCAGAATATCTATACCATATGTGGTTCAAGTGTTACTCAAAATTTGAAGCCGGAAACCTTGTGAAGTATGATTGTAAATATAGTGGGGTCCGGGAAGGTTTTAGAATGTAAGGAAATATATATAAACAAATATGGTTACAACACAATATTTTTTAATTTAAATACTACGTTTAGAATTTAAATTAATCTTGTAAACTTGTTATATAAGCTAGTCCTTCCAATGTTAATTTCAGAAATAGTGTTGCGTACGTAGTTTGTAATAGTTAATAGTGTTTTGTTTTCCGTACAAAGATTTCCAGCGAAAATTTCGAAATTCTATTTTTAGTGTCTACAGAGTTTGTTTTTATGATGTAAGAAGAGGGAAAATGTTAAAAAAGCAAATTTTGTAATTTTTTTTTTTTTGCCATTACGGTAAAATATATAGTGAACCAAAGTCGAGGATTAAATAAACTATAATAAACTCTGTGGATTGCTAAGTCCAAATTCTATGGATCGCTAAGTCTAAAGACAAGTAAAGGATAAAAGAGCCAGTTAACTTACTTTATATACTATTTAACATTTTAAGTACCAAAATTTTAGATCCGTCAAATTGTCTACTTCAATTCAGTCAGTGTCGTCACAAAGGCAAATGAAATGTCAACATATCGTGTCAGAATATGAACCAACATATTTCATATCCCAGTGTGAGGCTGAGGTTCCAATCCGAGAGATCAGTTTCAATTCTGATCTAGTTGTCATGCTTTACCCAAACGTCACTGGCAGCTTGGACGATGTTAGACATGGCGTTAACAAGACACTGACAGAATACACATGTAAGTAACTTGACACTGACAAAATACAAATGTAAGTAACTTGACACTGACAGAATACAAATGTAAGTAACTTGACACTGACAGAATACAAATGTAAGTAACTTGACAGTGACATAATACAAATGTAAGTAACTTGACAGTGACAGAATACAAATGTAAGTAACTTGACAGTGACAGAGTACAAATGTAAGTAACTTGACAGTGAGATAATACACATGTAAGTTACTTGACACTGACAAAATACAAACGTAAGTAACTTGACACTGACAGAATACAAATGTAAGTAACTTTACAGTGACAGAGTACAAATGTAAGTAACTTGACAGTGACAGAGTATAAATGTAAGTAACTTGACAGTGAGAGAATACACATGTAAGTAACTTGACACTGACAAAATACAAATGTAAGTAACTTGACACTGACAGAATACACATGTAAGTAACTTGACACTGACAAAATACAAATGTAAGTAACTTGACACTGACAGAATACAAATGTAAGTAACTTGACACTGACAAAATACAAATGTAAGTAACTTGACACTCACAGAATACAAATGCAAGTAGCTTGACACTGACAGATTACAAATGTAAGTAACTTGACACTGACAGAATACAAATGTAAGTAACTTGGCATCAACAGAATCCAAATCTATGTAACGTGACACTGATAGAATATAAATGTAAGTTTACTGACACTGATAGAATATAAATGTAAGTTGTCTGACACTGATAGAATACAAATGTAAGTAACTTGACACAGACACAATACGAATGTAAGTAACTTGACATCCACAGAATCCAAATCTATGTAACGTGACACTGATAGAATATAAATGTAAGTTGACTGACACTGATAGAATATAAAAGTATATAACGTTACACTAGCAACCTGAAAATGATATTTAACGTTAAATTAATAGAATCCAAATGTATGTAAATGGACACAAAACATAATCTAATGCATATGAAGTGAAATTGACAGAATACACAAGTAATTTGCGTCTGATGAAATGCCAAAGAAAAAAAAAACTACAAAAATCTAGTTCTGTTCTAAAAATCTATCATTTGTCCAAAGTAACATAAAAAATTATTAATAGCTAGCTCATGTATCCAGTTTAACGAATTCGGAAGCATTGATTAGCGAATAGTTGTAATAAATTACATGAAATCTATTTTACTAAGCTCTTTTACTTGCAGCACTTACTAATTTTAGTTTGACTTTGGCAGCAGTGCTCTTTAAGTATGCGCTTTTCAATTTGTTGGAATAATGTGGCAGAGTGGAAAGATTTTGGCTTCCAAGGGGTATCTGATTTAAGTCTCTGTAAAGACTTGAATTTTCGGATTTGTAAGACGCTCCTGAGTTCGCCGAACTCTAATGGATACTTGATACTTGTTGGGGAAAATAAAGCAGCTGCATCTGTTGCCTCACAATAAATTAGTTTTATATTATTATTATTGCGTTTATATATTGTTACTTTCATGCTGAGAGCGCTTTGGTCCAATCTCATTTGTGGACCAGTGGGGGTGGGGGAGAGGGTATCTAGGAGTTGTTTCTTTCGGTGCTGCCTTTAGGCAGCTCAGTAAACGCAACTCTGCCCGAGTCTGGTGTCAAACCTCGAGCCCCCTTCTGTGTAGCCAAGACAAGCCAAGTTCAAGCGCACTTAGCCTCTCGTCCACGATTCCCACCAAATACTTTTTACAATTATTATTTTGTAACTGATTGAGTCATGTGATTTAAAGTTATCGAAAACGTAGTATTATCAACTAATATTAATTTTTGCTCCTAGCCAGCAGAACTTTAGTCTTACAAGACTGTCCAAATATTATCGAGGTTGGAAAAAGAATTGATTGTCGGTGTGTAACTGGTAACCGAACATCAGACCATTCAAACATCTCTTGGTTCAGTGAGAACAACATCACCATTGGAAATGGAACTTCTAGACTTTCATTCACACCAACAACAAACAACAAAGGTAGAAGATATTTGTATTATAACTTTGATGTGCACACATTTAGTTGACAATATTGCTGTAGATTTATGAAGGGGATTCCACTACAAGATCAAATAAAGTATTTACATTGAAGAATGATTTTAAAGACAAAAAAAACAAAAAACAATCGATTGTAAGGTCTTGGTGCTTACGTCCGAGTTTTTTAGGCCTCTGGTTCATATCTCAATTGATTTCTAAACTCTGACACACATCTATACAGATATAACTCTGGGTGGCATTCGTCCATCTCTACGTACAATACCAATGTTAAAACTTGTCCGTGTTTCCATTAACTTCACGGCGACAATTTTAATACCTTTCAGGATCCAGGATAACAACACGTTTCCTCCTTAGGACTTAAGATCAAGGACATTTCTATCTTCATAATTTCCTTACTCTGTATCGTTTGATGGTCTGCATAGGAGCAACTATGTGCAGGCATTAATAAATGGGGGGGGGGGGGGAGAGGGAATCCAAATTTGAAAATCAATCCGGGACCCCACTTAAAAGGGGGGGGGGGCACCCAAATGAGCCCGAAATATGTTTTTACAGTAAATATAACGCCATTATTACGAATGTCAAAATGCTGGGTCCCCTAAAGAGAATAAAACCACCAGGCCCTTCAATTCATAGCTACACTACTGACTGTAAGCTATTTATATCCTCTTTTATGTCTCTATCTTACAGTATACGAGTGTCGAGGGAAATCCGTATTAGGTGTAGTAAGCGTCCCTATTTTTTATGAACCAAAATCTTTTGGTAAGTATTACATTACATTGTTGTTGTTGTTTTTTTTCGAAATTTATAAATCTCCTGGTAATGGAGTATCAGTTATAACATTTTTCACCCAATGAAATGAATTGTGCGTGTTTTCCGTCTATTTATCAGCTGAGTTATTGCTTTAAAAAAAAAACAAATAGCTTATATTAACTCTGTCTGTCACATATTAATTTAAAATTTAATACAACTATTTCTTTTACCTGACAAAACTAGAATATAAAAAAAATAAAGCAATTATTATTTAAAAAAAAATTGAGATCTAAAGTTGACATGACAGATGTGACGGTATGAGTTGAATAAGCCCATTTATACTTTGTATAGAGAATTAGTTCTTTGCTTGATAAAGATTGAAATTAACAATAAAGAGCTATGACACATTCTATCAAAAATAAAATGTAAGTAAAACGCTATCATGGTAACCTTTATTTAGATACCATATTTTCTCTCTCTTTTCCAAACGGGTCCATACGTATGACATTATCAAAGCGCACTGAGAAAACTAAAAGAGTTAAATCACACTAATCAAAACAACTGGTCAAAATATTTCTTATCGCACTGATTTTGTATTGTTAGTCTAGATTACTATAGATCTATTAAAAATTTGATTCAAACGACTGATTTCAACTAATTGATGCAACTAAACTTAATAAAAGCTAAGTTTCTTTTTTTTTAAAGGATTTATTATATTTTTTGCTTCCCGTTTGTTTTACAGTAAAAGGCCAAAATCTGACTTGCGAAACAAGAGATGTGTCTTCAAGTTTCATTCTTTATTGTTATATATACAACATTTACCCAGAAGGCATTTGTTTATTTACTTTTAAAAGCGAGCATGTAAGTGAGTTTAACCTTTATATATAAAGTATTTACCAAAATTATTCTTAGACTTTGTCCAGTGATATTTGTTATTGACGGTCGTTGGCTTGTAGCACCAAACTGCTGGTAGTAGGCAACAAAACCGCTGTGACTGTGAGAGGAATTTAAGGATTGGGAGCTGGCTATGCAGTGTGAAGGATACAAGATGTAAGATGTCTTGGGCATGCCAGTGACTCCTGAATGTCCGAGTGAAAAGTCTACTACAGCTATTTCACTTCATCTCAAGTTGAATCTGTCTATAAAAGTTATATTTATATTATGTTTTGTTCACACAAAAAGTTATTCAAGTTATATCAAGATTTACAAGTTAAAATATAATACGCATTCTACGGTCAAAATATTTCTAATCGCACAGATTTTGTTAGTCTAGATCTATTACAAATTTGATTCAAACGACTGATCCATAGCAGCAGGTTGGAGGTTGGTGCAACAAGTCAACAACTGGCAACAACATTTGTTACTATGCTATATTGTTTATTTTGCTCTGGATCAATTTCCTTTTTTTTTCTTACCTACTTCTTCATTTTAACGTTCCCACCCCACCGCCCAAACACTCCCCTAATTCTAGTATCTTTGGCTTTAAATTAGACAGACCTGTAAATTTAAGTATCGCCCCACCCAACCTCACTCTTCTCTGTCACAAATAGTGGTGTTGACACTTTATGACTAACTTTCTGTTTTTCAATTCTCATTCAAAATAGTTGATACTTGAATTTTGTTTTTGGCTTTGATCCGTTTTTCTTATCCTATTTATCACACTAATTCTATTACATTCTTATTATATTTAACTCCATTAATTTTTTTTTCAATTCGACTGTTGGAAATTATCTAAGGATGGTGAATACATATTTCATTTCAACTTTAATTTTGATTGAATCGTTTACATAAAATTGAGGGAAAAACGCCATTTAAAAACAAAGAAAAAGTGTGCAGTTCCGCTCAGATGTTCACCACAGCCATACAGAGTGCTGGTCGTGTTGGGCTTCATGGTATTAGGGCTATCTAAGGTGGATTAGGAAGGGCATTCAAAGAGGATATGACTTATGGTTTCATAAGGGTGGGCGCAGTGTCTACAAATAAGGAACACAATGTAATGTCAAATATGTGTAAAGGAGGCGTGGTGGCTGGTAAAGCCTTTGGTTTCTGAACATGGGGTTTCGAAGACTCGGATTTTTAATGTTGGGATCTTTGTCCAACAAACTCTTATGGAAACCTTACATTAGTTGGAAAAACTAATTGCGGTTGGTCAATGGGCTAGCCACATGTCACTCTCGTTAACCGTAAGCCACAGGAACAGACTACATTTACATCATCTACCCTAATAGATCACAAGGTCTTAAAAAGGGAATTTCTTTTTTTCTTCTTTAATTTTCCAAGCTGAAAGAGTTGTTCTTCTTATTAGATCACAAGAAATGGACGATCCATCAACAAACGTAGCAGCTTGAACAGTACAACAGACTGCTCTTTAGAAATCATTTATGACAACTGGGACTATGGCAACGTTTCAGTAGATGTTATAATCTATCCTAATATAACAGGCTCTAACAGTGACAAACTGTATGGTTCACACAAGTCTGTAATACTTTTTCTTGGTAAGCTCTTTTTTTTAGTGTATTTATTTTTGTATCAATTAAAATTTAGTCCAATGAAAACAATATAAGTGAATTCAATAACATATTGTGTAGTTCTCTCTTGCCAGTGTCTAGTAACTACGTTGTATAGGTATTTGTCCACCCACCCGTTCAATCTTTTTTTTTTCTTTTTTTTTTATTAATATTTTTTATCATTGACACATTACAGATGGACGAAATAAGAGAGACAACTTTGTTAATAGTTGGAAATCAGATTTGTTTTCACATGAAGTTACCGGACCTGTTTTTTTAGGTGGCATTGTTCTTCTGTTGCTCCTTGTCTTAGTCACTCTATACGTTTGTTTTCAGCAAAGTAAGAAATGTTTTAATTGTAAATTATGCAATATCTTGTTTACCATATCTGCTGCACATCAATGGAAGATAAACATTATTTAAATAAGCTAATATAAAGCATAATTATTACTGTAACAATAACAACATTAAAACATAGGAGTTTTTGTAGTCCGTGTAATAAACGATATCTGCTACACAATAATAGTAGAAAATATTAATTAATTAAGGCTATTTCCACTTACAGAACAACCTTATATACACTTAAATATGGGAGCTATTGTAATACATTAACAGACAAGGGATGGCATATTTATTTGTAATACTGTGTTGCCTATAACTTAAAATGCTTATTGTGGGAAGCGTGGTCAAGAGGCTAAGTACACTTGAACTTGGCTTGGCCTAACTACCTATTATGGGGACATGAGGCCTTACACTCGACTCGAGCAGAGTTGTGTTTACTGAGTGCCCAAATTCAGCACGAAAACCCCCCTTCCAGATACTCTCTCCCCCCTCACTTAGTTGTCTGCAAATGAGATTGGACCATAGCGTTCTTAGCATGCTATAAACATGAAGGTAGCGCTATAGAAACGCTACAAAATAAAAGTGAAATGTTTTTCCCACTTTTGTTTTGATACATTTAATTACTGTGATAATGTGCTAGCGTAGAAGTTTTTTATATATTTTTTTTTGTAAATACATTGGCCAATTGAAATACATTAAATCTTGCTTGCGCGTGCTTTATCCTTTAAAAACGTAGTGGTATTATCATAACGTTCAGCTAAATTCCTGTTCATTTAAATATCTGTACTCTAGTTTTTGATTGTGTTCTGGACTGTGGTTTATTCAGACTAACATAATGTAGTACTGTGAAACAATGAATCTCTTCAATTATTTTAATTTTTAGATTTATTTTTATATATTTAAAAATAATTAATATCGTCTTGAATAATTAATTATGTTAATGAATGTGTGAATAACTTATAAAGCAGCTTCGGGAGGGGGAGGAATGTAGGAAGTGCTTGGTTTCCAAACTGAGCTCGAATCCCGGTTAAGACTACCATTTTGCATCTCCGAATCATTAGGACGCCTCTGAACCACCCAAATCTAAAAAGACTTGAGTACCTGATACTCTATGGGCATTTAAGGCGTATCGGTCGTTGGGCTGGCCACTTGACTCCATCGTTAATTTTTGCCAAAAACAAAACAAACAACAGTTGAACTTTACATCATCTGTACTATAGATCGAAATATCTAAAAGACATAACTTTTATCATATAAACAGTTGTTTCAAACAGGATCGGCCTTAAATAATTGGATGCCCTAGACATAAATTGGATCGGCCCAAACGAAATAGAAAATTAAACAACGAGAAACAAAATCGCTATTTAAGATAAGATAAGATAATTTGTATTGGTCCAATAAATGGAAATTCAGTTTGATTATAATTGACGACCTCAGCGTAACTACTGTACAAAAACAATATAGATGAAAGAAACATTGAAATAACATTCACAAACAAAACAGATACGCAACCAGCGCTTTATGTGTTTGACTGCTGATCTTGTAACACTCTGACCAAGAGTGGGATAAAGGAGTTTTTAATTATTTCTTTAAATCTTTATTTCAAACTTTGTAAGACTGTATACTTAATCCATATCAATGTGCAGAAGTTAACTATTTCTTTCTTTAGAGTCCTGTGCCCCCCCCCCCCCCCACGAATCATATGACTTAGGTGGCTGCCTAGTTTGCCTATGACTAAGGCCGGCCCTGTTTAAGATAAGATTTTCCTTTTTCTATCCATCTGTATTGATTCGGTATGTTTGTAACGGGTTTAATTTAGAGCGATTACTAAGAAATGATTTTTTTTTCTCTATAGAAATCGGTGCAACCAGATTCTGTACAAGACCCGAGAGAAGACAACACAGCGACAGAGTTACTCACTCTGTGAGACCAGTGTCTCATGTCTACGAATCCGTTGATGATACACCAGCTTTTCCCAGGATAACATCCAACGGGATCTACGTAAACAGCCAATCCATTGCACAGAGAAACAATCTCTTGTTGAACTCTGAGTACTTAACTCTAGTTGAAGTTCAATCAATTAATACCACAGAGAACGCTCTAAAAGAGGAAGACAGTGAGGGATACATATCGTCATTATGATGTTATGGTACTTAAAATAAAATCCCTTCCAAAAAACCTTTTGGATAAAACAATACTCCACTTTGTCTAAGCTTGAGGGCATTGCTGTAAAGCTCACATGGTGCGGTTACTGACTGGAAAATAGCTTGGCTTCCCAGCTGTAATGGATATATGACGTTAGCTGGGGAAAGCTACAAACGGTTGTTCGTTGTGCTGGCAACATGACAGTCTGTTAACCGTGGGTCACAGGAACAAAAGACCTTTCTATACATCGAAAGGTCTAAAAGGGAACTTTATTTTTTTTTAATACTGTGTATTGAATATCGTCTGTTTGATATTATCATAAAATAGATAAATGAAGTTTACTTGTTATAGTTTAAAGGTTTCTGATGGCCAAAAAAATACCAATGTCTATGGGAAGAAAATATAACTACTGTATTTAAAGTTCAATAAACATAAATACATAGTTCGTGTTTATGTAACAAAGTTTTATATTCTTCTTATTGCACGACAAAATGTTATAATTCGTAGACATTTAATAATACTATTCATTTCTTCCGTTTCTCTTGCAATTTGTGTATGGCATTTAACATTAAACAGCAATTAGCTTGAATAAAATAATTGATTTTCTCATATACAACTTTGTCAATTCTATGCATCTTACTCTTTATCTTCTTGTAGGCAGCTGTGAGCTCTTTTGTAGACTGTGCCAATGAAAAATGTGTGTGCTGTTTTCTTCAGTTGTTCAGAACTGCCATACAGAGTGTTGGTTATGTTGGGCTGGAGTGGTAGTAGGGTCTGCCTAAGGTGGATTAGGAAGGGATATTCAAAGAGGATATGGTTTACGGTTTCATAAGGGTGGGCACAGTATATATAAAGGGGTTAGTGTGCGGGATTTCTTTTCATGAGATGGTAATTTAATAAAGGTGTTTATTCTGTTCTTAATTTAACGATTTTTTAAGGCGCACTTGGGTCCACCCAATTCTAGTAGGTACCTGTTTTTATTAGGGGAAAGTAAAGGCCATTGGTCGTTGTGGTGGTCACATGACACCCTTCTCGTTAAGAAACAGATCACCTGAACATCATCAGCCCTATAGATCGTAAGGTCTAAATGTGGAACTTTACTATAATATCCCATAATGTTTGTGTTTAAACGATAAGTGTAAGACGTGACAAAGAGATATTGTTGTGACTTTGAGGTCAGTGTTTAGGCCTTATATAACTATTGGTCACTGTCTGTCTCTAATTTTTGTATATGTATGTGGCCTAACATGTGACGTAATTTGAGAAAAGACAAATAGAACTACGTTTGTGACTGACCTTGAGCCTTGAACTATCTATACAAGGGTTTGACAAGTACACATTATATTTCATGTTGATAACAAGTTTCATGTGCGATATACACGATTCATCGTACAATAATATACTTCTTTTGCTTAAAATCTTTTTGATGTGCAGGGCTCAAAGGTAAAACTGCTTGGCCATTCTAAGGGCTTCAGGGCAAATACCGACATTAGCTAAGCTATGTTTGCTGAGCTCTCAAAGACAGCATTAATATATATTTATTATAGCTTCAATATAGTGTATTGTTATACAAACCCAAACGTTGTTTGCTGTTATTCTTTATTGTCATTTGCTCCTATCTATTTCTATCAATCAATCAATCAATCAATTTATATATCTATCTATTTAAGCTATGTATTTATCAATCTATCAATAAATATATGTCTTCCCTTCTCATCTCTGCCCCCTCTGTCTCTCTCTCTCTCTCTCTCTCTCTCTTAATATAAGCATATAGAAATGAAAAGTGTTTAGCCTCACCAAAAAGGCATGGAGTAGTCATGACGCTGTACAAGCAGGCTCATATAGCGATTATTGGATGTGAAGCGCATGGACCACAGACAATAATAGCCTTATTCCACACAGTACAGAAAAGAAGGATTAACTTAGACATTGTCCAATGCTACGCCCAATGAACGACACTGAACATTTTGTACAGCAGCTGACTACCATCTTCATAGCAGACCTAACAAGTACATTATCATCGAAATGGGCGAATCAAGGGAAATAAGTACCGCCACCAGGATCAGACTCTTAAACACCAGTGTTAAGTCATTACAACTTTATTTCATTTTATTAAATGATATATTAATAAAATACTGTAAATAATAAAGTGAATATATAAAAAAATGTTACATTTATGTCAACAATATTTAGAACAAAAGTACTTTTTTATGTTTAAATATGGGCGGAATATCTAAAGTTAACAATATTGTCATATTAATTGAAAATAATGTGTAACTTACTAACAGTCTGCCAATACAAATACAAAAATCATTTACCTAACATTCAAAATAAAATACATCATCATATTTAATTTATATATTATCAGTATTTGACTAGCTGATATAGATATTTTGTTATTCAAAATTACCAATTTAAAAGTAAAATAGTATCTAAATATGCTTATGATACAGTGCACACTCACTCATGTCAAAGTGATTATCAAATATGTCTCACTGTGATTTTATTAGCTTCTACCCATTTATAACTTTGTTTATCATTATAACTTTACAAATATAAATGAATATTTAAATTTACATATAAAGCAAGTACTTATCAGTACGTGTAATTTGCTTTTTTTTAATATATAGAAGAGGTACTTTTTAGCTTCAAACTCCACTGGAGGGGAGTTTAAACTCTAGACCCCTTTGACTACACTCATAGAATTTTGAGAGTATAATTTGCTTTGTTTTTAATATTAAAGAGGTATTTTTTACCTTTTTACTCAAAAACTTAGTCAAAACCCATTTAGCTACGCTCATAACATTTTGATTGCGTAATTTGTTGTTTTGTTTTACATTGAAGATGTATTTTTTAGCTTCAAACCCTACTGAAGAGGGGAAGGGTTAAACTCAAAACCCGTTTGGCTACGCTCATTGATCTTGAGTGTGTAATTTGCTTTTTTTATATTAAAGAGGGGGTAATTGTACATTTTAGAGGGGATTTTAAAATCAAAATCTTCCTCAACTGTGCTCTTTGAATTTGGGGATTGTTTGCATTTTTTCTCTTTTGTTTTATAGAAGAGGTGGATATAACTGTTAAACCCCTGGTAGGGGGTTTTAAACTCAAAAACCCCTGGTAGGGGTTTTAAAATTAAAACCTCTGGTGGGGATTTTTGACTCAAACCCCCTGGTGGGGGTTTTAAACTCAAAACCCCTTGTAGGTGGTTTCAAACTCAAAACCCCCTGGTAGGGGATTTAAGCTCAAAACCCATGGTTGGGGGTTTAAACTCAAAATTCCTGCTTTGGAGAGTTTAAACTCAAACCCCTCGTAGGGGGGGGGGTTAAACTCAAAACCCTTATAGCTGTGCTGGTGAAAGAGATTGTTTAGTATTTAAATCTCACCTAAAATAAACAAAAACAAAGGAAAAAATCAGTCACTAAATTCTGATCCCCCCTGCGGGGGATTTTCATTTCGGGGGGACGGGGGTTGAACCCCAATCTCCCCCCCTGGCTACGCCCATGATAAATATATCATATATTTAAAATACATTTTTGCAATTGTGACCAAAATCTTATTGTAGAGCATTGAAAAAACATTTTTTTTTCAAATTATAGTTCTCGTAAGAACATATGTAGAGAAATAATAATAAATTATATTAATATTAAATAAAAATATTAAGTTATAAATGCATCAATATTCATGTCTACATTTATTAAATATGTATATTTATAACTCAACATTATACTAAAAATAACTATAAATTATCGAATATGTCATTGTAAGGGATTTTATTCAAGTAAAAAGATAGTGGAATGGAGAAAGGCGGTCTACAGATCATATGTGTTGCCCCAAAAGACTTAGAGATAGATGAAAGTGAAAGACAATATACTTTCTATACTAGTATTGCTCCTTCCACCGGCTATGTCAGCCTTTTTTATATAACGAGACAAGGCTGTCGGCAGTTCTAAAGTCATCATAATTTTGTATGTTTACATGGTTTAAAAAACTTTATAGCGCAAAGGACGGTTCAGTTATGCTTTGGCAAGAGCAGGGTTAGTCGCTATTCTTTGCATCCAGTTGTACATTGCTCATAGTATTCATCAAAGACCGCCAAAATCTATAGCTTGCTTATGAATTTGTGTTGTGCACCAAACAGCGGTATTTTGCTTCGGTCTATTGCGTCACCTTGATGCAAACTACTAGAGTTTGATTTACTTTAGATTTACATATTCTTAAGGATCCAATCGAGCTATGTGTGGACGGAACAAGATAGAATGGGAGAAAAAGCCAAGTACTTTGAGAGTTATTTTCAATCAGAAATAGAAGATGTGCTATCATTTAGCGAAGTGGGCTTGCATGAATGTATGTGCTGAGAGTGTTCTACATGGGCATTGTGGGCTTTAAAATGGGGTCTTAGCATCGCTAACGTCTGTAATGGATTTAAGTCTTAGCATTGAGGGCGTCTGTAGTGTTTTTAGTGTCAAGCCATGACTGACCCCGAATGCCGTAGTCGAAATTATGGGCGATGTGCCTCCGTTAAAATTGTGAAGCGAGCGAAGCTTTCATGCAAACACAAAAATGATACAAACGGTTAGGGGAGAAACTCTTTCACAGACGTAGATTGGGAGGGTAAGCATAGTCTTGAAAACGACTTTACTTCATGCATTTGGCGAGAAGGCTGTTTCGGGAGATGTTGCATACAGGCTGAGAGGGAGGGCTTTATCTCCCACCAATTCCTATCCCCAAAAACAATACAAAATCCGCACTCATGTGTACTTAATCAAACACTGACAAGAAAAGCGACCCGACCTGACTAATAAAAAAAAGGCAGTGAAACTTTCAATTCTTAACCGTCAGAAGTTACCTTCATCTACACCAGTGGTTCCCAAACATTTTGTCTCGTAGACCCCATGCCATGTTCTCTGCTTTTCCGTAGACTCCCCTGCTTAAGTTATTTTGAATTTTTCAAAATTCATCAATTTTAAATTACCGATACACATTTTGTTTAAATAATTTCTAACCAGTGACACAAGGAGTGAAAAAGTAATTTAAAAATACATTTTAAGTTGAATTAATTTTATAAAATAAATTTATTAACAAAATTGTAAATTAAACCCACTTAATATCATTTAATACATATATAGTTTTTTGTGGATTTTTTTAGCGATTACCTTTTAAAAAAAAACTCTAATTTCCTACATTGTAAAAAACAATACAATACCGTAAAAAAAACATCTAATTTCCGACATTGTAAAAAAACAATACAATACCTTTAAAAAACAAACTCCAATTTCATACATTGTAAAAAAACAATCCAATATCTTTGTAAAAAATGCCATCATTAATACGTTTATATTTTGATAACGTTCTAATATTAATAAACAAAAAAATTAATAATAATATGAATACTCTATTTTTAATTAATTGAATAATGCATACATACGTAAATACCCGAACACATATAGAGGAGTATTTCCTCATTTAAAAAATTTATTTATTTTTATACTTTGAAAAAAACATAACGTTTAATGTAGAGTTTTACTAGTGTAGCCAAAGAGCGGGTCATTTTTTCTTTGTCTACGAGATACATCAACTGTCTAATTTTTTAGAAAATTGTCAGAGCTGTTTTCGAAAGGGCTATCCTGGTTTGTTTTTTCCAGGTTTTTCATATAAATTTTCATGAATGTATGAGTTCAATAGAGGTATTGTAGATTGTGTTAGCCTTTAATGCAGGAAAGCGAGCAATGTTAAGGTTTCTTTTTATACTGTTACGGGTGAATGACTGATAATTTTTTAATTTCTCATTTAGATTTATGACATTGTTACTAACGAAAAAGAATAGTTAAAAGAAAGCAAATTTTAAATGGGAAGATTCAGGACTCTTAATTTGTTTCCCTTTAGCCACCATAAACCCATCTGATTGAGCCTACATTACTCCTTTTCCTCTGTTGTAAATATGTTAGCCTTTGGAGGCATTATATGTAAACGTTCAAAGAGTTATAGTAAAAATGTATGTGCTTAAATTTAATACAAAACATATTTTAAAAACAATAATAAAATGTAATTTACAACTAAGTTATGAAACAATTGAACAATACATTATATACATTTGATAAGAATGATATGCACTTATTAATAATATGTCTTGCTAAGAATAATGTTGTTGTTTTCTTTTAAAATTAGCCTCTAAAAATCTGACTTTACAATCATCTTTACTGTTCTAGAAACAGATACAATGGGTCATTGTTGTGTTCTGAAAGTAAAGCATTTCTTTAATTTTAAATAAACGTGCAGCATGTACATACATTTAAAAATCTTAAAACGGGGTAAAATTAATATTTTACTTAATATGTACAGAATTCTATATTCATCTCTGGAGAATTAATTCACGTTTGTTTAATTTCACTAGTAGAATTAATGTTAATATTTATTTTACTACTTTAAAATTTAGCTACGCCAAGAATACAACATAGAAGATTTAGTAGTACAAGAAAATGGAATTTAAAAACTATTAGTAAACACCAAACCAAATAACGCGTCTGGACCTGATGGTATTCCAGCTAGATTACTTAAAGAACTAAGCAATGAGCTAGCCCCAGTGTTCAAAATACCCTTTCAGGCATCGCTTAACCAGGGCAGAGTACCAAAGGACTGGAAAGAAGCTGATGTCACCTCCAATTTAAAAAAGGAGAAAAATCTGATCCAGGAAACTACAGACCAGTATCACGTACCAGTATCACATGTAAAATCCTAGAACACATAATATGTAGCAACATCATAAACCACTTAGACAAACATAATGTCCTCACCCCATACCAACACAGCTTTAGGAAATATAGATCATGTAGACACAAGAAATAGGACTAATTGATAATTTTTCAAAAGGTTTAGATAATAGTGAACAAATAGATGCTATCTTACTAGATTTTTCCAAGGCTTTTGACAAAGTTCACCACCATAGTTTGCTTAAAAAATTAAAATATTTCGGCATTAACGGTCCACTGCATCAGTGGATTAAAGATTTCCTGATAGGGAGAAAACAAACTGTAATAATAAATGGCTCTAAATCAACACCGATAACAGTAAACTCAGGTGTACCTCAAGGAACAGTCTTGGGTCCACTACTATTTATAATTTACATAAATGATTTACCAAATTGCATTAGTTCAGGTACAAAAGTCAGATTATTTGCAGACGATTGCATAATATATAGAACAATAAAAACTATACAAGACACAGATGTTTTACAAAGAGAATTAGATGAATTACAAAAATAGGAATCGAATTGGAGCATGTCTTTCCACCCAGAAAAATGTCAGTTGTTAAGAGTAACAAAGAAACTAAAACAAATTAATCCTTATATTGATGAAACCTTAAAAAAATTCCAACAAAGCATTAGGGTTTATTAAAAGAAATTTCTATAAATCAAATAAGAACATAAAACAAAAATGCTATTTAACCTTGGTTAGGGCCAATAATAAAATAAACATCCTCCGTTTGGGACCCCTCAACTCAAAATAACATTAAGAAACTGGAACAGACACAAAATAGAGCATTGAGATTCATAACAAACGAATATTCACATTTGACTTAAAAAACACCTTTGGTAAAATCACTAAATTTAGAAAGCCTTCAGAACAGAAGACTCAAAAGTAAAGTAGCAATTATACATAAAACACTGAACCATAATCTTCAAATACAAAAACAAAATTTAATAAAATACTCTGAAAGACACAAAAATAAAGGCACATTCCTCGTCCCATATGCTAAGACAAATGTGTACAAATACTCTATCTTCCCTAGTGCTATTAGAGCATGGAATGGGTTGCCTGGGCTAGCAAGGAAAACCAGTGACTTGGAAGAATTTAAGTCATTGGTTAATATGCATGACTAAATGCATGACGCGTAACACGTAATGATCTTCTTTTTTGAAGTTACATCTCTATTATATAAGATAAGATGATCAGATGCACTAATTAAGGATTATATTATTTAGCTAGTGTATATATATATATATATATATATATATATATATATATATATTATAAATATATGGAGAAAGAGAGAGAAAGAGATAGATAGATAGATAGATAGATAGATAGATAGATAGATAGATAGATAGATAGATAGATAGATAGATAGATAGATAGATAGCGATTGTTATTGATATAGATAGAAAAAAAATAAAGTATTAATTTTATTGATATACTTACTTATCATTTAATGCTGTGATATAGAAAAACAAAATATATCATATAAAATTATTATTACATTTTATTTATATCTAGATTTCTAGATTCTTAATATTAGAAAAAAAATAACAGCTAAGTTTTAAAATGCATGAAGTCGTCTTTGGTTGTGTACCAGCGATCCTGTTGTCAATAAACTTCTAAAAACATTAACAACAACAACAACAACAACAACAAAAAGAAACAACGTAAAACTATTGTTTAATTTTTGCACCTCAGATGATTACTACCTAGAACAGCACACCTTTACCTTACCGATTCGACAGAAAAACTGATATTGTTGTTTTTACACATGTGCACTTTTTAAAATGATTAATGGTGAAAAAACATATTATTATAAGCCTGCCATGCACACCGCCATCCAAGCTAGTGCAAAAGGTGCGCACTATCAGAAACTTGACTAGGAAGGACATTAGTCAGAGCTGATAAAGATGGCTGTACTCAAGACAGATGTTGTTCTACATGTATGTGATGTCCCCAAGTAAATAAACATCTATATCTCGTCGAGTTGCCTCTCTTAAGTTATTACAATAATATTTCTATCAAGACTCTAAGGAGATAGATCCCAATTTCACATCTGTCTGAGCAAGATAATAAGGATCGACCAGTGTCGTCCGTCTATATTAAACTTTAGTTTCAGAAATTATTGTACTATATCAGATTTGAAGAAAAAAAAGCATATGATGTAAAAAAATATGCAACCAATGCCAGTGTTAAATGTATAAAAGTACTGGTTGTTTAAGATCATTCTGTATATTGGCTGAACACATGTATATTAATCAACAAAAACCAAATTTGGAGTAACTTTATGTATAGAATAATTCAAGATTTTCACTTAGGTTAAAGTATACAATTGATACAAGTTTGTTGCTAGTAAAATACTTTAATACGTTGTTTTTTTTCTTTATCGTCCACCTAATGTTGTTTGTTATAGAGAATTTAGATATGGTTGAGTTCCAGCAATCTTAAACCAGATCACCCTGTAAATAAAATATTTGAAAATGTCCGCGAAATATGTTCATTTATCTTTTTTATTAATACTTATAAATATGAAGTGAACTAAAGCTAAAAAAATGTATCTTAACCGGTTTATCTTACTAAATTTTGTAGCTTTTTGAATTTTCATAAAAATGTTACTTTTTCACCTTATTGCACTTCAAATAGTTTAAGGGTTTGAAAAGAATGTATACATTATATATATACTATGTACATACTATTGTGAAAAATATTCTTTTTAAAAATTTCTTGCACCCAAACCACTAGCACCAAAGAGACTGCCAAAAAATATTGCATTCTGTCAGTCGTAAAGTTTTTTATATGCATGCTTTTTATGTTACAAGGTGGTTATATTGTAGTTATATACAAGATAAAATAATAGCGGTTCTATAACTCGTAACTAATATCATTTTAAATGCATTAAAGAGCAGTCACGTCTAGACAATAATTGACAGTCGGGAGAATCCGTTTGTACAAGAAGAATGCAAGAAAACATCACAAGGTATCACAAGCCACACGAAGAAGCGCAAAACCCCAGTACAAAGCCCTTAGCCCTCTGACAAAAGTGGATATCATCGAACCAGGATGGATGAACCATTGATATGCAAAGTAATTTGTCTTTCAAATGCTTAACAAATCAAAGCACAAATAACGATTCGCTGTGTAATTCAACATGTTATAAACATTTAAACATAATAGAAATCGAACATTTTAATAGCAATATAATAGAATAATTTCGATCTCAGCTTTTTTAAAAATCTTAACATGGTTATTTTGTCTCTAGCCATTTCTCAAACACTTTCATTTAGAACATTGACCTATATTTATGAAACACAGTTAGTCATCGGAAATATGATATATGTTATGATAAGAAAAAAAAATTACTTACCAAGTGCTTCTGGATCAGTTGGCTAAAGAATATTTCATACGAGTAATTAATATTTAAGTATTTCCTAAAATATACTTATAAATAGTTATAACTATTTGTGTATTTTATCGCTTTGTTACATGAAATTTTTTGAAAAATAAAAATAAAAATGGATTTCAACTTTAAATATGTCTTTTTTTGTTATAATTTTAGACTAATATAAAATGTACTTTATATAACCTATTTAATATAACTTATACAACTATAATTTTGAACTTACTTGATAATGAATGTTAGGATTAAAAAAAAAAAACGAATATTTTGTTCGTCTCCACCACCCTTCCTTTGTCTTACCCAAGCCTGAGAAAAAATCCTGATTTAAGTGAATATTCAAAGTAAATATTTTCTAGTACGTTATTCTAGGGGTTGGTAAATTTCCACATGCCAGAGTGTTTAATGCGGTCCAAACAAAGGTTATTATAAAGGGATCTATCGCAAATGTCCTTGACATAGTTGTACTGACCAGTATTGCTTACCTCAACATTATAATTAATTTCACCAAAACCTATTAATACTGCGTCCTGACGCAAGACATCATTTAAATGTAGACCAGCCAAACCTTTTTGTTACAATAAGTTTGTATGTATACATAATCATAATATGTATATAAAATTATTTTTTTCAAAAATGGCTGTAACAATTTTCAAGGTGAATGTATATAATGAGAAAATAATGCTCAACACTAGGGAAAAACTTGAGTTTGACCGTTAAATCGGTTTGGAAATATATCTTGGCTAGAATGTTTCCATGACGTCAATGGAAAAAAAAAACTTTTAATTAATCGATAGACCTAATTAAACATTTGCGCACCATCTTATTGTAGGCTGTTAGCTTAGTTAACAACGTAAAAGTCACTGTTGTGGGCTAATCTTGTATACTATCTGATTTTACATCTATTTTACTAATTACTTCACATTAGCCACAGAACATTATCTGTTAAAAATATACTTAATAACGACTTTCACTTTTATAACATAAGACTTTTATTTATCACTGGGAAATCCGTCCAACCAAACGTCGCTATTTCTAACTAATGTCCAAAGTAAACCACTTCTATACTAACGCCATGTTAGTCTCTTGTCATTCTTCTGTCTGACTACGTCAATACTTTTACCGTCCCTAAAACAATACACAATATATTTGTCTAACAAAACTAACCTACTCTCTAAACTAGTACATAACATCACCTACACCGCTCTCCGCAATTAAAGTGTAAACAATAATAACATAACCCCTTTGATATCTTTTTACGCTCGCTGCGTACTCATTCATCCGTAGCGAGCAACCAGTACCCTTGGCCATCCTTAAAGAGAGCATCGGCGGCCACGATATGGTGTTCCGGTCACAATAATTACAATTTTTATTTATGTATACATTTGATTTTCAGTTGATTTTATCGTAAAGAACAAAAACTTACCACTGGCGGTTCATTAGGTATGAAGCAGCGACAATTTTTCTTATACCATTCTTAGGATTAGATTATAAAAGCAAAAACATTTTAATTATAGCATTTTTTTGTAAACAAGAAAAAATATTTTAATAATATTTTGGTATTGAAGGGGTAAATTCAATATTTGTAATGCCTAAGAGAAATAAAGCGCATTAAAATTTGATAGATACAATTACACCACCTAATATCTACCTAATACCACTCACTCACTAACTCGTTGATCAAGAGGTCTATTACACATTCGTACGGATCCGTATAGTAGCGTACATATGTGCCTTTCTTCTACTAGGCGCACACTAAAATCCGTTTTTGACAGATTCGCAACATTTCAACTGCAAGTTCCCATTCAAACCTTAAATATTAAATATTACACGAATTTCGTATTCTTAAAGCAATGTTTTCTCTTTTTTCGTCTGCTTACTTTAAATATACATGACATCATTTTCACTTTCTACTAGACTTCAAAAAAAAAAAAAACAATGAAGAAAAATCATATAATATTAGCATTAAAAAATAGGTCTAGATTCTTTTTCTAAGGTGGTATATATATATATATATATATGTTAACATTGTGTTTATGTGTATTTGTTTGTTATTAGTATGTAGAGTTATTCCCCTTGGTAACAAAGTTCATATCAGTGTGTTGTGTGTAACCTCGTACTATGAGGGTGTGTAAATAAATGAACTGTTGAATATGGCGTTATAGTGTTGGTGTTATTTATGATTATTAAGTGTAGCGTTTTCTAGCTTAACAATATATTCAAAATCTAAATAGTGTGTGGTGATCAATTGGAGTATCCCTTCTTTAGACGCTGATCTATCTTTAAAAGGATAATTCTATAATAATGAAAGTTAAATTTAGATCCATTGACATTTCGTTAAATTCAAAAAAGGTAGGATAAACGATTACATTTAATAAAACCAAAATAATATTTTTGTTAATTTAGTGAACAAAATACGAAAATAGAAGTAAAAAGGTGAACCGGGATGTGACATTTATGTGAGGCCTTTAAAAAATGCATTTTACATATACGCCTGAAACTGATAATGTGAAGAAATGTAGGCCATTGCTTGTATTAGGATTAAAGGTAACAAAAAATTATATAATGTTGAAGCCAAATAAAAATCAGCATGTAAGAAGGATTTTTTTATTGTTGGCGATGTTAGGTTAGAGGATTAATAAAATGGATACTAGAATGGAACGTGTTTTGTGAAGTCAAAAATCTATGTCGGAGAAATTTAAATGCGAAGGCTAAAAGAAAATATCATGGGGTTTCTAGAAAAACAGAAAGAGAGAGAGAAGGAGAAACAGACAGAAAAGGAAATATAGAGTGGACGGAAAATTTAATTGTAACAGATACACAAATTCACAGACTAAAAGAGTATGTTAGGCTGATCGTTTAATTGCGGTCTGTTTATTTATTACAATACAAAAAATGGAGTGGGGGTATTACTTCCATAAATATAAATATTAAGTAGCCAAACTAAAGTCATACAAGTATGCAAAAGATTTTTATTTTTGGTGGTGGGGGTGAGCGTTGAGCGAATGTGGTGTTAAAATTAACCGACTCAAAATATGAGTCTATGTAATCAAGTCATAAGTCACTGTCTGAAAAAAGAGATGTACAGCTTACAAAAAAAAAAGGTTTTCAGAGAGAGAGAGAGAGAGCGGGGATTGTAATGTAATTGTAACAGATACACTTATTCATGGGCTAAAACTTTAAAAAAATAATATGGGTGTGTTCCGGTCATAATAAACAAAAGGGAAAGAATCAACGGGCGTAGCCATTTTGTACTGCTAGTTTGTTATGATATCCCGAAATGTGAATGTGTACACATTCATAAGACAACTATAAATTTTGTTTTAAGTGTTAACAGTTACACCTTAACATTCTAGTAAACAAGAAAGATCATAAATCTTTTTTTTTTCAATTTTTAATAAAATAACTTATACTGTATACATTGGATGACATTTGTAATGTGTAATAGCATGTTAGTGATTTTTTTAAATATTATTAGTAAAAAAATACTCTTACCAGGACGAAATTTTTTCATTAACATAAGCACACTGAAGATAATGAAGAATGAAACAATAAAAATGAGGGACACACACAGTAGTCCTATACTTAAATCGTTCCAAGTACTGCCAACATCGCAATCTACAGTAAAAAAAAATACAAATGAAAAATACAAATGTAAAAATAAATCCCTTTTTTATCTATATCTATCTATATATCTATCTATCTAGGCCTATTTATCTATTTCTTAATATATATATATAGATATATATATATTGTAATAACTAAAGTGTGGCAACTCAGCGAGACATAGACGTTTATTTACACGATATCACATGTACACAAAACATCATCTTTCTTAGGCACAGTCTTTTCACTTCGGCTCTCAACTCTGGCGGAAATCGTTTCCTCTTCTCTTCCTACTGTTGGCATCCTTCTCAGTCTAGTTTATCACAGTGCGCTCCTTATAGCTTAGATGGCGGTGCGCATGGCAGAATTATAACAATATATATTGTTGTAAAACTTGTGGGTGGCATAGATGGGGGTAGTGATGTGTGTGTAGGCCAGCGATAGACGAGCGGTCAGCCGTGACAAGTTACGACGTTCGGCCGAGACGAGTGTCAACATGAAGGTTCGAGTAGGATCGGCGTCGTGAACAGAGCTCAGGAGCTTCACGAGAGTTGTAGTCATCTGACCACCGGTTCGAGAAGGCCTGTAGGGACCCTATATAAGAGCGAAGGTATCAGAGACGAGAGAGCAACAACTTCCCGATCTACAGTTCGTTACAACGGCTAAGTACAAGTCCGAGACGAGACAGAGAGACCAGTGCAAGAGTTGATACGGCGGAGAGATATTTGTTCAGTCTTGTGTTACGTGCTGCCAATTGTACAGTGTTGGCTGTTTTTTATTTAACTATTAAAGTGTTACGTTACTTTGGAGCCCTGAGTTGTCAAGTTCTTTAGTTGATGGTGTATGGTGCAGTTTGCAGAGAGCCTGGATAGTGAGATTCGTAACAACTGTTGTCAGAAGTGGTATCTGCAATGGCTACTACGAAAACGCTAGACTAACTCCTTGTGAAGGAACTGAGGCAAGAGCTCCGTAATCGAGATCTTAAGACGAGCGGAAATAAAGAAACCTTACAAGCACACCTCCGAGAAGACATTGTGGAAGAAGGGGAAGATTCGGATACATATCTTTTTGAAGTCGAACAGGATTTGCGAGAAGAGATCGTCAGTAGCAAGAAGGAACAGTTGGCAGCTATGAACTCGGGGCTAGAAAGCACCAATTCCAAGATAGATACCATGGACGCCAAGGTAGATGCCAAGAGGTAAACTCCTGGAGTTTATGAATCGAACCTGGGCAGAGTCCAGACTGCCCGGGGCCTGGAAAAGTGCTATCATTGTACCAGTCCTTAAGAAAGGAAAAGACGCGACTAACGTGGAGTCCTACAGACCCATTTCACTAACCTCAACGCTTGGCAAAGTTGCTGAGCGAATGGTTAACGAGCGGCTAGTGTGGTCCTTTGAGAGTGCCGGTATCCTGGCCCCAGAGCAGGCCGGCTTTAGGGCAGGCTTGAGCCCGATCGACCAGGTCACAACATTCGCACAGGAAGTGGCCGATGGGTTCCAGAGGTCCGAGAGCACATACGCAGTATTCATAGACCTAAAACAGGCTTACGACCGTGTGTGGAAGCAAGGCCTCTATCTAAAGTTAAGAGCCATGGGTGTGCGGGGCAAGATATACAATTGGATACAATCCTTTCTGTCAGGGAGGAGCACACGAACAAGATACCAGCACTCCCTTAGCAAGCCAAAACAACAACTAAATGGCCTGCCTCAGGGCTCCGCCCTGTCCTGTACACTTTTCATGGCCTTTCTGAACGATTTGCCCAGCTCACTAAGGTCAAAAAAGCTGCTATATGCTGATGATATTGTCCTCTGGTCAACCGGGAAGAAAGCCGACCAAATTCAGGCGGCACTTCAAGCAGACCTCCAAACCATATCCTCGTATTGCGACAAATGGCAGATTCTGATAAACGTTGCCAAAACGACCTGGTCCCTGTTCAGCCTAGGGATCGACATTCTCAAGGCTCCATTCGAGCTTCAACTCGGTGGGCTGCGACTCTTACGTGAAAATACGCCAAAATATCTAGGGGTTACCCTAGATAGAAAACTGTCAATGCTCCAGCATGTCCAGGATGTTGAAAGAAAAGCCTCGGAGAAGTTAGCGTTACTAAGAAAGCTGGCCAGCACAAAGTGGGGTGCCAAAGCTGACATGCTACGCACATTGTACCTCGGGGCAGTCAGATCACAAATCGAATATAGCTATACAGTTCAAGTATACGCTAGCAAGACTGCCCTCGAATCACTCGACCGAGTACAAGCACAGGCTCTAAGGTTCATTAGTGGCACCTTTCGGACAAGCCCAACAAACGCTGCTGAAATATTTACTAACGTGGCGCCCCTATATCTTAGGAGGGAGAGGGCAGTACTCATGGCCTACGAGCGCTATAAAAGGGGCGACTCTAGGCTACCCACCTCAATCTTAGTGCGTCAGTGGAGAGAGAGGAACCGCATCAAAATGCGATCGTTCCTCCATATAGCGGCCAATTTGACAAAAACAGCTGGACTCTCCACTGACAGAATACCCATTAGGAGGATTAGTGCGTGCCCCCCGTGGAGGAGATTGCCGGCTCCACAAATAAATCTGTCCCTTTTAGGGCAAGAGGGAGCCACCAAGAGGCGATTACCACCTGCCACATTAAAAAATTTGGCATATTCAACAATAAAATCCTACCCATCGGATGCCATTTTCTGCTACACTGATGGGTCGGTAATGAGGGACCCCGATAGATCGGGGTATGGGGCCCTTATAGTATACCCCGACCGGACTGAACAAGACAGGCTCTCTGGTCCATGCAGCTACGCTGCATGCTCCATGGATGCCGAACTTACAGGGATAACCAGAGCGTTCGAGGCCATTAGGGCCCGAATGCTCCAAAAAGAAACTAGCGCCACTACAGTGGTGCTGGTCACCGACTCTCGCTCCAGTCTCCTAGTTATGGGTGGCGGCGGGGGAGGGTCACCCGTAATAGAAGAGGCAGTCGGCGCCGCAGATAACATCCGCCGGGCTATTGGAGCTGTCGTTTTTATGCAGTGGGCGCCTTCACATTGCGGCGTGAAGGGCAATGAAACGGCAGACGCCCTCGCAATGGAGGGTGCAATGGCAGCCACACACCTCGAAGCACCAAGCACGTACTTACAAGCAACGGCACAAATCCGAGCACTCATTCATGAGAAGTGGTTAAAGTCCTGGGAGGAATCCGACAGAGCACGTAGTGTCTGGCAGCACATGCGTCACCCAGATCACGACGATCCATGGTGGCGACTGAAGAGGTCAGAGCAATCGATCATTGCACAATGCAGAACGGAACACTGTCCTATAGGGGCATACTTTGCCCGGTTCCGAACGAACTTTGACTCCCGATGCCGCCACTGTGGAGAGAGCGCTGAAACAGTGGCGCATGTCTTGTACGAGTGTCCCCAGCTCCGCGAGCTAAGGGGGGACCTGTCTGTGCAGTCACTCGAACTGTATGGTAGCTATGAGGCACTACGCCGAACGGCTAAGTTTCTTGCCAGAGCACTACGGGAGGATTAGTCCTTCCTGCTCTGATTTTTCAATAGGAGTTCATCTCAGATGCCAAGATAGATGTCATGGCTTCGGGAATCAAAACCGAGTTATTAGCTATGAACCAACGCATACATGCTGTGGAGGAGAGAATCAAAACCGAGTTATTAGCTATGAACCAACGCATACATGCTGTGGAGGAGAGAATCAAAACCGAGTTATTAGCTATGAACCAACGCATACATGCTGTGGAGGAGAGAATCAAAACCGAGTTATTAGCTATGAACCAACGCATACATGCTGTGGAGGAGAGAATCAAAACCGAGTTATTAGCTATGAACCAACGCATACATGCTGTGGAGGAGAGAATCACCACCATAGAAGAGCAGATGAACCAGAGGGTCTACGCTGCTGAGAAAACAATCGAAGAAATAAAGACGCAAGTTTACAGGGAATTGACCAACTGGCAGAAAGCAAATGTCATGTCAGTTGTACCCGACGTTTCCATAAAGATGAAGCCCCCCCCCCCCGTGTCCTGGTCCGTCTACAAGCGACAATTCGACGCCGCCGCGATTGTAAACAAATGGAACAGCGATGAGGAGAAAGCAACTTGATACAAAAATGTGCATGGGATAAATAACGTGTACATGCTTTTGGCAAATCAGAGTAACAGACTCCACATGATTGCTGTAAAAAATGTACAATTGTCTTTGAGTATCACATTTTTGTGCATACATTTTGATGGTTGTTCTAGTATTTTTTTTAACTGAACCCCATTTGTCCATTTAATAAATCTACATTTTATACATTTTAATGTCTAAATGTTTGCGGGTTCTAAAAAAATCGAATTTACTACTGTATCAAACAAGATGTATTTGAAATTCAGTACAATATGATTATTACATTTTTGTTAATAACTTATCGACTACATTAAAATGAGTCAGTTTGGAATAGAAAAGATACGTTTTTTTTTCAATTCTGAATTACACATTTTTCATCTGCCTATATTAATTATTGTATAAAGAAGTACTTGCCTTTAAATTGGACACTGGGCCTGTCAGCATCAGAGGTTAGTATTTGCTCTTGGTCGTTTAAAAACCCTTTGATTTTCTTTGGATCTGAAGAGAGGACATACAGATGGTTATGTTAAAGTCATACTTAACACAAGAAAAATATATAAATACTTTAACAAACAAAGCTTATATTAACCATAGTTGTATCAATTAGTTTTGTTGATGTAAATTTGTAGTAGATCAAGACTAACTAAATGTTTGCATTTAGATATATGTTTACCTATTGGTTTAGTTTAGCTTAATTCAAGGTGTTTAGCTTTCTCAATAAGTTATTATATAACTCTTCTTTACCAGTTGAGAAAGAGTTGTGAGGAGTATATACAAGGTATATCTTTAATGTTACCGTGGTCGCTTTTTAAATGTGATTATTATGTGATTATTATTATAAATAATATCAATTCAATCTACCTATCTGTCTGGTCAAATGTTTGTTTAACGTTGTTTCTCCCACACCCAATCTGTAGTCAAGCTGAAAGTTTGGCACAATTATGTATTTGTTATTTATTATTTATTTACTTATTAGTGAAATAACTATAAAAAATATTAAACAAGGGAACGAAATTGTACATGACTAGTATAAGCTGGATTAGGCCTCTTTATATGTAGTCATGTGATGCTTAGTGAACAGAAGCATGAAATAAAACAATATTTTAAGTTTATAGACTCTTCGCTAGCTGAGTGGTTACCGCGTTGGCGTGAGAATGCCAACACATTCGAATTCAGGACGTTTTCTTTTTTTCCCTTAAAATATATTTAAAAAGCGATCACCCAGTAAACCCTTTTTTTCACCCCTACCCCTTTCCAAATGGTCCAGACAAGCGATAGGATCATAGCGTATTAAGAAAGCTAAAAGCATGAAATTGAGCTAAACAAAAACAATTGGTAAAAATTATTTTTAATCGCACAGATTTATTATTGTTAATCTAGATCGATTACAAATTTAATGCTTGATGCAAACTAATTGATACACTTAATATAAGCTTGGTTTCTAAAAATGTATTTTTTTATATTTTAGTTGCTTATTATTATAATTATTGTATTGTCACGTAGAAGAAATAACTGCGAAATTTTAGTTTGATCCGATATTATGTGTCGGAGAAATAACGTGTACAAATTTTACCAGTCAGCCAGAGTAGTAGATTTATAAACAAACTCATTATACGCAAAGGTCACCTTTTTTTTTACATGTTATAGAACCTCAGAGCAAATGAAATTTTTAAAATAAGATGGTGAGCTAAAATAACCAGTTATAAATTGCTGTAAAGAGCAAGGCTTCATTTCTTATCAGCAGCAGAAACCTTGGCTGACCTGAACATGTTCTCAAAATGTCACAAAGTCGATTACCACAATAAATTCTGTATGGTAATCTAACAAAAGGCATGAGAGCCGCGGGTCTCACACTTTTAAGATATACTGATGTTGCAACCTCGACATGAAGCTCTTCAAAATCAACACTAACAACTTGGAAAAAAAAGGCACCGAATGAATTCACATCTAGAGCACGCATATATGAAAGATCTAGGATTGCTGTTTGCATGAACAGCATAAGTAGAAGGATGAAAGTGCAACAGTTCTTTTTGATTACAGATAACAAACGCGTGACCGCAGATGTGCATCAAGGATCGGCCTCTTCAGTCACATGAAAGTTTGCAAAGGGAAAATATCACATCTCGGGACTAAAGGCCACAGGGATATTACCAAATTACATTGTTTATTATCTTGATAAACAACTGAAAACTTAACCTCAGCCTATTTATTATATACCAAGGAGAGACATTTTAAAGAGCCGAATAACACAAAGATCACAGGTCATTATAAGGTAACGCTCTCTAAAATATTTAAGAACATCAAAATTGTACAACCAACTTATGTATCCACTTTGATGGTAGAAATTATGCTTGGCTTCTGTTTGGATCGAAAATAGTGAAATGTAAAGAGATAGAGAGAGAGAAATTCACAACACACTTTATTTCACATTCTCGGAAGAATCACCACTGGGACCTCCACCCATGTTCCTTTTATTAACAGGGCTAAGCGTGCGGGGCACGCCATTTATATAACTGCCCCTTGAGGACTGCGCCTGGACGTTGACAGATCGCTGCTTTCACATCCTCGCACACAGCAATAGGGATACTTTCATACTTTCTTAGGCCCTTCCGTGCGAGCCTTGTTACGCCACACATTGGGCCTCTCACGACGATCCCACCCAGGCGCCACGATGAGGCAGGGTAGCAAGACAGGGATTTTGACCTACCACTTTGTACATCCATCGTATGTTTCCGTTCCAGCCTTATTTCCTCACAATGCTCAAATCTCAAAATGCTTCGTTTACTAATGGGGTTTCTGATACGGAGTATTGATAGATTGAGAGAGAGAGAGAAGACATATTGAGAGAGAAAGAGACAGGAGGAGGGAAAAAGAAAGAAAAGTACTTACTTACCATATATTCTTGGCAGTTCTATTGTTGAACTATTATAGACACTATTATTATACAAAACTCCAAGGAAAAAAGATACGTTGTTGAATTCATTGACGGCTGATTCGTTATAGGTTGAAATGATCTCTTTCTGATCGATATTAATTGTACATATGAACGTTTCATTTGCCTTTTGATTGCATTCTTTCATGTTTAACATCTTTAAAACATTCTGTAAAAAGAAAATATGTACAATAAATAAACATATGAAAACAAATTTATTGTATGTTTTTATTTTGTCCATTCTTAGGTGCAAGGAAAAGGTGTTTCTAATCAAATATATTTTATGTCTAGTCATTTCCCCATCTGACTTATCCCTTCATCACATTCTCCACGTCAGATGGACCAATTTCAGCGAGACCATCCTAGCTATGTCTCAATTTATTGATTTAATTTCAGTCAACATTGTTGAATTATCAAAAGCGCAAGACGACTTGAACTGTTTCTTCATAAGAGGCTGCCAGACTGACATTTCCTTTTGCGCAGGTCGCGCTTGACATGTTGGCGAATCTGTTTGCGCGCTTTTCTTGACAGAAAGTCGCACTGTCTATTTTGATTTATCTGAAATTGTCTAGTAGAGTTGTGCGTCGCACTTGGAAGGCTAACAAGATACTAGGGATTAAACTTAGAGTTTAATTTTGCATTCACTTCCAGTAAAAACGGGCACTCAGGACTAGTAGACTAGAATTGTGGCCAAAGGCCGCACCACTGGATACGTTCATACTTTCTTAGGCCCTTCCGTGCGAGCCTTGTTACGCCACCCATTGATATCAGAACCTTTAATTGAGACTCCACAAGAACTGTATCACCGGCGACCCTCTACCTGCTAAAGTGCCATCTCCAGCTGCTAGACCTCCAGTAAGGATCACAGCCAGCTGCTACACCAGCAGGACAACCAGCTGTTCAGAGGGCGAAAGTGACATACTCTCTAATTAAGTGCTTAGTATGAATCAT
Source organism: Biomphalaria sudanica (assembly GCA_036873155.1). NCBI lineage: Eukaryota > Metazoa > Mollusca > Gastropoda > Planorbidae > Biomphalaria > Biomphalaria sudanica. The sequence continues at coordinate 5,734,136 of JAZGLO010000933.1, read as the reverse complement.
ACACTATTGCTAACGAGATAGGTGCAACCCCCACCCCTTCTTTTTATTCTAGCTTGTACATTTATGTAAATAAATATTCTTTAATCTTACATTGTTTGTCTCGTTGCGTGTCTGCTCCCGATTCATCTCTGATGGACCAGTGTGTGGCGATTCAAAAATAATCATCCCCTAGACACGAAACAAGCCAATCACACACGTCATACGCGAGGTCAGTCACAGAAACCTAAGCTTATTTTTTTGGTAACTGGAACTCCAGAGATTTGGAGTGTCATATTAAACACTATTACTTTCGAAATGGCTGTCCGATTGACAAAATCTATTTGCTTAACATGTCACATGCATGTAACAGGTGCCCCACAGAAACACTTTAAAGACCAGCTTAGGCACCAACTTGCTTTAACTGACATAGAAGAGAGAGTCTGGTTGCATACAACTTCAGAACGAGACAGCTGGAGGTCACTTACAAAGGCCGCGGTATACACCAAAAGAAAATCAACTGCCGAGGACAGATCTAGATGGCAAAAGTAAAAATCTGATTTTACCACCGGTGGACAATGATTATGCCTGTGTTAGGTGTGGCAAAATATGTAGGTCAAAGCTTGGGCTTGGGCAGTAAATGCATGAACTACGTTACTACTATTTACCCTAGTCCCCAGTGAGTTTGATGGCTTAAAAACATTTTACGTTTTTGTCTTTTATCGTTACAATTACGCATTTAGCGGCGAATAAGAGAAAACTTAAATTAAGGATTCGGCCGCCCTTGCCTTGGGCTGCCTGCGTGTGATGCACACATTGCACAATAGGAAGCGGCGGCCCTGTTAGTTTCAGAAGCTTGTTTAGACAGCCAACTCTCTCTAATACGTCAAAAAGACTGGTTCTGCTGACAAGGTTAAACGCTCTGAAGAGAGATTGATTTTGTTCTCTGCTCTTCTCTTGTAGCTTCCGCAGGGAGAAAACTATATTTGTTGTGGATCTACCGACTGACAGGCCACACACAACTGATAGCGTTTTTTTCCCCTTTCGGGGGCCGTTAAAACGAAAAAAAAAAGTTTAACAATAGACTGATGTATAATCTAACAAACTCAGAGGCTGATATTTAATACATTTATCTAAAGGTAGACATATTGAGGAACAGTTACCTCCTCAGTTTTGTTCATCTTGTTTTTGCTTATTATATAAATCTGTCCTCCCTCAATTTCATTTCTTTCGACACCACTAATAGTACCAATCAACTGGAACTTTTCTTTCAACAGTAGTCCTTTAATACATATATCCTTGATGTCTTTGGAAAGCGTTAACTGTACTTGAAGCCCAGAACAAACTAATCAAATAAATATTGTATTCGTAGTACGACTTATCATTTACCAAACAAAATTAATAATTTTCAGTTTTTTTTTTAAATTGTAACATTAAAAGTGAATTAGGGGTTCCAAGTTAATGATACAAGGACTATACAAAAAAAAAATTATACTAGATCATGGAAGGTAAAGATGGTTCGAGGAGAGTTACTGTTTCACGCGAATTTTTTTGACGACTGGGAATGAAGGCTGCGAAGGAAAAATTATACATGTTACGCAGTTGCTGAGTGAAAAGTTGCATCTACACCCAACCCCGAATAAGGATCCACCTCAATCACATAGGCCTACTTTATTCTAAGTCAGACATGAAAGCGACCCAAACCAACTACTCGAGACGGTCCACCCAAACCGTCAATTCTAACATGTCTTCAGATAAAAATAAAAATAATATTAACGAGATTAGAAAGACAGTTTTTTGTAGAAACACACTATTAAAATCGCCCCCCCCCGAAGTGATCAACCCAGGCAGGTAAAAGGCAGGTTTTAATATTTTGAGAAAAAGTATCAAAATTAAATTTAAAAAAAGACAGATCACAGAGAAGAAAGAAGGTTGGCATATCTTGTATGGGGCCCAAGCGGTCCAGCCAATGAAATAATATATATAATGTGAGTTGAATGCCAATCTGGCCTAATTGAAGTCTTATAATGAATATCTAATTGATCTAATTGTTTTGTAAAGGGTTAATCTCAAAGACAAAAAAAAAACATTTCGTAAAAAAAATTGAACAAAAATAATTCTGTAGTTATATGTTTCACTGTGATACGGTATCACTACTGTTCACTTGATAATATGAAAATCTACTTATTAATTGTTGTTTTAAATTATTTCCGACTTATATGCATAATAAATAAATTTGTTTTTATTCTTAAAGTAAACATTTTTTGGGGTAAATGTAGTAGTCAGAAGAATAAATCTTACATAACGTAACAATACAAATGTAAAAAAAAAATAATAATAAAATAAACGAAAAGTCTAAAACCATTTGTATAAATATGTTACACATATTGCAAACTGTTTCCGCCCCGACTAATGAGCCTCCAGTGTACGTTACTATTTATAATAAATAGTTGTAAAAGTGGTGTAATTTTATGAAAAAACTGCTTGCATAAGTGATTTAAAAAAATAGATTTTTCGCTTTTAGAAAAGAACAAAGTAGCCGTTGCATCAGAACTTTAAATGGTCTAAAATATTATGATGAAGGACAGACATTTCACACAAAACTATTAGCGTCTTTTCCCCTTTCGGGCGCCGCTAAAAAACAACAACAAGGGTTCCAATTATGAAATAACTTAAGTAAAAATAAAATGACTTTTCAATTAGTTTATCACGTATTATGTATATGTAGTCCAACTGATGCAATACATGCACATAAACAATTACGTATTAATTAAACTTGTAATAAAACATTATACCTAGTCATGTAATTGGCAACAAATAAAAAAACACTTTTAGATATCAATGTATTGATTTAAACTAACAAAATAAATAACTAACCTGTATGAACAGACACGAGGGCGATTACTATCCCCAACTTAGCTTTGTGGATCGGCATTGTTTTTTTTATGTATTTCTAAATATGGTTAGCAACAAATTAAATAAATAAATGCAAATAAAAGATAACAAGTGTATTTATAATAGTATTAAAAAACAACAACATGCCAACCATATACTGTTTGTAAATACGATAAAAAATCATATTACGTTGTTGTTGTTTTTTACACTAGCCATCAAAATGCCGACAATTAAAAAAAAAATGTATCATGTTGCCAAAAGTCAGTCATAATGGATGTGAATGTGAACATTATACCTACATTTTGAGATTGTACAGTGTAGTTATTTTTAATAGTAGAAACCGGAACTATTACTATGAAAATTTCCTACAACTAATTTATCAGTGACTGATTTCTTAATAATAATAATAATAATGATAATAATAATAATAGTAATAGTAGTAATTACAATGTTATTACAAATACTCACCACAAGAGGTTCTCGAGTCTACGGATCATCTACTGTATTGGGATAGGTCTATTTAGACTGCCCAAAACAGTAGATTTTAATCGCCCTGATCTGCTGCTCATCGATAAAAAAAAGGCCGCTACCATTATTGACATCGCCGTACCACTAGCTCATAATTAAAAAAAAAAACTGAGCTGGAAAAACAACGAAAATATGGGAACCTTGGCTTGGAGATTAAGCGTTTATGGAAATTATCTAAAATAACAATATACCCCATTGTCTTATCAACCGAGGGAATAATAACAACTGACCTCACAGATACCTTCCAGCCCCTTGGCATTCCTAGGAACATTTTCATTACCTGTCAGAGAGCTGTACTTCTGCAGGCCTGCCACAACCCCAGAAAATCCTCAGTGGAAACTGATAAAGGGATTACGATGAATTTTGTTTTCCTTTAACGAAACTTGAGCCTAGCTTCGCCAGAGATGAATACTCGCTCTTTTATAATAATAATAATAATAATAATGATAATAATAATAATAATCGTTATTGTTTATTACAATTTGTGCATTTTACCAAAACAAAACATTATAACTATATAAAAAGCTTCTAAAAATATTATGTGACATAAAGACTTAATCTTTTGCACTTACGGGGATAAGATTAGATCCCAACAACGAAGTCAATAGCATTTAATTAGCGTTTTCATATCACTCCAGTTGTGAAAGTCGATTACATTTCAAAAACAATCTGGGTGTGTGCTTACGTAGTTTATGATAATGGATTTTTTGGTATCAGGTAGACGTACTATGTACTTCATATTCTACAAAAATGTTGCAATATCCCAGTGATGCTCAAACTGTGGCCCAAAAACCAGATCCGGCCCGAGACTATGTTCCATCCAGCTCGCCTAAAGATCGGAACAAAGTGAAGAACATTTTTTAAAAGCTTAAAAAATGTATTTTCCATACGTTAGTACTCATACTTTTTCTTCGATGAATTTCATTCCAATCTATGTTACTCTAATTTTCGTATTATTTTTTTCAATAAACACGATGTATATTTTTTTTATGACAAGTTTTACAGTTGTTTGAGGTTCTTGGATAATTCCGCTGCTGCCTTGAGCGAGTCGTGTTCACAACACGTATGTAACACAGGGCATCAATTCTACATCATTTTTGGTAATTTTTTTTTATATCAAAGAGAATAGCAGTATCATTTAATATTTGTTGATTAATACTAGAGCCCAGGAATTAAAACTAGATTCTGAATGTAGAAACTTCCTCGGAAAGGTAGACACATCTTTGCTTTTGCGGAACATGATAATAAGCCAACATGATTTTACATATACATCTCGGAATCTTATAATACACATTCGACAAATCAAAAGACGTCACTAGAGACATCAAATATAGTTAATGGCCAATACAACTCAGGCTGATGAGCTTATACTTAGGTTCCGCAAGGTTGTTAACGCCGGAAGTGGCAAAGGTCTTAAGCCATCATTACCTATAAAGTGCTTCCAATGGCATGCGTCTCAAATAGCCTCTGACAACCAGTCCAACTCCTTGCCTTCACGTGTGGCTCAGTTACTGAGCCTGGCGGAACCATTACCACAGACAGGAGAAGGGGCAAAGGCGAGCAACTGACGCCTAAACCAGTAAGCTTCAAGCAGGAGGGCTCGTTAGCCTTGGTTGGCTACCCATCTAGGAGAAGGAAAACTCTGAATCCAAACCTCCGCAGCCCTGAGGCTATACCCAAACACGGGAAAGGCTTCGGGAGATAACCCTGAGGAAAAATCAGGAGCTAGTGACCCTTAGGCAGAATGTGGCACACCGTGCTACAGCCTGGCAGATCCTGCAGCGCTACTAAACCAAAACTGTATCGGATATTCCGTTCCTTAAGTCACATCAGCTGCGCAGATAGGGGGAACTGCTGTGTGGGCGACATCGTTCCGACCATAAACAATGCCCAGGCTTTTAACTTACTTATTCAAAGCCCTAAACCCAAAAACTGGAGAGGACACTCCAGCTTCGCTTTTTGCGTCGGCCAAACAAGTGGCAGTCACCGGTTATAAGTTCAAATGCTCAATCGACGTCGAGCAGGGCGCCAGGGGCCACTTTCATCGGTGGGAGGAATCCTAGGAATCCAATGGAAAGCTACCTGCCGCCTCAAACTGGGCAGCCCCCAGTCAATAAGGTGCTGTCCCGTCATGCCTGTCTTCCTCGTTTGGGAACACGAGAATAGAGCAAAATCTGAAAAGCAGACACAAAGCCAATGTACCAGTGAACATGAAGAAAAAAAAGAGGTGTTCCACTTATAAATTGGGCACACGGAATGTGCGTACTCTACAAACTGAATTTACCAGACATAGAAGATGTCAGAAAATCTAGAATAATAAACGATGAACTGTCCAGACATTGCCGCCCTTCAGGAAACTCGTTTTGCTGACTCTGGTTCAATCAAAGAAAAAGACTACTCCTTCTTTTGTCAAGGCAAAGCCGAAAGTGAAGTAAGGGAACATGGCGTTGGTTTCGCAGTTAAGAACACATTGCTGAACACATTAGAGCTGAAGTGCAACGGTTAAGAAAGAATCCTATCACTACGCATTAACACATCTATTTCACATGTAACTTTGATATGTGCCTACGCTCCTACTCTGAGTTCCACACCAGAGGCCAAAGGTATGTTTTATGACAACCTTTCGTCTGCTGTTAGCGAGATCCCAACTACGGAACAGGTTATCATTCTCGGCGACCTCAATGCACGTGTTGGATCTGACAACTCTGCATGGGACAGCTGTATTGGGCGTTTTGGTGTTGAAAAGGAAATGCAAATGGACAAAGGCTCCTCGAGGTCTGCTCACTACACCCCCTTCTGTGTTACTAATACCTATTGCAAGATTAAACCACAGCACAGAGTATCTTGGCGGCATCCTTGCTCCAGACACTGGCACCAACTAGACCTAATCATGCTAAGATAAAAGTGCTTAAAATTTGTCAAAATTACCAGGTCCTATCACAGTGTAGACTGCGACACAGATCACTCATTGGTATGTTGTAAGATCAATCTTCTCCCCCCAAAAAATCCACCATTCCAAGCAGATTTGAATACCCCAATCGGATGTAAGCAAGATGTGCCACCCTGATCTTCAGATACAGTTTGCTTAATCTTTTGAACGCGAGTATGAAAATATCTCTGGAAATACAGCAACAGAATGATGGGAACACCTCAAGTTCACCATACAAAAGACTTCCATGGAAATCTTTGGAAGAAAAATTACAAAACAAAATTATTGGTTTGACTCTAAAGCAGCTATTTTAGCACTAATCATCAGAGCCAAGAGAGATGCACTCGCTACTTACAAGGCAAAACCTACCCAACACAACCTGTTAAGTCTGAAAGAAGCTAGAGCCAATGCACAGAGGACAGCAAGGATCTGTGCCTATAAATACTGGGTAGATCTCAGTGAGAATAATCAGCTCGCAGCCCAAGTGAGCAACATAAGAGGAATGTTCGATGGAATCAAAAAGGCTCTCAGCTCCTCCTAAAACAAGACAGCACCTCTTAAATCAACCACTGGGGAAATTATCACAGACAAGTGCCAACAAATAAGTTGAACATTACTCTGAGCTCTAGGCCACAACAAGCTCAGTCTCTGACTCAGCCCTTAAGGCCATCATGCAATTACCTACAATGAACGAGCTAGATAAAACACCCACCCTTTCAGAGCTCAACAAAGCCATAGACAACATTGCTGTCCTTAAAGCACCCGGATGCTATGGTATTCCCCCAGATCTTCTAAAACAATGCAAAACTACTCTAATCCAAACTCTACACGAACTGCTATGCAAATGGTCGCTGAGGGACAAAACTAAAATCAGAGCCACCCTCCTAAGAGATATGCTATTCGCGGATGACGCAGTGGTAGTGGCACACACGCAAGAGGAACTTCAATCACTAATGTCCCATTTCTCTCAGGCCTGTAAAGAATATGGCTTGACTATTAGCGCGAAGAAAACAAATGTTATGGGACTACCTGCTACAGCACCGCCCTCCATCCTCATTGACAATAACAAGCTGGACGCCTGTGACGATACAAAACTTGCATGCAAAAGTTTATTTGAGTTTTTCCCAGCAAACCGTGAGAAACTCTAAATTTTAACTTTATCATTATTTTCATGTGCACCCACACTTAATTTCTTGTAGGATTTATCTCACCTCGTACTGTTTCTCACGGGACGAATCTCGACGTAAAACATTAACTAGCTTCTCTAGGGCTAACTTTTAATTTTTTACCGCTGGACAGGTGACCAGAACACAATGCTCGCAGCACCAGTGCTACACTGAGCGGCTTAAAATACTTTTCACACCCATTCCCCCCCTCCCCCCCCCCCCACAGGATACGCATCGCTCTAAGAATAGTTTTGCACTCGGACTGGCCAAATTCATATTTGCCTTAGTCCATACTCTCACGGTACAGGCCATAAATCCTACCTGACGCCTGACATCTCCGGTACATAGATACACGCTAGGATTCATACAGTCTCTGCTAGGAAGTTATTTGTGAGGTTTCATTAGGGACAAACGAGTAAGTGTAAACCTTTTACGATACTTATTTTATCTTATAGGAATGTGTGAGTACACATTAATACACAACCACGTTCCCCGTCATTACATTGTGACTTTATTATCATATCTTATCTTATATAATACAGACGTTACTTCAAAAAAGAGGATGATTACGTCCTACGCGTCATACATTTAGTCATGCATATTAACCAATGACTTAAATTCTGCCAAGACACTGGTTTTTCTGGCTAGCTCAGGCAACCCATTCCATGCTCTAATAGCACTAGGGAACAAGGAGTATTTGTACAAATTTGTCCTAGCATATGGGACAAGGAATGTGCCTTTATTTTTGTGTCTTTCAGAGTATTTTATTAGATTTTGTTTTTGTATTTGAAGATTATGGTTCAGTGTTTTATGTATAATTGCTACTTTACTTTTGAGTCTTCTGTCCTGAAGGCTTCCTAAATTTAGTGATTTTACTAATGGTGTTACTCTAGTCAAATGTGAATATTCGTTTGTTATGAATCTCACTGCTCTATTTTGTGTTTGTTCCAGTTTCTTAATGTTTTCTTGAGTTGAGGGGTCCCAAACAGTGGATGCATATTCTATTATTGGCCTAACCAAGGTTAAATAATAGATTAGTTTTATGTTCTTATTTGATTTATAGAAATTTCTTTAATTAAACCCTAATGCTTTGTTGGATTTTTTAATAGTTTCATCAATATGTGGATTCCATGACTGTTTTCCATTTATTATAACACCTAGGTATTTTGCGTTTTTAGTTTGTGTTACTGGTTTGCCATGAATAGGATAAGTGGAATTAATTTGTTTTAGTTTTTTTGTTACTCTTAACAACTGACATTTTTCTGGGTGGAAATACATGCTTCAATTTGATTCCCATTTCTGTAATTCATCTTATTCTCTTTGTAAAATATCTGTGTTCTGTATTGTTTTTATTGTTCTATATATTATTCAATCGTCTGCAAATAATTTGACTTTTGTTCCTGAACTAATGCAATTTGGTAAATCGTTTATGTGAATTTAAAAAAGTAGTGGGCCCAAAACTGTTTCCTGAGGTACACCTGAGTTTACTGTTATTGGTGTTGATTTAGTGCCATTTATTATTACAGTTTGTTCTCTCCTTATCAGAAAATCTTTAATCCACTGATGCAGTGGACCATTAATGCCGAAATATTTTAATTTTTTAAGCAAACTATGGTGGTTAACTTTGTCAAAAGCCTTAGTAAAATCTAGTAAGATAGCATCTTTTTGTTCACTATTATCTAAACCTTTTAAACATCATCAGTTAGTCCTTTTAATTGTGTTTAACATAATCTATTTTTCATAGAGCCATGTTGGTATGTGGTTACGACATTATGTTTGTCTTAGTGGTTTTTGATGTTGCTACATATTATGTGTTCTAGTATTTTACATGTGATGCTGGTAAGTGATACTGGTCTGTAATTTCCTGGATCAGATTTTTCTACTTTTTTAAATAGGGGGGTGACATTATCTTCTTTCCAGTCCTTTGGTACTCTGCCCTAGTTAAGCGATGCCTGAAAGAGTATTTTGAACACTTGGGCTAGCCCATTGCTTAGTTCTTTGAGTAATCTAGCTGGAATACCATCAGGTCCAGACGCTTTATTTGGTTTGGTGTTGGATAGTAGTTTTTGAATTCCATTTTCTTGTACTACTAAATATTCTATGTTGTCTACTTGGTTCAAATTAAGAATTATGTCTTTGTCTTTTGGGGCTGAGAATGCTGATGCATTTGTATTTGTTTGGATGATTTTAATTTTGATTAATAAATCCAACCCTTATCATTGTATCTCGATCCGTAGTATTTTATTTTCAATTTATCCTTTAGTATGTAATATGCTCATTCCCCATTTTACTATAACTGATTACTTATCGACGTAATCGTATTCAATAGATAAATCTTGACTAATATCATCCGACATTGTATGATAACACATTTATTGTGGTTATCTTACTTGTTTCTTTTTTTTATTGAGTTATATGCATGCTTTAAGATTTTATACCTAATAGTCTTAAATGCCTTTTTGGGATCGATACCAATGCCTACATCTGATTGATTGCAAGGCATATGGGAATCCCTACTCAATGCCTTTAGGAGGTTCCTAATTGTCTGTCTTATCCCCAGTTTGGTTGCTACCCCTGGTTGCTACACACGATTGCTACACCCGACTGCTATAACTACCAGATCTCCACCCAAAGCTGTAACCAGAGCAGACCACACCAGATATCCCCCCCCGATTATATACCTGTTAGCAAGAAGGCATTACCTACTGTCCTCGGCCTAAGATATTGCCCAGTGTCCACAGTGCCTTATACTGCCCAGTATCATTAGCCCAGTACCCGGCCCAAACTATCCACTGCCCAATAACTATTGCCTAATGTCGACTGATTAGAGCAACCTTCGCTGCAGAAGATAAACTGGTGTTTGAGTTAGAACGGCTCTCTACAAGCTAGAGATCACCACTGAGAGATCATCACACTACAACTTATTCTGCAGCACCCTCTCTACTGCTAAATTGGCAGCGGCCTCACGCTAGAGCCAGTTTGACTACAGCATAGAGAACATCCCGAGCAAACGTCCTAAGACAGAGCCGGATGACTCATCCTTCTGAGTGCCAGTCCTTCGACTGCCAGAAGACGACCCACGGGCTAGCAGCTAGAAAAATAAGTAGCCAGAAATAGGAACACTCTTCTCTTCCAATCACTCACCAATTAGCAATCCATGATGAGCAGTTATGTTAGATATTAGCACTTTCATTTCATTTCTTAATTTAAATCTTATTTGATCATTTATTTTTTGTAAACTTTCACTTATTAAATTAATTTTATTTACAAACGTATAAAATTGGTCTGTTCTTACTGTTAGTTGCGGTGTGCCTGTACACAATCTTATATGTGAACGGGATAAATTATTAAAAGCTCCCATAGACTTAACTAAACTAGCCAACTATTGACTAATTAAACATCTCGTCACAACGCCGTAAACAAATTCTGCTATCTGGGATCTACAATTACAGATGACCTGTCTCTAGAAGAGGAGATAAAAAAACGCATAGGGAAGGCTGCCTCGACCTTCGCTAGACTCAGGCCAAGAGTTTGGGAAAACCATAAGCTAACTACGGTGACCAAAATGGAAGTCTACAAGGCATGCTTTATAAGTACACTGCTGTATGGCAGTGAATCATGGACCACCTACGCAAAGCAAGAGAGAAAACTGAACTCATTCCATTTGAGATGTCTTCGTAGGATCTTGAATGTCACATGGAAACAAAAAGTGTGCAATACTGAGATCCTTGCGCGATCAGGTATTATCAGCATCTTTACAGCTCTCAGAAAACGCTGCTTGCGCTGTCTTGGACATGTTCGCCGGATGAAGGACAAGCGCATCCCAAAAGTCAACCTCTATGGTCAACTCGCGACTGGCACAAGAAAAACTGGTTGCCCCCACCTCCGTTACATAGATGTAATAAAACGTGACCTCATATCAGTGAACATCAATACTGACATGGGTCTCAGCTGAGGAAGAAAAACGTACAATCCAAAAACGGCCAGCTCCTCTACCACCGAAGTAAAAGCCACCTTAACCTGCGCTATTTGTGGACGGGAGTGTCTCTCCAAAATAGGGCTCCACAGCCACATGGGGAAGTGTGCTTTGAGATGAACCATAGTCGTTCTACGACTGAAGGAGGCCAATGAGAGACAGCAACTAAAGCGACTATACTAATGCCTAGTAGTAGAATACACACTGTAAAATTTTTATTGCCAATAAACAAAAGATGGCAAATACTATTAAGATAGAGCCCATTAAGGGTCATGACCAGGTCCACTACTGACTTCTCGGACATGGATATAACAACCCCTGAATGGCCATGTTAAATCTCCATATCTTCCCAACTCTCAACAACAACAAATAAAGTTACACATACTAACATCACCCCCACACACAACTTTTTCAATTTTAACAAAGTTAGTACCTTAAAATGGACTTGCAAAAAGAACATTTTCTTTATTTCGTTCTGGATTAGACGTATGTATTTAAAAAACCTTCCCCACCCCCCCTCTCTCTCTCGCATTCTTTATTTCTGTCATATTTTCTCATTCACCACTATTACCAGCGATCTTTGGTTCATTTGTTTTAACTTCTCTTTCTCTGTAGAAACGTATTTATATATGGACTACACATGATATAAAGTTAGACCTTTTTGAGGCTTTGGATAAATCATTTTTCTCTCTGTGACCTAGGCTCATAGAGTTGTGTGCCAGACTAAATGGTTGTGATTAATTGATAGGATAGTTAATAGGAGAACTCCTAATGAAAGGGTTAATAAATAAAATACCTCTCATTCCAATTAAGTACTTGGCTACCTATGAAGGGGGCTCGAGGTTCGACACCAGGCTCGAGCACCCACTGGTCCACAAATGAGATTTGACCATAGCGCTCAGAGTATGAATATAAGCATGTGTGTAGCAATATCTATATATTCTGTATACGATATTGTTCTATATTTTTTATTAATTTACACAAATCCAACCCTAACCCTAAATTAATTAATTACAAAGTATTTTTAAGGCAATACTTCCATTATCAAAATTCATATATAATACAAAAAAATAATGTTTTTTTTTTACTTTTTTTTTCATTCATCTGCTTGATTGCCTTCAATTTATAAAGTATATATAGAGTTATTCCACACACACAAAAAAAGGGGGGATGGAAGACAATTCACCCGTCACAAAATAGCAATGCAGGAGCGTTGTGACCAAGAAAGATCACTTTTTTTTTATCGGCCCCCGAAAGGGGAAAAGACGCTATTAGCTTTGTGCGAAATGTCTGTCCGTCTGTCCGTCCGTCCGGTTTAGATCTTGTAAACTAGAAAAGATATTGAAAATCCGACATCACAATATTTTAGACCATTCAAAGTTCTGATGCAACGGCTACTTTTTTTTTCTGAAAGCGAAAAATCAATTTTTTTTTAAAACAATTATGCAAGCAGTTGTTTAAAGAGAAAAAGCTAATTAGTATGCATTATAAGTTAGACATAAATAATAAAAAAAAAGTAATATTGTTCATATCATTTTCGTGAACTTTTATTGCACATATTCCATATCAGAGCATTCGAATAAGAGATTTAGCCTTTTCAAAAAATTACATTAATTATAAGACTTCAGTTAGGCCAGGAGAGGCGCGGTAGCTGAGCGGTAAAGCGTTTGGCTTCCGAGCCGGGGGCCCCGGGTTCGAATCCTGGTGAAGATTGGGATTTTCTACTTCGGAATCCTTAGGCGCCTCTGAGTCCACCCAGTTTCCACACACACTGTCTTTGTAATCTTGTTTATTTCTACCTCACGTAAAAAAAGATATGGGGGTGGAAGTAACAATTCTCTTTATACAATCTATACACTGGACTTTATATATGTGGTGTCATTAAAATAGTTTTTTTTTTTCTGTAGCTTTGTTTTGATTTTGCTCCTTCGTATTGCCTTTCATTTCCTGACCATGGCCACCGCTTCACATATAATTCGTGGAGTCAACAGGTCTTTCAATGTACTCGAAATTCCTGCATCAGGTAACTGTTTAATTTTATCAGTCGCACATTTCTAAACAAAATCATCGACGAAACTGTTGATCTCGAATTTTGCAAGATGGCTGTAAGCTTTGTTTGCGAAAATCTATCTATCTGTATTATGGGTTCTCAACCTGTGAATCACGACCCTCTTGGAGGCCGAATGACAATTTGCTAGGGGTCGCCTAAGAACATCAAAAATATGGATTGTTTTTTTCTTTTTTTCTATTATTGTGTGTGTGTGTGTATATGGGGGGTCGCGGCAGAGTGAGGGATTCTAAAAAGGGTCGCCGAGATTAAAAGTTTGAGAACAGCTGATCTATATATATAATTCTTTTCATGGCTAAAGAGTTTGGACAAGAAGTAAAAGAAATAGTACTTAATAGCAGGGCCTGAATCAACCGTTTTGGAGGCCCTGAGCTAAACGCATTTCGCGAGGACAAGTTTGGGTAGAGATACGGATAATCAGTAAGGACTAGGAATTTGTATTTGAAAATAAATTTGTCTTTGCATTTTATTTATTTTTTGTTACCTACAGAATTGTTTGCGTGTAGCGAAGCCTTGCAGTATATTTTTAAAAATCTGTTTTCTATATAGATCCCGCTCAATAGCAAGAATTACCAAATGTTTTTATCTATCTTCGAGAATTGTTGACATTAAGTAATTCTTCTTTGAGGGGCGAAAGGTACTTTCACTAGATTCCTCAATTACGGGTATTGGATAATGCAGTTGTTTTTTTCGCGCGTAGGATTGGCGTTTACTTTTTTGAATGACTCCCCAAAATGACAATTTTATCTAAATATTAATGAAGATTTTTTTTGAATTTTAAAAAGATTTTTAGTAATTTCCGGAGATTTCCACTTTTTCGTTTATATTTTGCAATTTTTAGAAATTTCCATGAGCTCCTTGTAAATGAAGAGGTCACGGGAAATTTGTTATATGTTATAAAATGGTTTAATTTTATAATATATACATCTAAAATTAGCGCGGAACCTATGAAAGTGCGGGACCCTCTGCAGTCGCATAGGTTGCAGTGGCCTAAGGCCGGCCCTGCAAAATAGCTGCGTATGCTCTGCCGCCGGTCGACAAGTGTGTTTATAGTTGCATCTAGGTCAGCTCAGAGCTAAAATTTTGATTTAAAATTTTCTATGTGACTAATGACATACTTTTCTCCGCGATATACATCAACTGTTAAATTTCAAAAAATCGTTAGCGCTGTCAGTGTCCAACCAACCAACTAGGTTCCATGAAGGAGTGACAGAAAAAAAGGTATTGTAATAAAAATAAACCATAACAAATCAAGGTTACAAAGACAATGTGTGTGAAAACACACATTTAAAATCGGCCTCCGAAGTGGTCCACCCAGGTAAATAAAAAGGCAGGTTTCAATATTTTCAGAAAGAACATAAAAAAAAAAATTCTATCAAAGGCAAATGACAAAGACGAATGGAGAAAGAAGGTTGACAGATCTTGTGTGGTGCCTCAGCAGTCTAGCAGACCAAAGGATAGGTGAAAGTGAATGTTAAGTTAAAAGTGAACCTGGCCTAGCTGATCCTTATAATAAATATATAATTGATCTAATTGTTTTGTAAAGTTCAATCTTTCATGGACGTTTATTCAAATCCTCAACAACAACAACAACAAAAAAATGTAAGAAAAATAAAACTAGTTAAGTGTACTATTTCTTCCTTATCGCACTACAATTTACACGATAATATGAAAAACTACTTATTAATTGTTGTTTTAAATCATATCCAACGTATATGCATACTAGATAGATATTTTCTCTTTAAAAGAATGAAAATTTTTTATTTCTGTGTGTAAATATATTAGTTATTTCGACAGAACTTACGTAATTTAGCAATACAAATTTAAATTTAAAAAAATATTTAAAAATTAAAAATTATTTGCATAAATGTGTAAAATATGGCACATGATCTTCTCCCCTTCTAAAGAGCTTTCAGTGTTTATTACCAATAATAGTGTATAGTTGTAAAAGTGGTATATTTGTATGAAAAAGTTACTTGCATAAGTGATTTAAAAATTTCGATATTTCGTTTTGAGAAATAAAAAAAGTAGACGTTGCATCAAAACTTTGAATTATATATAATACTAGTCGACCGGCGGCGTAGCATGCGCCGCTTTTTTTGCAGGGCGGCCTAGGTGACCGCAGTGGGCCCCGCACTTTCATTGAACCCGCGCTAATTCTAGGTTATAAATTTTTAAACTAAACCAATGTATAACTTATAACAGATTTTCCGAATAAAATGCATTAAACGATTTATTTTCTAATACGAACTCTTAAATTTCACTTATAATCCGCTTCCCTACTCAAACTTGGCCACTCGAAATCAGTTTCGCATAGGGCCACACCATGGGTAAGTCCGGCCCTGCTAATTACATATATTATATATACACACTTAGTAGATTACTTAGATTAGTTCCTAGTCCATACTTCCCGCAGGACAAAGGGGGATGGGAGCTGGCAGAGTTTGATACATTTAAACGACAGTACATCGCGCAGCCAGTCTTCCGAAGTGTGAACACTACTTGTGTTTTCTCGTGGACTATCCGCAGAGTGATCTTTCCTTCACATCCTGTTTTAACTTTTGAGGGTAGAAGAGAATTATATATATAGATTTTGTTGTCAAATTGTTTATATCTTTTCTAGTTTACAAGATCTAAACGGAACGAACGGTCGGACAGACAGGCGGACAAATGGGCAGACGGACAGACATTCCACACAAAACTAATAGCGTCTTTTTCCCTTCCGGAGCCCCTTATAAGTTAAAACCGAGACATTAACTTAGAGATATTAGTTGATGCTGGCTTTTCATTGTGTAAACATTTATTGTGCAGTGGCTGATACTAGACAGTTCCTGTAGGAATTAAAGTTGTTTGTACTTGCATCTCCAGGTGGGGTTTTGTTGATATACGTTCATTTATCTCATGATGTCCCTTGTTGTTTGTTCATATATTAAAACTTAGCACATATATTAATACACCCGCACAGTCAAACGCATGCAATCTTCTAATCGTATTAGCTAAACAGACAAGGTTTAGAGTTCAAATCCTAGTAATAACTGTGATTTTTAATATAGGGATCTTTGGGCGCTTTTGCGTCCAACCCGCTCCAATGTGAAACGGGCATTAATTGGTGAAAAATAAAGGCAGTTGGTAATTGAACTGGCCACGTTGACCTTTTGCCACAGTAACAGACGACCTTTACATCATCTGCCTATAGATCACAAGGTGTGAAAGGGGAACTGATTGTATTAGCTAAACAATACAAAATAAAACAGGTAACGCTACATTTATGTTTCCGAGCACCTTTATATCTATAGAAGGACCAAAAAAAAAAGAACCATACTTTCAAAATCACAGGACAAAAATACAATCAAAACAAAGTGAAGTTTAGAAACTTTCAACATATGAAAGGCAGTAAAATTACTGTTTCATTAATCGTATAGATTTCTTTTTTTTACATCAGTTTATCATTCAAAAATACAATTTTTAAAAAGTTACAAAGACAGTTTGTGTGGAAACACAAACACTAAATCGGCCCCCAAAGTGGTACACCTTGACTTGAGTCCTCACCAGGATTCGAACATGAGACTTCCAATTCCATGTGCTTTACCCCTCAGCCACAGCGTCTATATATATTTATTTTGCGTACACTTATATTTTCTAAAATAAAAATTATTAATCTTATACATGCATTCAAAATTAATAACAGAATACATGTAACAAAGAGAGGCTATACAGGATTTATTGTCTTTACAAAATTAGATGAATTGGCAAAACGAAAAAAAATTATTGACCTACTTTAGCTAGACTAGTACAAATGATTAAGATTTTTCACTCGCAAATAAAAATTAATATCCGAATTGTCATTTTCATACAAACTAGACATAGATCTAGCTAGATCTAGACCTTTTTTCTAAATCTGAATCTAGATTTAATATTATAAGTCAAGGTCTAGATCTAGATCTAGATCAAGTCTAGATCTAGATCTTTGTCTTGATGTAAGTCTAGATCTAGATCTAGAGCTATATATAGAATCTTGATATAGAAGTTACTATATCTAGACTAGAACTCCTATGAATTTACACGTTATATCTTAAAATTACTAGACGAAAGACAATGCTATGATCATGAATAGTAGGCCTTTTGTTTACTATATGCTCTTCGTATCCGATTAATTTTTTTAAGTGATACTGCTGTTTACATAATAAATAAATCTGCAACTATTAGCTTTTAGAAAAAAAGTTAGGATTCGATCACAATGGCATCTTTAAAACAGCTAGACCACCTTTTAGTTAAAGAGCTAAGGCGGGAATATCTTTACCGATATATAAAGAATGGTGGTACCAAGGAGGTGCTTAAGCTCGTCTCCGGCAAGACCTGATCGATGAAGACAAAGATTCGGATACCTACCTATTTGAAATTAAACCCGAGATTTATGAGCTAATTGGAAAAACACATGAAGGTAATGATGCAATTTGTGAAGAAATTAACAAGGTAGATAAAATGGTAACTCAAGCGAAAGAAGAAATAGGGTTGTTGGCGAAGAAGCAGTTGCCTGTAGACTCGCTGGTGAAGAAGTTGCATGGTTTGTTTGTTCCTGTTGTACCTTATACCAGTACCTCAATGAGCCGGGCGGAGCAAGACCAGGTTGTGTCTGCGTTCAAGCCTGTTGCTATGGACCTTAAAGACTTAGAAATTTTATTAGAATGTAAGAAACCAGACATAATTGCACGAACAGAAACTTGGCTACATCATGATAATTATAATGCAGAAATTTTCAATAGTAATTATGAATTTTTTAGAAAAGATTGGGCTGATAATCATGGAGGAGTTCTTCTAGCAATAGAAAACACTCTTATAGCTGAAGAAATTACCTTACCGTACTCAAAAAATATAGAATCAACATTTTGTAAAATTAATCTCTGTGGCATTTTACGTCTCGAGAGACGATCTTTTCCCTTTGCAACTTCTTTTGTGACTAAAGAGGCCAATCCTTGATACACAGCTGCGATCGCAGGTTGGGCATATATAATCACCAGGCGCCGTTGCATTTTCACCCTTCTTTCTGCTTCTGTTGTGTAAGGCATCTGCAATCTTTGACCCTTCCTTTATGCTCTCTCTCCATGAGGATCTGTCCAGTGCCACCTCTTCCCAGTTGCCAGTGTCGATTTTGAAGAGCTTCATGTCGCGTTTGCATACATCCGTATAACGTAAAAGTGGGCGACCAGCGGCTCTCCTGCCTTCTATCAGATCGCCATACAGGATGTCCTGTGGAAGTCGACCTTCTGGCATTCTACGAACGTGGCCAAGCCAGCCAAGGCGTCTGCTGCTGATAACAGAGCGGATGTCCTGGCACCCTGCTCTTTGTAGCACTTCCTCATTGGTTATCTTATCTTGCCACCTTATTTTAAAGATCCGCCTTAGGCATCAGAGGTGGAAAACATTCAGCTTTTTTTCCTGCCATGAGTAGGTTGACCATGTTTCACTTCCGTACAGCAAGGTGCTCAACACACAGGTCCGGTAGACTAGGGCTATAGTACTGTTAGTCAGCAATATGTTGTCCCAGACTCTTTTCTGCAGCCGTGACATGGTGGCCATTGCCTTGGCTATCCTGTTGATTATGTCTTTATCCAGTAGAGTGTTGTTGGATATGATGGAGCCAAGGTAACAAAATTGATCAACAATTTCTAGTGGTTGGCCATTAATGCTTACTTGAGGTGCAGTGTTTGTGTTTTGGACAAGTATCTTAGTCTTGCTTTGACTGATGTTTAAGCCGAACTTCTGGCAAGCAGCAGATAATTTGTCAACCAGGCACTGTAGCTGAATATCAGAATCAGCCACAATAGCTGCATCATCAGCATACAGGAGTTCCCTGACGAGTAGCTTCGAAACCTTGGTTTTTGCCCGCAGCCTTGAAAAATTAAATAGTTTTCCAGAGGATCTTGTATGGAGAAACACACCTTCGTTTATGTCGTTGTACGCATAATGCAGTAGACAGGAGAAGAATATGCCAAACAGAGTAGGTGCGAGCACACATCCCTGCTTGACACCACTGCAAACCTCAAAAGGTGCTGATTGGGCTCCATTGAATTTGACAGTGCATTTAGTTTCCTCGTAAAAACACTCAATGAACTGCAGTAGTTTGGGAGGGCAACCTATTTCCTCAGGAGTTTGAAAAAGCCACTTCTGCTGACCATGTCAAAAGCTTTAGTCAGGTAAACAAAAACGATGTAAAGGGGTCTGTCTCTCTCTCTGAATTTCTCCTGCAGTAGTCGTAGAGAAGATATCATGTCTACAGTGGATCTACCACTCCTGAATCCACACTAAGGCTCTGGGTAGACTCTAGAAGCTATAACTTGCAGCCTGGATAGTGCCACTCTAGCAAAGATCTTGCCCACTATACTGAGGAGAGAGATACCCCTGTAATTGTTGCAGTCACTCCGATCCCCTTTGTTCTTGTATATTGTGACTATAGTTGCGTCACGCATGTACTCTGGGACATGACCTGTTTCCCAACAGCGGCAGAGGAGAAAATAGAGTTCAGGAGCAGGAGTGATTCGTTGACTTTCACTACTTCCACTGGGATACCATCACTCCCAGGAGATTTTCTATTTTTTATGCAGTTAATTGCTTTTTTAAGGTCACTGAGGCTCGGAAGATCATCTAGGCATTCTAGTACTGGAAGATCTGGTAGAGAAGCCAGGGCGACATCGTCTACTGTGTTCTGTGTGGCATAGACTTCGAGGTAGTGTTCTGTCCAACGTTCTAGCTGCTTGGTTTGATCTGTAATTTTTTCTCCTGATTTGGATAGAAGGGGGGCAGGCTTAGACACTGTTGGACCCAGGGCCGCTTTAATGCCATCAAATAGAGCTTTGCTATTTCCTGAGTGGAGACTGTCTTGGATTCTGTTGCAGGTATCCCTCCAAAAATTGTTAGCACATTTTCTAGCCATTTGTTTCGCCTCTTTATTAGCACTTTTGAAGGCCTCCAAAGATCTTGGACTTGGCTTTGTCTTGAGAGCGAGTTGTGCAGATAGCTTTTTCTCGATGCAAGGTTCCATTTGTGCTAGATTCGCCTCAAACCAGTCTTTTTGTGTTTTTGAGGCCCAAAGGCGGTGATTGCCGAACTGTAGATTACATCTCTTAATTTCTCCCATCTGATAGAGATGTCTTTTTCATTACTTAACGAGGGGATTGAACTGTTCAGGAGCTCGCCAAAGAGTGCACACTTCTCTGGTTCACCTACATGGTTGATGTTAATTCGCCTAGTTCTGGGTTGAGTGGAAGTATAAGCCTTCTTGAGAAGTAGTTTTATTTTGCTTAGCACTAGTGAATGGTCTAAGTTGCAGTCCGCACTATGGTATGAACGGGTGTGGATGACACTTTTCAGATCCATCCTTCGGGTGATGCATAGGTCAAGCTGGTGCCACCTTTTTGAGCGTGGGTGCTGCCAAGAGACTTTATGGCGTTCCTTGCCAGAGAAGAATGTATTTGTTACACACAGTTCATGAGAGTAACAAAACTCGAGTAGCCTTTGGCCATTGTCATTGATTTTGCCAACACCATGAGGTCCCAAGCATTGTGGCCATGCATCATTTCCATCCCCAACACGGGCATTAAAGTCTCCATGTATATAGAGGTGCTTGGATTTTGGAATACTTTTAATTACGTCCTCTAGAGCTTGATATAATCTGTCTTTGTCCTCTTCCGGTGCAGCTAGGGTTGGTGAGTAAGCACAGATTATATTAACTTTGCCTTGCGGTGATGCAAATTTCATGTGTGATACTCTTTCATTGCCAATGGGAAACATCGCGATGCAGGGGACGAGACTGTTTCTTATTGCGAAGCCGACGCCATGTATTCTAGGGCTTTGTTCTGGTTTTCCTTGCCAGTAGAATGTATAGTTGATTTCTGTAAGAGATCCGCTGTCTGCCAGTCTGGTTTCTTGCAGGCAGGCCACATCAATGTTTAGTCTGCTGAGTTGTCTGTCGATGATAGCGGTTTGACGCATGTCTGTGACTAGTTCAGGGTCAGTATTGAAGCCAGGACACATTGTTCGTATGCTCCAGCTTGCTAAACGCATTAATGTTGAGGATTTTCTTTTGATTGTATTTGCAGGTGCGGGTGAGCAGCTTGCTTTTTGATTTTGTCTTAGCACCAAGCACCCAGTGGTGCGGCAAGCTGTGGCGGGATAGCACTTTACTGTCCGAGGGCTGCTCGGCTTAAGGCAGGCAGTAGCTATCCAGTGAGGCTAAAAAGCCCCTCCTACCGTCAAGAGTGGTCCCTGACGTTCCAGCTTACGCCAATAAGCTAGGAACTTATCACCGGTAACTACCACTCTCCGTGTTTTTCCAAAGACATTACTGTCAGAGATGGAGTGGCCTCTCCATTGCTGGGGGAAAGCCTGGGCGGTAAATTTGCGAGTGCTGGGCTGCCCACACGTCAGCACAAGCCTCTCTTCCATACTGACCGGGTCCAAAGGGATGGCGAGCCATCAAAATTTGGGGACAGGTGGCTGCAGGAGTTTGCCAGAGAGCAGTAGTCTTACTACTGTCCCCCCGCCTACGGGGCTCCAGGACCGGATTTTCTGTTAGGGTTTACTCCCTTAGCCTTAGACCTTACAGGGACACACACACACAAGGCAGTGCGGCTATTGACTTATAGCTAGGGGTTTGGTTTGTGGGCAACAGGGCGTATCCGCACGCCGACGGGCCATGCCTGCCTCACATCTTGGGGCCAAACCTCCTCCGAGACCCTTGTAGTTTAGCCTGAGGCTTCGCAGCCTCAGTTTCCATCTGCCACCACGAGGAGGTACTGCATATGACTTGCTGTGGAGAGGCTATTTACTGGCAAGAGAGACTTACAAAACTGCTCCCCTTTCACAGATGCTAGCCAGCGGTGGCAACAAGTCAAGCTACCACACTAGACGCTTCACACAGCCATTTGACAGATAATTATAATTAATATCATCCCTAATAATATGCTGCATTTACAGACCACCAAATTCTAGTTTAGAATACATGCAGGAGCTATGTAATTAGATTACTACACTTAAAGAGACAAATAAAAATGCAGTTTTTTGGATTATGGGTGATTTCAACCTACCTGATATAAATTGGAAAACACTAACCATAGATAAACACCAAAACCGTAAGGACATAAATGAGCTATTTATAGAAACTTTACACAACCTAAGTTTAGATAAAATCATTAAAAAGCCAACTAGATTAAACAACACATTGGATCTCTTCTTAACCAACAGACCTTGATTAGTAGTTGATTATGATATTATCCCTGGTCTATAAGACCATGATATCATAAAAATACACAGTCAGATAAAAGCACATGTAAAATCAAAGAACACATAATATGTAGCAACATCATAAACCACTTAGACAAACAAAATGTCCTCACACCATACCAACATGGCTTTAAAAATATAGGTTATGTGAAACACAACCAATAAGACTAATTGATGATTTTTCTAAAGGTTTAGATAATAGTGAACAAATAGATGCTATCTTACTAGATTTTTCTAAGGCTTTTGACAAAGTTCACCACCAGAGTTTGCTTAAAAAATTAAAATATTTTGGCATTAATGGTCCACTGCATCAGTGGATTAAAGATTTTCTGATAGGGAGAGAACAAACTGTAATAATAAATGGCTCTAAATCAACACCAATAACAGAATTTTTAATTTACATAAATGATTTACCAAATTGCATTACTTCAGGAAGAAAAGTCATATTATTTGCAGACGATTGCATAATATATAGAACAATAAAAACAACACAAGACACAGATATTTTACAAAGTGAATTAGATGAATTACAGAAATGGGAATCAAATTGGAGCATGTCTTTCCACCCAGAAAAATGTCAGTTGTTAAGAGTAACAAAAAAACTAAAACAAATTAATTCCACTTATCTTATTCATGGCAAACCAGTAACACAGACTAAAAACGCAAAATACCTAGGTGTTATAATAAATGAAAAACTGTCATGGAATCCACATATTGATGAAACTCTAAAAAAATCAAACAAAGCATTAGGATTTATTAAAAGAACATAAAACTAAAATGTTTTTTAACCTTGGTTAGGCCAATAATAGAATATGTATCCTCCATTTGGGACCCCTCAACTCAAGAAAACATTAAGAAACTGGAACAGACACAAAATAGAGCAGTGAGATTCATAACAAATGAATATTCACATTTGACTAGAGTAACACCTATAGTAAAATCACTAAATTAAGAAAGCCTTCAGGACAGAAGACTCAAAAGTAAAGTAGCAATTATACATAAAACACTGAACCATAATCTTCAAATACAAAAACAAAATTTAATAAAATACTCTGAAAGACACAAAGATAAAGGCACATTCCTCGTCCCATATGCTAGGACAAATTTGTACAAATACTCCTTCTTCCCTAGTGCTATTAGAGCATGTAATGGGTTGCCTGATCTAGCCAGGAAAACCAGTGACTTGGCAGAATTTAAGTCATTGGTTAATATGCATGACTAAATGCATGATGCGTAGGACGTAATCATTTTCTTTTTTAAGTAACGTCTGTATTTTATAAGATAAGATAAGATAGGACCTCTGCCTATCTGCCGGGGAAATTCGAAGCTTGACAACTGCAACCAGAAGTTTAGCATGAAGTGTTCGTGCGGCGCATCACACTTAGAATTTAGATGCCAGAAAACCACCACAGGGTATATTTACTTCTACCATCATCATCGACATTGGCCTAGATGAATGTCAATCAAACCACTCTAAATCTGAGCTGTCAAGAGGAAGACATTTTCCACTTAAACCTTAAGAGACCTATCTTCTAGACGTGAGACTGTTATCTGAGGATGACTGCGGTGCATTTGACTTTGTTCGCATCGTGGCTGCATGTGAACCTGCACCTCCTATGAAAGGCAACTGTTGGGAAAGTCTGCTTCGACGGCGTATTTGATTAACGGCTGTGCTGAAGAAAACAGTGATCGACACAATCACTTTGTGTGACAAACGGCCACGTCATCGTTGCAACAAAAGCCTGGTCAACTGGAGAAAGAGCAAGCGGCACTGGAGGAAAACATTGCGGATGGCTTCGTGGGGAACACGCTCCCTGCCGCCCGTGGCTCCCACTGATTGTCCTCCACCTGAACTGTCAAACCTCAGCTGCAGTGTTTCGTTTCGGGACGAAAAGTGCTAAGACGGGGGCAATGTTATGACTCTGCAATGCGCACCGCCATCCAGGCCAGTGAAGAGAAGCGCATTTCTAGTAACCAGACTAGAAAAGGATGTTGACATTAGGAGACAAACGATTTCCTCCCAAGTTGAGAGACTAGATAAAGATGTTGTGATTAATACTTGTTGTTCTGTATGTATTTGTGATGTTTTGTAAATAAACATTGATGTGCCTCGTTGAGTTGCCTGACTCAAGTTATTACAATATATATATATATGTGGATTTAGGTCGATTAGCCATTTGAATAGCTCCTTTTATACAATTTTTACATTTTCATTCGCTTTATACTTAAAACAGTATTATTTAATTTCAATGTTTCTAATGCATTATATCTGTAACCATAGCAGAGATACGCAAATTAAGACCCGATGGCTGCTGGTAATATATAGCTAGTATGTATATATATATATATATATATATATATATATATATATATACATAACCTTTTTTACATGGCTAATACACTTAGCGCTGTTGTAAACTAAACGAACTCCAATCAGTTTTCCTCACACGTCAGGACAGACATTTTTACCTAGTACGACAAATTAACATTTATTATCACTCGTTCTCCCAATATGCACCTAACGTTTTTCCGGGCATTAACAAGTGTATTTAATTTTCTCTCTCCACTTACTTGTCCCAAAGCAACCTAGCTCTTTATTGATGTATGATCTTAATCAAATACAATACGAGAGATTATAAACTTGCTGTTTACGTGGTATAAATACATCGTCGCCTTATTAATGCCCTTTCATTCATACAAAATACAAGCATACATTCATACTAAATAAATATATAATTACCGACCAACCTGAGTCAATCTAATAAAATTCTATTTAAAAATTAATTCTATTCCCAATTAAATGTATGTACATACTACTATCTTAAGGCTCAAGGTAACTTGAGACAACATATAGTTCGTATAGCGTTATGTTTCACTGGCTATCTGCATGACCCATACATTTGTTATCTATAACTGGAATTTTCATATCTTTTTACATCATTATTGACCTCATATGACCTTCTACCTAAATATGACTTGCGATTACCTCTGCCGCAGTCATCTTTTCTATCATCACTATCAGATATAGGCCTACGCCTCCTATCCGAACTGTTCTGCCCTACTCTAACAATCTCTGGCGACGTGCCCATATTTATGTCAGTAAAAACAAATTATGTCTATTCTAAGTTTGTTTCACTTCTTGTTGTCATACCTACATCTCCATCTTCTAACTTGCTTGTCGGTAGCGGCTCTGACAAATTCGACATTCCCAAGGAAAACATCTCTAGATAACCTCGGCATGGCTACCCCTGTGTACAAAAGATCGAAGGAACACTTTACATACTTCGAATCTCTTAATTTCATCGTCTGCCAACCTCACTGATTTGAAATAGTCCAAATAACCTTTAGTTTTAACTAATCTTCCTCTAGCTACGAGTGTCATTCTAGCTGTGTCCCAAATAATATTCATCTGTTCATTATTTAGCATGCCGGGTTATAATTTAAATATATTTACCCACAATCAACGTAGGTAATTTCCTCATTTGGTTCACTATCTCCACTATCACGATCCTTGCCTTGGATGCTCCTTACAAACTTAATCCAATCTGGCGGCCGATTATCTCTATCTTGTCTACGGTTTCCTTGACTACTCCCCTATCATTAGTTCTACTATTACCCTGTGTATTCCTATTGCCTATGTGTTTGCTACACTTGTAAGCCATGTGTCCATTTCCTGACATTTTAAACACGTTGTTTCGCTACGGTTTCTATCACCCGTTTTAGGTCTATCACTTCGCCTATTATAACTTTCCCTGCCATTATTTTAATTTTTTCTATTTGTCCTATCATAACTTTCCAGACCATTGTTCCCATGTTCCCTGACCTGTCTTTTCTTCTACCATAATCATTTTCATTACCATCATTTCTTCTACCATAATCCCTATCATAACCATCATTTCACTTAACATAACCTACCAGGTCAATGACTTTTCTGTGGTCTCTAATCAAAAGTGGGCTGTTTGGGTAAGCATTCTTAAAGATATTAATGATCTCCACAACTTCCTCAATTGTTTTAGGGTTTCTTTCTTTTATAAAGGACTGTAGCTGAGGGTCACACTTGTTGATGAAGTTGTCGATCATGATAAAGTTCTCCAGACTCTTAAAGGTGCTCTCTTTCTCGAATCCTAGCCATTTAGTGAAAAAATCATTTTCAAAATTGATGGTCGTTTGTGGATCTACTGACTGGATGGTGTATTTTCGTAGTACCGCTTTCGAAATATTTCGGCGTTGTTACCGTACGCGTTTGACAATTTCTTTTTAACACTTTATTGCTATTTTGCATCGACTTTCCGTGGTTTTGGCATATCATAAGAGCTTGCCCGTTAACGAAATCTAGCAAGATTTTGGACCACTCATTCTCTCGGACATTAAACTTTGCAAGCTTGATCTCAAAACGTTTCAGTTAGTCGCCAATGTCGTCTTTGTCTTCCGCAAAATGTTGTATTTTACTTTAGATCCATGCGCGCTACTCTTATTTTGTTTTTTGTTTTTCGCTATTATTGCTGTTGCATTCATTGTACACACTTATGCCAGCCTCTATTCTTATTTGCTCTATTTGTATTTCCACTTTCCTGTCGAGCTCTTCTTTAGCCTTTTCGCTTCTCTAACTTTTTCTTGCTCTACAATGTCTGCCTTCTCCTTTTCCTTTTAACTGATCCTTTCAGCTTCTTTAACCTTCTCTCTTTCCAGACACTCTACTTCTCTGCTTCTCTCTTTCTCCAAGCGCTCTGCTTCTGCTGCCATTATCTGCTGCACATAGGAAGTCAGTTCTTTGCAGCATTATTCTAGTTCTGTCTTGGCCAATTGAATTAACTTTTTTCTAAACTCTTCTATGTCGTAATCTGAAGCAGTTGTCATATTATTTTTATGCTAATTTACTTTAATAATATATATATATAATTCTCTTCTTCCCTCAAGTTTTGTCGAGAAGTAAAGGAAAGATCACTCTGACTATAGTCCACGAGAAAACAAAAGTAGTGTTCACACTACGGAAGACTGGCTGCGCGATGGACTGTCGTTTAAATGTATCAAACTCTGCCCGATCCCATCCCTTTGTCCAGCAGGAGGTTTGGACTAGAAACTAATCTAAGTAATGTACTATATATATATATATATGTAAATAGCAGGGCCGGACTTACCCATGGTGGGACACTATGCGAAACGGATTTCTAGGTGCCAAGTTTGAGTAGGGAAGTGGATAATTATTGAAATTTAACAGTTTGTATTAGAAAATAAATTCGTCTATGCATTTCAATCATTCTCTACTACGTATAGAAATACTTTACAAGCCGTGTGTGTAGCGAAGTCATACAGTATATCATAATAATTCTGTTTTCTAAATAGATCACGCTAAATAGCAAGAATTACCAACTGTTTTAATATATCTTTGAGAATTGTTGACCTCAAGTAATTCTTCATTAGTTTGAAGCGCGAAAAGTTTCTTTAACCAGTTTCCACAATTAAGGCTGATGCATAATGTCACGCGTAAGATTGGCGTTTTCCATATTGAATGACACCCAAAATGGCAATTTTCGTGTATATATTTCCGTATATTTTTTCGTATATTTTGCGATTTCGGGAGATTTCAAGGAGCTCTTGGTAAATCGCCCGGAGGGGGCCGGAAATCTGTTTTAAGTTATAAAATGGTTTAATTAATTAATTGATGCACCTTATGTTAGCGCTGGTCTTATGAAAGTGCGGGTCTTATGAAAGTACTCTTGGTAAATCGACAGTAGTGCGCGGGAAATCTCTTTTCAGTTATAAAATGGTTTAATGTAATAATTTCTACACATTGAATTAGAGCGGGCCCTATGAAAGTGCTGGGCAGACAGCGATCGCATAGGTTGCAGGAGCCTAAGGCCGGCCCTGCAAAATAGCGGCGAATGCTACGGCGCCGATCAATTAGTTAACTAAATTATGGTACCTCTTCTACCAACGAATAAAAACCTTTCCTATGTTCTATAACTAGAACTTTTGAGCTCAACCTCGCTCTGAGGCTTCCCAACTATCAGGTTTAATCTCCCAATTACATCTAATTTATTATAGACCCTTAACGTCCTAATTATTAACTTAGGTCTACCACAATTCCAGTTTTTTTACAAAACACACATTATTCTTAGATACATAAATGTACCCTCTGACCCGACTGAATTACGCTGTGCGACACACGCACACTTTACCGACTACATGTTGTTCTACACGAGTCACTTGCAAATTGACCAGCCTGTCTATTTACAAAAAAAAAAAAAATTACGAATGGGCGATTAGGCTTCACCTCGATTGTTCCCCACATCTAATCTAGAGTACGATAGATCTTAGTTACCTCTTACTTGCTTTCACAGCCAGAAGTATATATAACTAAATTTTGAAAATAAATAAAATTAAATAAGATAAACATCAAAATATAGAAAAAGTATATAATGAATTAGACTTTCTTCTGACAGAAACACGTAAGATGGAAGTATTACAAACAATTAATACACGACATTACTAAAAAGAAATTAATAAATGATTCACACGACTAATTAACAGCTAAACGTATATATGGACCTCTTGCAAGATTACACCTAATTTTAAGGATATCTCCAATCTAACACTGAGAAACGGCGATAATTTCCCAATCAGTCCCTGGTCCACACTTCCCTCGCTAACGTCTGTCCCGGAGGCAAGGTTCACAGCCATGTCTTCACTAAAGCTCTGGTAAGGAACAACGTTTCGGCTCACCAATGTTCTTCGGTAATGGTCTGCAAAGGCTACGATTCTTCGGTGATACGGCGTCAGGTTCCGGTTTTGGATCATCTAGCATCTGGCTCCGCTTCTTCGGTGCTGTGGCGTCTGCCTCCGGTTTCCGTTTCCAACGCAGTTCCAGTGGTTCCAGTAGTCCTCTGTACAGAATGAGAATGAAACGGACCAACAGCAGATACAGCGACAAAGTCAGTGTCCAGTGGTAGAATAGTGGCTATCTAGCGTGTAGCACAGATTCAACCGATTAGTGGAGCACTATACGTCAAAGTTCCTTGGCGTGATCTCAACGTTCTATCTTGGCCTTATGAAGGTGACCTTCAACGTTCGTTCTCAAATGGCGTACGGGCGATATCTCTTCAGGACGGCTTCAACATGACGGTTTTCTTCCCATCCACACACACACAAAAAACAACAACTGTAGTCTTCTCGAAACAAGACTGTTTTGATATACGATGCCCCTACGTATGGGCGTTTACCTCCTAAATTTTCGAGTCCAAAGCCCACTGGCTTTACTTCGCGAATGTGGCTACAAAATCAGGGTCTAGCTGCAGACTAGGATGATGACTTGAACTTTTGCTTCCTTCTAATATAGGGCTTCTAAAACTTCTGGATGATGGTGCCAGTAAGTTAAGGCGGCGTCGCCAGTTGTTAAGCGCTTCCACGGTGTCTAGTACTTGAAATACAACCAAACTCAAATGGAGGTAACACCAAACTTAATGATGCAACAAGAACACCGTCGAAAGGCCGACAATCAATAAAGGGAGTCAACGCTAGTGTTGAACAACAAACACTTTTAATACTCAAGAAGGGAACCGTCAAATGTGCTCTATTACTAGCCGCCTATATAATTCTTCTTATTTCTACTGAGATAATAAAAACGTCTTGTTTTAACAGCGTATCCTAGAGTGTTCCTAGTTTTAAAAGTTATATCACGTTATCGTCGTTAAGTAAAATTTCCACCCTATTTCCGAAACAAATAACTAATTTCTGATAGTGTCATAACACTTTTCGTTGTTGTTGTTTTTTTTTTGGATGAATTTTTCGTATTGGACCGTTTGGACTTTGATTGTATTGAGGAAGTAAATCTTCATTTCCTAGCTGATTGATAAGATGTAGTTTTTTTAAAAGACGGCTTTGGCTTTTCCTATGCTAAAGAAGAATTCTAACATTCTAAGAGGGGGAGGTAGGAAATAGGATCAGATTTCATTAATTATTTTTTGACATTATTTTATCAACAGAAGTAATAACCGATCTTTATTTAGCGCCCACATTAAAGTAAAAAAAAAGCCACTATTTGGTTTGTGTAAAAATACCCACCTGTTCATCTGTTCGTCTTTCACACTAAAATCTCAAAAGTTAAAAGAGAACTGAAAAATCATATTTCACCATGCATAATGGCTTGCAAAGTTAAAGAGCAACGTCTTTTTTTTTCAAAGCAAAACGTTTAGTTTTTAAACGTTATTATGCAATCTATTTTTTAAAATCAAATTTACCACTTTTTATATAAATGTAAGGAAGACACTGTTAGTATGTTGATTAAAAAAAACGTCTTTACCTCTTGTTCATTGATATATATGTAAAATATACAAAGATTACATCAAACATTATACCTAAATCTACCAGCGGAGCATTTCGCGCAAGCTGTCTCCACAAAGATCTGTCACTCGCAATATCTGAAGCCTCTTCCGACTTAGTGTCAACTGCTCTGGGTTCTTCAATGAAAGTGTGGCCACAAGTTATTTTGGTATTTTAGAATGTAACGATTATTTTCCTTAAACGTCTTTTTGGGTTTTCTTTAAATCATATTGTATAAGACCCCCCCTGTACCAATGTCTAATTATCCTCGTCAACTCTTTCCTTTTGTTTTAAAGACTTTTTTTAGTTTGACAAGGCCATGTGATGATTTTTTTTCCTTTGGCGCCATTTATTCGGAATGAATTCTGTAATTAAATGATGTACAAACTCTTAACACCAATACTCAGCAACCCTCGTCATCTATTTCGTGATAAAAAAAGGACATTTCTTAGTCTAACTATGCATTCGAATGTAATGGAAACTTTTTTTTTCTTTGACGCCATTTAAATGATCTTATAAAGTGAAACGCTATAAAAATTCGTGCGTTCGTTTATTTTTTTTTTAATCCTCATCAACTATATCTCGTCTAAAAAAAACATTTTTAGTCTAACTAGACCATGTGGACAACGTCTTTGTCTGCATTAGATGCGGAAAAATATGTATTTTGCAATCGGGTTCTCGTTGTCAAATAAAACACTGCACTGATCCTTTTCAGCATCAAAGACATTGGCTTTATTATTATTATTAGACCCGTCGAAAGATTTTCCTTTCACACCATTTTAATAAATTTCACTCAATGAAAAACTTAAATAAATTAAGCAAATATGTTTTAGAACCCTTTTGCAATTCGATCGTTTTTTTATTTAAGAAGATTTTCTTTGTTTAACTAAGCCGTTTGACGAGGTAAAAGGTTTTTGATTTTCCTTTGACATCATTGAGAA
The DNA here is from genome assembly GCA_036873155.1 of Biomphalaria sudanica. NCBI lineage: Eukaryota > Metazoa > Mollusca > Gastropoda > Planorbidae > Biomphalaria > Biomphalaria sudanica. The sequence continues at coordinate 5,702,059 of JAZGLO010000933.1, read as the reverse complement.
TATTTCTTATATATTGTTAGTTTTTGGCCGCCTCTGAGTTTGCGTGATAACACAAACTCTATGGGTAATCTTGTTTAGTAAACGACATTATTATGATACTTCTGCAATAATGTCAGGTAATATATTTGACTTTCAATTGAGATTTCTGAACCAAAAATAAATGCATTTTTGTAATTGGTGTGGTATTTATGTTTAAAATTAAGTAGCAGTAACTATAATTTAGTAAGATCCAATTGCTAAAACGTTTTAAAAATCTGTTGATGTCTGCAATACACTATTTCTCCCAGTAATAAGAGCGCAGACTCTAAAATAGTTTCTCTCCAAACTTTACCAGTGACCTATTTCTAAACCATACTCATTATCTCCTCTTTAGCTAGTCTGCTGGTAGTTCTGGTGGCGCAGTAAGCTATGGGCCAAACTTATGCCTTTCTTGCAAGCTTAGATAAGTAATCATTATAATTTGGTCAACACCATTATATCTCAGTCAGAAAAGCTCATAACAATAATTTAAATATAACAGTTTTAATAATTCCAAAGAAGTTTCACAGAACTAGTTTTATTAAATATGGAAAATATCCAGAAAGTTAAACATTTTGAGCATCACTGCGTATAGCACTTGAGGGCATGATGCTCCCCCCCCCCCATTTTCCTCAGTTGCAGATCCAGACTTAAGAACATCGAAAGACAGTCAGTATTCTAGACTAAAATTTTCGATCCAATCGATTTTGGTTAGGGCAATCTTCTCATTTGTACATAGGACGGTGCGTACAATGTTTTTTAGACTTTTTGGTAAAGAAAATCAGGAATCATCTAGATCTCTACCCCAATTTGTTAAAAACATATGAACTAATTTTGAATAGTTCTAACGGTCAAACCCGAGTCAAACCCTTTGCGACCAATAACATTTACCATTACACTATATATAAATCGTTCAATTCCTAGCAAAATTGTCCACCTAGTGTCCAGCCGCACTTTTAACCCATTAACAGTTTGCAAGTTGAAAAGACTTTGTTAAATTACGAAAAACACTCTGACAAAAATTAAAGATACGTTTCTTATTCTATAAGGCTAGATAAAGTCGTACTAGTCTTATTTCTTCCCTAGTGCTTATAAAACTGAAACATGTCACCTGAATCAGCAAGGAAATTTCTACAATTTGGTTTAATAATGTTGACATGAATGAAAAAGATAAACATTGCTATTCAATGTGGTTTATTTGTCAAAAGCAAATCACTATAAAAATATATTTCTTCTTTTAACTTTTTATATACAATTGTGTTCTTCAAAGAAAGGTTAAAAAATTTTATAAATAAATAAAAATAATAATAAAAGATGTAATAAAGATGTTTTGATTATAATGTTATCCGCGGTATCAGTTTACACCTATACTTTTAATACACAATAAATGTTTTAAGAATTTCTGCGCAACACTCATGTAAGAATATTATATTAGCCATAGTACATTTATTAAATTAAGTTATTTATAACATTTAAAATTTTCACCAATTTTGAACATTTTATATACTTTAGCAGTAAATTTATTAAATTAAGTTATTTATAACATTTAAAATGTTCACCAATTTTGTACATTTTATATACTTTAGTAGTACATTTAATAAATAAGGTTATTTATAACATTTAACATTTTCACCAATTTTGTACATTTTATATACTTTAGTAGTACATTTATTAAATTAAGTTATTTATAAAATTTAAAATTTTCACCAATTTTGTACATTTTATATACTTTAGTAGTACATTTATTAAATTAGATTGTTGATCATATTTAACATTTTCACCAATTTTGTACAATTTATATTTTTCTATTTTAAACATTCTTATAGCAACATTGAAAACAAAGAAATCTTAGAAACAATATAATATAAATTTCTAATGACGTATATATCACGTTTACAATATATTTCTAACGATCACCATTATACCAGTAAATCAAATTATGCACACAAAAAAGTCCATACTATTTTTACTGCGGAAAAATGCCTTTAACTAGAGCGTCGAATTACATTTTTATTTGGGCTGGGCTTAAGAGTCGATTTGATCAACAGGACAACAATAATTTTACCACACAAGTCTATTTACTTGTACACACTATACAGGTAATACCGCTGCACTCGGGTCGCGCCTCCCCAGTTGTGACTGATGTCTTAAAATTGATTTAAGGTGTATCGCGCAGTGGAAGAATAGATAAGAAAATGCAGTCTACAAGATTACTATACATTTTAAATTATCTCTAACTTATAGTGCATTCTAAATAGATCTTTTCTCTTTAAAAAAATAATAAACATTTGTTCGTGTGTAATTATAGTACTAAGTATAACAGAACCAACATAACTTGACATTACAAATATAGAAACAAAATTTTTTGACAAAAAATCTTCAATCGTTTGCATAAATGTGTAAAAAATATTGAATCCTGACGTTTCCCATAATAAAAAGCCTCAAGTGTTTAAGTGTTTAACAGTTAATAGTTTTAGTAGTGGGTTATTGTTATGAAAAAATGCTTGCATAAGTGATTAAAAAAATTAGATTTTTCGCTTTCAGAAAAGAAAAAAGTTACCGATGCATCAGAACTTTGAATGGTCTAAAATATTTTAATGTCGGATTTTCACTATCTTTTCTAGTTTACGAGATCTAAACGGGACGGGCGGACAGATGGACAGTGGACAGAGGGACAGATATTTCACACAAAACTAATAGCGTCTTTTCCGCTTACGGTGGCCGCTAAAAAAAATATGAATGGAACTAAAAATAGCTAATTGACCTAAATCCATTTTTTTAATCAAAACATTGGCTTGTGTATATATCTATATTTAGAAAGACGCGTTATTTAGAATACAGTTGCACGCATGTAAAAATGTTTTAGAAAAACAAATTTGAACGTTATATTCATTAAAATATGAAACGAATGGACTATAACTAGTATATTCATGTGTTAAAGTATAAAACTTTCTTTGCGAGGAACAGTTTTACCATCATAAGTTCAATTAGAGTTTTAGACCTTTTGGGTAATGTCTAATGAAAGAATGTACGTAAAAAAAATCTAGATTCACAGATATAAAGAACGAATTTATGTAAAAATGTTTTTGAAACACAAATTTAAAGCTTAATTTTATTAAATAATAAAATCAATTGACTATATTTTATATTTGTATGTGTCAAAGTAAAAAACTGTATTTGCAAATTGTAGTTCTTAAAATTAGATCGAGATCGAAATCCTTTCGAATTTTTCTCATGTCAACATGGTAAACATAGCCAAGATTCATAAAATAGCATACTTTTATATATATGGGCACTTTTTTTTTTTTTGATGGTCTTAAGTTTTTTTTAGGGCTACTATACATACGTCACGGTTCCAGTTAGTACCCAAAGAACATTTATGCCAAGTTTTATCAAGTTTTATCAAGATTGGTAAAACGGTTTTGATTTCTATTCGGCACATATACACGCCTTATCAGTTATTAAGTTCGGTACTCAGTGATATATTGCCTAAATTTCAACTTCTAATAAATTTATATAAGTTAAAATTCAAGAAAAGTAATAATTTTTCCCCACATCTAAAAAGGTTGACGGTACTACCATGTGTGTATATATATCCCCTTCGTACACGGTGTGTACATATGTTTCGGACTGTCGTCTTAGAGGTCACCCATTCAAACCTTACCTACTTCCGTCCCATACACATCCTGAATGAGGTTTGTGATAGGATATAATTATCATGTCTACACCCACAGACATGTCACTGTTGAGGACTTATTGCAACGAGTCACGTCATGGTCATTTGCTATGAGCTTCGGATTGTCTTCATGATTGTCATCTGTTTGAACCCTTTTCCATTCAATGGTTACTGAAGCTTAAAACTTCTTTTAAGCTTATTATAAATATTAAAAATTCTTAAGCTATCTAGATTATATACAATGTGAAAATATATTTATATACTGTTGTGCTGTTAGAATGAGAGATCCTATTCAAACAAGGCCTTTTTTTTTTATTTCGCCGCCTCAGACTCCACAAGTATTTGTCAACCCAATATATCTGTTTTTGAAAACGTTTGTGAAAATGTGGGCTTGCTTTAGGCTTTTTCTGAAGCATGTATCTGAAAACAAATCTCTTTCTCATCTGTAAATAGTAGGCAACTTATTAAAAAAAAAACGATAACACAATTATGTATAGCGTGCTCTATGGATAACATACAAATCTATGGTCATATATTTTATCTAACAGAATAGAAACAATAGAAGAAGCTCTTTTAAAAAGGAGAAGATAGTGATGGTGAAATCAATTAACGTTTTAAATAACTACTTAGCATCAGCATTTTTGTCTTAGGAGACATAGACATATTTCTTTATTTAAACAAAAACAAACAAAAAAGGAGATATAAATGCACAAATTAAAGGGATCCAAAAATGTAAGTTAACATGAAACCTAACAAAGCAATTAAGCCTAATGTTATTCCATCTAGATTGGCAGCACAGGTGTTCAAAATATTTTTCAGCCATACCTAATCAGGGCATGATATCGAGGGATTGGAAAGAAGCTGACTTTACTCTCTTTATTTAAAAAGGGAAATTATCTTATATAGGAAACTACAGACCAATATTAGTAACTAGCAATGCATGCCAAATAGCTAGAACACAAAATATGTAGTAGATAGATCACTTAGAATGACTTAGATAAACATTATTTCATAAATAACTTTAGACATTTTTGGTTTTGTACTGATTGTAAAATTAATGACTATTCAAATAACGGGAAGCAAATAGATTCTACATTCAGAACTTTTGTAAGATATTTGAGAAACTTGTTTTAACGGAAGTTGCACGACCTACTGGTAGAAGGCGGCTTCAGAACAAAACAGCTGGAAATCAATTACAAAAGCTGCGGATTAGAAATTTGAAATGAAAAGAAAATAGACTGACGAGAGCAGAGAACGACAGACTTTTCATATTTGAAGTCAAGCAGTAGTTATATAGATGCGAAAAAAAATAAAGATAAAATACAATTATATAAGTTATTCATTATAAACTCGTTAAACTAAGTAAAAACTTAAATATTTAGGTCTAATAGAAATAAAAAAGTTATTGTGTCGTGTTTATGCTTCAAAAAATAATAAACAAGGTTACAAAGACAGTTTGAACACAAACTCAAAATTGGTCCCTAAGTCTTTTCATGGATTCGAACACGGGACTTCCAGTTAGAAGTGCTTTATCCCTCATCCACTGCATCTCCATATATTCATTTAGCGAACACTTAGATTTTTTAAAAATAATAATTATCAACCTTATCCATATATTAAAAAATTATGTTAAATTATATTAAATAGAAACTAAAGAAGAGTTATTCTTCTAACTAAATTACATAAATTGGCAGCACGAAAAAAAAACATTCTTGACCTATTATAAGCTACAAATGTGTACGAATGACAATTTAAGTTTCAAGACGTTCACATCACAAATAAAAATTAATTTCCCCATTGTGATTTGTCATACAAACAAGACAGACATACATCTAGCTAGATCTAGACCTAGTTTTAGATCTAAATCTAGATTCAAGATGTAAGTCTAGGTCTAAAAATAGATCTAATATATAAGTATATATCTAGGAGTTAGATGTAAGTCTATGTCTAAATCTTAGTCTATATCTTAGTCTAGATCTAGATCTAGAACTAGAACTAGATATACAGTTTTGATATAGAATCTACTATATCTACTCTTTATCTAGACTAGAACTCGTTTTACAAATATGTGTAGATCTGGGATCTATTTAGTCTTTTTTGTTTTATTACCTCCTTTGATGTTTTTCATTGAAAAAGTGGTTAAGTTTGTGAAAAATCTGCTTGCATATATAATTTAAAACATTAGATGGTTCACTTTCGAAAAAGAAAAAAGTAGCCGTTGCATTAGAACTTTGAATGATCTAAAATATTTGGATGTCCGATTTTCATTATCTTGTTTCTTAGATCTAATTGGGACGGACGGACAGACAGACGAACAGGTAGATGGATGGACACACAGGCCACACAAAACTAATAGCTTCTTTTCCCCTTTCGGGGGCCGCTAAAAATGTGTGTGTTTATTAAAAGATTTTTTAAAAAATGAAACAGGAACATATGCTAGGACAAATTTGTACAAATACTCCTTCTTCCCTAGTGCTATTAGAGCATGGAATGGGTTGCCTGAGCTAGCCAGAAAAACCAGTGACTTGGCAGAATTTAAGTCATTGCTTAATATGCATGACTAAATACATGACGCGTATTGCGTAATAATCTTCTTTTTTGAAGTAACGTCTGTATTATATAAGATAAGATAAGATAAGATTAAAATGTTGAATAACCTTATTTAGGCTAATATTAAAGAAAACAATTAAACAATCCTTTTTTTTAAAGTTTATATTAAATTTTTAATAGATCTAGACCAAAAACAATATATTTGTACGATTAATAATATTTTTACCAACTGTTAACTGTTTTTTATTTCGCGCTATTTCATGCCTATAGCTTTCTTAAAACGCTATTATCCTGTCAACTGGACAAGTTGGGAAAATGGAAATGGGAATTGGGAGGAAAGAAATTATTTTCTGTGTGGATTTTACCGTAGTTGATTTTTAAAAGCATGTACTACTTTAGCTTATACCAGCATTTCAGTCAAGCAAAAATTTCTTTCCTTTTTTTGAGATACCAAACAAAATAATTAATTATTTATATATTTTATTAGCTAATCCGTTATTGTTTAATTTTGATTCTTTTTTTTTTCAGAAGAAAGAAAAAAAGTTGTGGAAATTTAATATTGATCCAAAATCGGGTGTCCGAGAAACAGCGTCCTAAAAATGTGTACAAAACAGACAGATAGAGCGAGTTTTTATTAGCTTTATAATAAAAAGGATCCCCTGTTTAGGTTTCTTTAACCCAAGAAAGCAGAAATAATTTAGAACATACGTAAAATTGACTCATTACAGTACACGCAGTGGCATAGCTTCCATAGCTTTAAAAGGCCCAATGAACCTGGGCCAACGACCATTTAAAGGCCCACACCCGATGGTGTAACAAATATAAGGCAAGGGCAGGAGTTACCTCTATTCATTATAAGCTTTAGCTTAGGGCCTCAGAGAAATAATTAGTAGTTGCATACAACATCTCTACTAATAATGGGCTAAATATCTAAAATAGCGAAAGACTAATTGAACTCCACACAAGGCACTGCATTGCGCGTAGGGGTTTCGTATCGCCTGGTCCCATGACTAAGGAACAATCGTATCTTACCCTACAATGCAATTTTGTCAAAAAAAAAAAGATTAAAACATTGACAATTGTCCTTAAAATATCATAAACATCATCGCGAACTTTAAATTAACTTCAAAACGTTCACCCGTGTTTTCACCATAATCATTGTAAGAAACTGCTTTCATCAGGTATATTGCAATATGGTTACTTTACTTTGCTGGTTACTATTGGGTTCCATGCACTTATTATTTCTTTTTTTTTCCCAAGTTGATTAAACCGTTGATAGTATTATCTTTTTTCCGCTTTTCTTTTAAAGAAAGCATTGTTTTTAGCGGCACCAGTATGGGGAAACGGCGCTATTAGGTTTTTGTTGTTATCTTTAGATATTACATTGTTTATGTATTTACCCTGCAGCTGTCTGCTTACATTTTGGGTTAAGTATTAAATTTTTATATACTTTTGTAAACTCTTTCTGCCTTGGTTTCTTAAAATGTTATATATATATTTACCTTCTGTTTACAAAGCTTCTTTAGTCTTTTATTAAACCAGCATTTTTTTATTTTGTTTGATGTGTATTCAGTTGGTATATGATTTTCTATAATGCTTTTAAGATGGTTTTTAATGAAATTCCAGAGGTCATCGACTGGTTGGTTAATGTCTTTTTCTAATAAGAATGTTTGTTGAAAGTTTAATGCAGCTTGGTGTAGTTGTGTTAGGTTACATTTATTCCAGAGTAAGATTATTTTTTTTTTGGAGGGGGGGGTTGTATTGGCTACTGCTTTTATCTGACTGTGTATTTTTATGATCTCATGGTCTTATAGACCAGGGATAATATCGTAATCAACTACTAATCCAGGTCTGTTGGTTAAGAAGAGATCTAATGTGTTGTTTAGTCTAGTTGGCTTTTTAATGATTTGATCTAAACTTAGGTTGTGTAAAGTTTCTATGAAAAGCTCTTTTATGTCCTTACGGTTTTGGTGTTTATCTATGGTTAGTGTTTTCCAATTTATATCAGGTAGGTTGAAATCACCCATAATCCAAAAAACTGCATTTTTATTTGTCTCTTTAAGTGTAGTATTCTGATTACTATCCCAATCATCAATTAATATGGATGTCAGATGTCAAGATCTATGAAGATGCAATGATAGATGTCACTTTGAAGATTATCTTGACCTGTATCACACTAACGATGTTCGTGATTGCCGAGGATCTTGAAATCTTCTTTTAATAAGATGATCGTATAGAAGTAGTCAGATCTAGTTGATAATACGATCATTCAAAATGTTGCCAGTTGATCATCTAGAAGTTGTCATTCGCTAAATCGATCTAAGTATGATACTATATTCAATGAAGAAACTTCTCTTCGTCTAAAACAATTACTTTAATTCAGAACTAAAAATCTATTCACAAATAATTACAATGGTTAAACGTACTTGAATAAAATGATAGATTTACACAATAATATAATTTAGTTCTAATACAAGACATTAGTAGATGTTTCCACTTCCAAGTTCCATACAATGACTGACTAAAAAAACAGAGCTTTTTCCCGCGTGCCAACCAATAAATGCAGCCCAAGTTACACTAATTAACATATCTCCACGTGAGAAAAACCCGAGGTACTTGACGAGCTAAAAATAGATACTGTGTACGTGACAATTACATAGTCCCTGCATGTATTCTAAACTAGAATTTAGTGGTCTGTAAATGCTGTCTATTATTAGGAATGTTGAGGTGGTATTAATTTTACAAAATGTTGATTCTCTATTTTTTTTATTTAAGTAATGTAATTTCTTCTGCTATAAGAGTGTTTTTTATTACTAGAAGAACTCCTCCATGATTATCAGCCCTATCTTTTCTAAAAATTTCATAATTACTATTGAAAATTTCTGCATTATAAATTTCAGGATGTAGCCAAGTTTCTGTTCCTGCAATTATGTCTGGTTTCTCACATTCTAATAAAAGTCTGCTGTTTTGTTCCTAATGCTTTGAAAATTTATTACTAAGGTTTTAAGGTATTTTGGTATTACTTCTTTAGTAGGTTTGTTTAGTGAGGCTGTTGTATTAATTTTAGTAGATTTAGATTTAACAGAAGAAGTCATGGCTAGTGGTTGGTGAGTTTGGTTTGGGATGGTGTTTAGGATATTGTATGGGTTAGAAGTGTCTGCATCAAAAGAATCAAACAGTCCTGATGTAAACTGAGGTAACCCACACGGTACACAGTGCCATGAAGCGTCTTTCTTGCCTAAGGCATAATACACAGGTGTATTCATGTGGAGACATGATGCATGGTACCATTCATCGCAGGTGTCACATTGAATGGCTTTCTGTTTTATGGTGCATACTTTTTTGCAGATGTTGCATTTATCTTTAGATCTAGGCCCTAAATTTGACTCTACATCTCCTGCTATTAATATTAACAGTGATAGGTATTTATTTCTACTGTGTGTGATTGAGAACTTCTATTTGTGATGGGTAATCTTCTTTAATGTTATGGATGTGTATGTTAGGTTATTTTTGAAGTTGCATTGATATAGAGTGTGATGATTGATTATGACTGTTGTTTCCTTTTTAAGTTTAGTGTTGGCTAAGGCAGATCTAGTTCTGTGTTCAGCTATTGTGTATTTAATAATTATTAGGATAGATAGCCAGAGCAATTTCATGATGACTGTTGTTGATTTTAGTTTTTAAAGGTCTAGTCTAAATCTAGTTTAAGGTTTACAATGGCTAAGTTAAGTCTAAGTCTAAAGTGAGATCCTATTTACAATGACAATTAAATTAAATCAAATGGTTTTTTCAATTCAAAATATGGACCTAGACTAGATCTAATTCTACATTAATATATTTACGTGTATAACTAACTATATAGAATATTAGGTGACTGTAGATTGTTTTAGATTATATATCGAAAAGGGAAGTTTTATCGTCAAAATCATCTGTTGGGGGTTTTAAACTAAAAAAACTCTGGAGTTTGTTTTTTTTTAAATTCAAAACCCCATTTAACTAAGGTCGTAGAATTTGTTAACTGTAGTTTGCTGTAAAATAATAATAATGATAGAGGTTTTCCACCTTAAAACGCTCTGTAGGGGAATATGAAACTCAAAACCATCTGGAAGGGTTTTAAACTTTTTAAGAAAAGTCATCTGTAGGAGAGGGGTTTAAACTGAAAACCTCTCCATTAGCTTGGATACACTCAAATAATTTTAGTGTGTAATTTGCTTTTTTTTAAATGAAAAGGTATTTTTTAGCATCAAAACCCTCTGAAGAGAGGTTTAAACTTAAAAACCCTTTTGGCAACGCTCTTAGCATTTTGAGTACGTAATTTGCTTTTTTTTTTTTTTCATTGAAGATGTATTTTTTAGCATCAAAACCCTCTGAAGAGAGGTTTAAACTTAAAAACCCTTTTGGCAACGCTCTTAGCATTTTGAGTACGTAATCCGTTTTTTTTTTTTATTGAAGATGTATTTTTTTAGCTTCAAAACCCCGCTGGCGGTGGGTTTAAACTCAAAAACCCTTTGGCTACGCTCATAGATTTTATTGTGTACTTTTTTTTTTCATTGAAGATGTATTTTTATCTTTAAAATCCACTGGAGGCGAGTTTAAATTTAAAATCCCTTTGATTACATTTATAGAATTTTAAGTGTATAATTTGCTTTGTTTTTAATATTAAAGAGGTATTTTTTACATTCAAACCCCGCTGAAGGCGGATTCAAACTCTAAACTGAATAAAACCAAATTAGCTACGCTCATAAAATTTTGAGTGCGTAATTTGCTTTATTTTTATACTTAAGTATTTTTAGCTTCAAACCCTATTGACGAGAAAGGGGTTTCAATTCAAAACCCCTTTGGCTACGGTCATAGAATTTTGAGTGTGTAATTAGCTCTTTTTTATATTGAAGAGAAAGTTTTAAAATCAAAATCTTCCTCAACTGTGCTCTTGGAATTTGGGGATAGTCGTTTGCAATTTCTTTCTGTTTTGTTTTATAGATGAGGAGGATTTAACTTCAAAAACTCCTGGTAGGAAAGTTTATACTCAAAACACCCTGGTAGGGTGTTGTAAACTCAAACCCTCTGATAGGGGGGTTAAACTAAAAAAAACCTTGGTAGGGGGGGTTAACTCAAAAATTCCTTGGCTCTGCTGGGACATGTAATAGTTTAGTATTAAAATCTCACATAAAATAAACAAAATCAAAGCAAAATCTCAGTCATTAACTTCCTTTCCCCTCATCTGAGAAGTTACACTGCAAAGACTTTATTCCAAGCCAATGGTAGTAGGCCTACAATAGTTTTACTTCAAAGATGAATGGTAAAACTGTAAGACGGACGTGAGCTATGGTTTGACTAGACTGTAAGAGGACTAAAAAGACTAGATTTAATCGAAATGTACAATTACATTTAGAACTAACAAAACACTAATGAAGTTCTTCAGATAAGTTGTATTTATCAAATCCTTAATTTTCGTAATTACAAAAATATTCCCAAAATGACTTCGGGTATAAAACTTTTCTTAATAAATTAATTAACTGAGCGAGGCTCGGCCACCTAGTACTTTTTATAAATTGGACTAGAAATGTTCACAACAAATGTAAATTTTAATTGAAGGTGTTGTTTCTGGTCACCAGAGCTGCTAAATTTAAAAGAAAAATTTATGTTTGCTTATAAAGCAAGAAAGCACTTTGTATGTACAATACCATGCACATTTTTAAAATGAACTTTCGTGCAGTAGCGTAGCGCCGCTACATGATATGGTGCTAAACTCATTTTTTTAAAAATTTCAAATAATTAGATTTTTTTTTTGGTATAGTGCCTATCAGGATAAAAATTGCTTATTTGTGCGTTTTGTCTTTTGGTCGGTCTGTCAGTCAAGTTTATGTAAAAAAAAACAACATCAACACTAAACGCTATTGAAAATCTGCTTTAACCTTTATGTTCTCCCAAAACATTGGAATAGTTTTAAGTATCTATAAATGATTGTTCCGGATGTTTTTGTGAACAACAAATCAATGCCAACGAATGTTTGTTTGCTCTTCTAAGTTATATTACAAGTAGTTTTTTTGCGCTACGAACTATGAAGAACTTTTAAGTTTTTCTGGATATTGTTTTATTAAAAAATTGTTTTATATAAGAAACAATATGTCAAACAATTATCTGAAATAGCAACATTGACATACATTACCTTTATATTCTAGGACAATAAGTACTAATATCCAATTGTTACGTATTTTCAACTTAAAACAAATTTATGTCATTTTTTTTTTAAATTGACAATACGTTGTTCAGGATTTTAAAATAAAGTAATTTACTAGAAACATTTATTAAAAACAAAAACACTTTTAGGCTTATTTTCATTTAATTTTCTAGCTGAAACAAAGCAGAGTTGTTGTTTTTTTACTGCAAAGTATGTTCCAGATTAAATTAAAAAAAAACAACAACTACAAATTGTTCAGAACTTTATATGAAAAATCTACTAACACAAATAACTGTTTGAAATAACTCTTCTATTAAATAAAACATATACTTTTCTTCTCATTTACGAATATCGGTTGTTCCGGATTTTTTATGAAATACAAACTCTATTTATGTAAAATCGCACTTTTGTAGTACATTACATTTGATTTTCTAGCTAAACGATATAAAATCTAATGATCGTTAATGTTGTTTTCCAATTCTAAAGGAAAAACTTTCAAACACCAAAATATGGTATACAAATCTTTTTACGATATTACATTTAATTTTCACGAGACCATTTTAAAAATTTAATTATATATACAAACATTAGGAACAATCTATTATAGATACTTAAAACTATTGCGTTCGAAATAGCTTTTTGTTGTATTTTTTTCGATATTAATATGACGGACAGACAGACTGACAGACCAACCGCCAAAACATTGCGGCTTTAATTCTTTAAGTTAGTTCTCTCTCTATCTCTCTCTCTCTCTTTTTCTCTCTCTTTCTCTTTAAATGATTTATATAATGAATTATATATGTATATATATCTTTAAATGAATTCTATTAAAACTCAATTCAATAAGTACTGTGATCCATCGTGAAAGGTCTTGTGTTAATATAAAAACATTTTTTGATACCAGTCTATTGTGACGTAATGATTTTTTTTTCCTTTGACGTCATATGAATAAATTCTTTAAATGTAATGCTAAAAGAACTGACTCTGTGCACCAATGTCTATGATTCCCCGACACCTTCCTCGTATTTATGAGATAATATCAGGTGACTGAGCCTCGCTTGGATGAATTATTTGTTAAGGAAGGATATATACCCTAATTCATTTTGGAAATATTGTTGTAATTTGGAAAATGAACGATCGGGTAAAGACTATCAATCCGAAGAGTTGATTTTTCTTTTTGTAAGGGTCTTATTGTAATTGTACATGGCGATTAGAATAGAAAGTCCCCCTAACAATAGACCTATAGAAAACCATAGCTCACGTCTTAACGTTTTACATTGCTTCTTTCGTGTAAAACTATTGGGCTATTATAGGCTTGGAAGAAAGTCTTTGCAGTATAACTTCTAAAATAGTTACTTTCCGACATTTAATATTGCAATTAATATATTCATTATGGCTCTGAGACATGGACAGTTTACAGAAAACAACTAAGACTTCTTAAGTGCTTTCACCAAAGATGTTTGCGCTCCATCATAGACATACGGTGGCAAGACCGCACTACAAACAGCAATGTCCTTGCCAACGCCGGTACGGACAGTATAGACGGACCACTTATGGTCCAACAGTTGCACTGCCGTATGGGAGACGAACGTATGCCAAAGGCAGTCTTTTTTGGTGAGCTTAAAGGTGGTAGACGTAACAGAGGCGCTCCACGGAAATTCTTCAAAGACCAGCTTAGGCGTCATCTTTTCTTGGCTGACATAGAAGAGAGCACCTGGTTGTATGCGGCCTCCGAATGAGTCAGCTGGAGGTCTCTCACCAAGGCCGCGGGATACACATTTGAGACCAAAAGAAAATCTGCTGCCGAGGACAAACGCAGATGGCGAAAAAAAAAATCTAAATCGACCACCTGCGGACAATGGTTATGCTTGCCCTGGATGTGGCAAATATGTAGGTCACAGCTGGGGCTGCGCAGCCACGGGAATTACTGCATCCCTCACTAATCTTCGGACTCGAAGACAACCCTTATTATTATGGCTTTAGTAAGAATCATCAAGTGATGCAAAATCTCTACGTTATAGTGTAAAACGTGCATCTAGCAACAAAGTAAAATCTTTTCCTAACATACTTAAAAACATCGCGTTAGTATTAGAAAGAAGTATTATTGTGAGGCAGCTCTGTTACTCCGAGAACATTTCAGCTTACTAAAAAAAAAGATTGCCAAAAAATATGTTCGACCCCATACGGAATTTGTGCCCTGCAAAGCGTGACTGTCGGATTATAAGAAGTTCATACCATTTTGCAAGAATATCGATGTTTGTATTGCGGTCTTTGGTGAAGTCGTTGAAGAAATATTAGTTGCTTTTTATAAAGTACTCATATCTCAGATCCACATAGAGGGGTTGAGAGAATCGGTGGTTGACAATGATTTTGGAGACAGGCGGAGCGATTTATTTCGCAACACTCTCGCTTGGAGGGGTCCAAAAGCACGACTATCCCTGACACATATCAACCTATCTTCAAAGCAATGCATCATTTTATTCTATGCTTCCCAGATAATGTGAAGTTATCTACCACTTTAAGAGATGTCTATGTGTGGTGATCTTTGGGCTGAGTAGGTTTTATTGGGTGACTTCTGGAACATGACTTTTGTTTTATTGAGGTTTATAAGTTAACCACAAAAAAAAAAGAAGCAGCGTTATGAAAATTTGTTGATTGCGAGCTGGATATCATCGGGGCCAGCCTTAGGCTTATGCTGCTGCAGTGGACCCCGAAGGTTCAAAAGCCCCGCGCTGATTCTAAGTGTAAATTATTCAATTAAACCATTATATTATTAAATTAAACCATTATAATTTATAATAGGGTTCACGTGGTCTCCTTGTTTTGAAATCTCCTGAAACTCTAATACAAAATCTTTATTTTCACTTATTATCCTTATCCCTGCCCTTACTGGTCCGCGCGCAATCCATATCACATAAGGCCCCCCAAATGTTAGGGCCGGCCCTGGTTTTGCAAGTAAGGTATAGATAAAGAGACAGTCAGTAGACTTTGAAGCTTAATCACATTGCAATATTTCACCAGCAAAATAATAACAAAGTATAAGATACCTACGGGTGTAAGCAATTAAACTGTAAACAATTTATAAATCATTTAAAACGCTATAAACTAATCATACATAAAGATATATAATTTCATTATTTTTCTTTCATAGTTTCATAATGGATCAATGTACAATAAGGTGGTGCACAAATGTTTAATTACGCCAATTGAATCATTATAACTTGTTCATGTTGCGAAGAAATGTCTTAGTGTACTGCTGTGAGCCTAGTGACGTAAGCGGTGTCCAGTTTTTTCCCATTTACGTCATATAGAAAATTTCATTCATAAAATATTCTAGCCAAAATTAATTTTTCGATAATGAGCCGTTTTCAAACCGGTATAATGGTCGACTTCGAGGTTTCCCGATATGGCCAATAAGTTAAGAATTTTTTCTTACTATTATGCACATACCGTGAAATTTTAAAGAAAATCGTTAGAGCCGTTTTCGAAATAATATATATATATATATATATATATATATATATATATATATATATATATATATATATATATATATATGTGTGTGTGTATACAAGAATTGCTCGCTTAAGAGTATAGAATTTTTTAGTCTAACTAGGCCGTGTGACGTAGTGGATTTTTTTTCCTTTTTGTCACATGGAATGAATTCTATTCTTCAAATGAATTGCTAAAACAACTCAGTATAGTAATGTTTATTAAACCTCGTTATCATGACTCGTATTTTAAAAAGACATAATAGCTACAATTAGATCTTATCTAGATTTTTTATACTAGATCTCGATTTTTTAAATGTATATCTAGATCTGTTAAACTACGTCTGGATATATATTCTAATTAAAATCGTTTTTGAGTTTAGATCTAGAATTTTCAACTGATATAGACTAGATTAAGATGTAGAATTTCAATTTCTAGACTTAAAGTGTAGATTTTGATTTCCAATCGTCTAGATCAATATTGCAATATTATAATAAACTAAAACTAATGTAAGTATTTTTAAAGTTAATGTTGCATTCAGTCTATTAATAGATTATCTAGGATTTTCTTTTCTATAAATCTAATCTAATGTACATCTAAATTATTCCAAATTCATATTATAGATCTAGATCTAGTAGATATAGATATTAAGAGTGCTAAACCAGAAGTTTAGTATATGTAGATCTACATCCTTATTCTTTTTCAGTTTAAATAAAATTGCCAATAGCTCTGTTGATAACAAATCAATGCTGAAATATTATCTAAAATCGATCGTCTGACATACTGTACATATCAGTCAGATGCCATGCTGTAATGTGTAATATATCTCTTTATCAATAATAGGCTATTAGTTAGTTATCGGTGTCACGTCCCTTGTGACTTTTCATTGTTGAGATAATGAAAACAGTGTACCTATCGCAAATTAGGTCACACGCAATTACGCTTACATGCCAGAAAGACGCCGACTATGACATAGTTCAAAGCTACAGCAGGAAAACATAATTAACGTAGGTTAAGTTACAGTAACAATTAAAAGGAAAATTAAATGTAAACGGGTCAAGGAGTCAAGGATGGGTATTGAGATGTCATGGTGCTTTATTCTATGGAAAGATATAAAAGGAGGAGTTGTAGCTTAAAAAAGTCTTAGAAATACATAAATTCTTAACCCTTAAAACCCTTGTGGTAGTTAAGCCTCTAAACATCATACTTTTAATTTTCATTTTGTATGCACTAATTTTAAAACTGCTCATCACTTTAAGGGTGAAAATAAAAAGAAATGCCTTTACCTAGACCCACAGATTTAAAATAATAGATTTGTAGGACAATGCAATTTTATAAACAATACTAAAGGAGGTCAAATCTGTGACATTTTCTCTATCATGGTTGACAACACTCGAAGAGAATTTTTAAAAAATATATATTAAATTAGCATTTTTTTTTCTAAAAATGTTTTGTGAGACTCGAATACAATCTACCCAAAAAAAATTGTTTTTTTTTTATGGGTTTATACATTTGTGAGAACCAGAAGTCTGCAAGATTGACTGAACAAATACGCTGAGTAATAAAATATCACAATCTTTTATTAAATTACTTATGATGGCCAGGCAATGATTTTTTTTTAAATGAGTTGACTTTACTACAGCCTTCAGGTATTGTTTCAACAAAAGCGCATAATGTTCACGATGCTAAACAGTAATTAAACATAGTCTTCAATGATTCTGTCAGCTATGTTCATGAACTTGCATTGGAATGTTATTGTGCTGGCCACATGATACCCTCGTTAACAATAGGCCACAGAATCAGATGACCTTTACATCATCTGCCCTATAGGCAACAAGTTCTGAAAGGGGTAACTTTATTTTTTAGTAAATGTACCGATACATAAAAACTACTGGCTTTATTCGCCACACAAAATAGTTGTCATGGGAAGAGGGCATTAACATTATATTGACCCGGGCCTACACTACCTTGCTTAGCCACTGAATATACGAATATTTACATTTTATTACAGTAAAAGTGATAACTCAAGACAAAAGACACTGAACCATAATATACATATAGTAAATATAACCTAATAAAGTTATCAGAAAGACACAAAGATAGAAGCACATTAATTATTCCATATGTTAAGTCTAAATTATACAAGTGATCTTATAAGTTGAGATAACATAATATATCAATATGCGTAATTGTTGTATATATCGTATGTGTCTGCGTGTGAGTGTGCGTCATAATAAAATATACTTACCACAAACTATTGTCGTGATCACTATGACACCACTAACCCGTAGCAGGACTGTCCTTTTGAAAAACCAATATTTTTCAATTGGATCGGTAAAGTGCAATTCACCATTATATTTTGCTTTTGCAGATTGTTCTTTCAAAAAAAATATAAACATATTTTTAAAATTAAAATAACATTATAGATATTGGCTTACTAATAACTTAACTTCATCAACAAGTTCGCCACATATACAGAGATAACCAACACCCTGTACGGCAGTGCTGAACAACTGAAGAAAACAGCACACTTTTTTCCTTGGCACAGTCTGCAAAAGAGCTCACAGCTTAGCAGTAATAAAGCTGGCTAGATTAAGAAGATTTTGACTGCGGCATAAGAAAGAGCTCGAAGCTTGGCAACTGCATCCAGGCTATTGACATGAACTGTATAAACGGCGACCTGCGAATACAGTGCCCATGCCAAGAAACCCAGCAATAAGATTTGAACTTAACAGACATTTGTACTTTTGCCTATACTCGTGAGAGCGGCTTGAACGATTGTGAATCAATTTTAGTGAAATCTGATGCATTGGTGGATGAACATTTGCTTATGGAATATTTAAATAATGCTTCAAGGGCATACCTTACTGATGAAGCTGATAAAGACTATGTGTTTAAAACCATGGCAACTGTGGGCCCACAACTGTGTCACGAGACGTCCATTGAAAATGCCCACTGACTTGGCGTCTTAAAACAATTGCAATGGAAACTACAGTGATCGCCACAATTCTGAACTTTACAAGCTCCCCCTGTGTCAGCTGGCTAGCATCAGTGACTATCGTCATGAGGTCGAATGAGCAACCACAATATCGTCTCAAGCGTAGACTGGCCAAAAGGAAGAAAAGGAAGCGACGGCCGCGGAAAACTATGCAGATGGCTTCGTGGACAACAGGCACCCTACGGTCTGGGGTTCTAACGAATCGACCTCAACCTGAACTGTCAAATCTCTAATGCACTATTCATTTTCGGGACGAAAACTCCAAGAATGGGGCAATGTTAAAACCTTGACATGCACACCGCCATCTAAGATAGTGCAGAAGGAACACTATTTGTGACAAGATGTTTACATAAGAGAGAACGCTTTCGCCCATATCTGTGCTGTGCTCAATACATTTTATTATAATGTATTTGTGATGTCCTGTAAATAAACATCTATTTCTCTTTGAGTTACCTCCCGTCAGTTTTTACAATACTAAAGAACATCCAATCTTCGACATTTTTCTCTATCGCAGTTGACAGCACTCGAAGAGAATTAAACACTTATTAATTTTGCATTTTTATTATGAAAAAGGTTTTCTGAACCTTAATTACGAACTACCCAAAGAAAATTGTCATTAGTGGGTTTTCACATTTGTGAGAACCAGAAGTCTGCAGGATTGACTGAACAAATACTTTAAGTAATAAAATATCACAATCTTTCTTTAAATTACTTATGATGACACGGAATTTTTTTTTTATTATGAGTCGACTGTAGAACAGCTTTTCGGTATTGTTTTAACAAAAGCGCATTATGTTCACAATGCTAAACAGTAATTAAGCATAGTCTTCAATGATTCTGGCAGCTGAGTTCATGAATTTGCATTGGAATATCATTGTGCTGGCCACATGACACCCTCGTTAACCATTCTTTAAACAATCAGATGACCTTTACATTATCTGCTCTATAGACCGCAATGTCTTAAAGGGAAGCTTTACTTTAATTTTTTTTAGTAAATGTACCGATACATACAAACTACTGGATTTCTTCGTCACACATTAACATTATCTTAACCCGGGTTAACAGTACCTTTGCTAAGCCACTGAATATACGAATATTTACATTTGGTTAGAGGAAAAGTGATACCTCAAGAAAATAGACACTGAATCATAATATACCTATAGAAAATATGACCTAATAGAGTACTCAGAAAGACACAAAGATAGAAACACATTTATTATTTCATATGTTAAGTCTAAATTATACAAGTGATCTTAATAAGTAAGGTGGTATAACATATTATATTTATATTCGTGGTTCTTGTATATATCGTATGTGTCTGCGTCTGAGTGTGCGTCGTAATATATAACAAAAAAAGTATACTTACCACCAACTATTGTCATGATCACTGTGGCAACATAGGTGCCACCAACAAACCTTTCGAAAAGCCAATCTCTTTCAATTGGATCGGTAAATTGCGATTCACCATTACATTTTGCTTGTGTAGATCGTTCTTTTAAAAAAAACATTTTTTAAAAATTAAAATAATTTTATTAATGTTCGATGCGCGTATACATCACCTCACATGCATACTCCGTCGAATGTTCTGAGAAATTAGTTTTATATGACCTTATTGTAGATAAAATTCATCACTTTATGATGATGCGAGTACTTTAAACTAGCGAAATGAAAGAGAGACATAACTATTTATGGTATATCAGTTAGATGACCTGTCATTTTTCATCCCCGGTCACTTCATCCCTGTCACTTCATCCCCTGTCACCTGGTTATTTCAGCCTCGGTTATTTCATCCCCCCGTCATTTCATCCCCAATTAATTATTTTTTAATTAGTTTAATTGTGCTGTTAATGCTATGACTCTAAGCCCTCATTACATTTTATATATAAATAGGATTATGTAGAATGATTTTTTTTTATTTCTGACATATTACTAATGCGGTTATAGTGTTTCCTCTTCAACGTTGCAATCTTGATAAAAAAAATTTATACTGTGGCATTTTACGTCTCGAGAGACGATCTTTTCCCTTTGCAACTTCTTGTGTGACTAAAGAGGCCAATCCTTGATTCACAGCTGCGATTGCAGGTTGGGCATATATAATCACCAGGCGCCGTTGCATTTTCACCCTTCTTTCTGCTTCTGTTGTGTATGGCATCTGCAATCTTTGACCCTTCCTTTATGCTCTCTCTCCATGAGGATCTGTCCAGTGCCACCTCTTCCCAGTTGCCAGTGTCGATTTTGAAGAGCTTCATGTCGCGTTTGCATACATCCGTATAACGTAAAAGTGGGCGACCAGCGGCTCTCCTGCCTTCTATCAGATCGCCATACAGGATGTCCTGTGGAAGTCGACCTTCTGGCATTCTACGAACGTGGCCAAGCCAGCCAAGGCGTCTGCTACTGATAACAGAGCGGATGTCCTGGCACCCTGCTCTTTGTAGCACTTCCTCATTGGTTATCTTATCTTGCCACCTTATTTTAAAGATCCGCCTTAGGCATCAGAGGTGGAAAACATTCAGCTTTTTTTCCTGCCATGAGTAGGTTGACCATGTTTCACTTCCGTACAGCAAGGTGCTCAACACACAGGTCCGGTAGACTAGGGCTTTAGTACTGTTAGTCAGCAATATGTTGTTCCAGACTCTTTTCTGCAGCCGTGACATGGTGGCCATTGCCTTGGCTATCCTGTTGTTTATGTCTTTATCCAGTAGAGTGTTGTTGGATATGATGGAGCCAAGGTAACAAAAGTGATCAACAATTTCTAGTGGTTGGCCATTAATGCTTACTTGAGGTGCAGTGTTTGTGTTTTGGACAAGTATCTTAGTCTTGCTTTGACTGATGTTTAAGCCGAACTTCTGGCAAGCAGCAGATAATCTGTCAACCAGGCACTGTAGCTGAATATCAGAATCAGCCACAATAGCTGCATCATCAGCATACAGGAGTTCCCTGACGAGTAGCTTCCTAACCTTGGTTTTTGCCCGCAGCCTTGAAACATTAAATAGTTTTCCAGAGGATCTTGTATGGAGAAACACACTTTCGTTTATGTCGTTGTACGCATAATGCAGTAGACAGGAGAAGAATATGCCAAACAGAGTAGGTGCGAGCACACATCCCTGCTTGACACCACTGCAAACCTCAAAAGGTGCTGATTGGGCTCCATTGAATTTGACAGTGCATTTAGATTCCTCGTGAAAACACTCAATGAACTGCAGTAGTTTGGGAGGGCAACATATTTTCCTCATGAGTTTGAAAAGGCCACTTTTGCTGACCATGTCAAAAGCTTTAGTCAGATCAACATAAACGATGTAAAGGGGTCTGTCTCTCTCTCTGAATTTCTCCTGCAGTAGTCGTAGAGAAGATATCATGTCTACAGTGGATCTACCACTCCTGAATCCACACTGAGACTCTGGGTAGACTCTAGAAGCTATCACTTGCAGCCTGGATAGTGCCACTCTAGCAAAGATCTTGCCCACTATACTGAGGATAGAGATACCCCTGTAATTGTTGCAGTCACTCCTATCCCCTTTGTTCTTGTATATTGTGACTATAGTTGCGTCACGCATGTCCTGTGGGACATGACCTGTTTCCCAACAGCGGCAGAGGAGAATATAGAGTTCAGGGAGCAGGAGTGATTCGTTGACTTTCACTACTTCCACTGGGATACCATCACTCCCAGGAGATTTTCTATTTTTTATGCAGTTAATTGCTTTTTTAAGGTCACTGAGGCTCGGAAGATCATCTAGGTATTCCAGTACTGGAAGATCTGGTAGAGAAGCCAGGACGACATCGTCTACTGTGTTCTGTGTGGTATAGACTTCGAGGTAGTGTTCTGTCCAACGTTCTAGCTGCTTGGTTTGATCTGTAATTTTTTCTCCTGATTTGGATAGAAGGGGGGCAGGCTTAGACACTGTTGGACCCAGGGCCGCTTTAATGCCATCAAATAGAGCTTTGCTATTTCCTGAGTGGAGACTGTCTTGGATTCTGTTGCAGGTATCCCTCCAAAAATTGTTAGCACATTTTCTAGCCATTTGTTTCGCCTCTTTTTTAGCACTTTTGAAGGCCTCCATAGATCTTGTACTTGGCTTTGTCTTGAGAGCGAGTTGTGCAGATCGCTTTTTCTCGATGCAAGGTTCCATTTGTGCTAGATTCGCCTCAAACCAGTCTACATTTTTGTGTTTTTGAGGCCCAAAGGCGGTGATTTCCGAACTGTAGATTACATCTCTTAATTTCTCCCATCTGATATAGATGTCTTCTTCATTACTTAACGAGGAGATTGAACTGTTCAGGAGCTCGCCAAAGAGTGCACACTTCTCTGGGTCACCTACATGGTTGACGTTAATTCGCCTAGTTCTGGGTTGAGTGGAAGTATAAGCCTTCTTGAGAAGTAGTTTGATTTTGCTTAGCACTAGTGAATGGTCTGAGTTGCAGTCCGCACTATGGTATGAACGGGTGTGAATGACACTTTTCAGATCCATCCTTCGGGTGATGCAGAGGTCAAGCTGGTGCCACCTTTTTGAGCGTGGGTGCTGCCAAGAGACTTTATGGCGTTCCTTGCCAGAGAAGAATGTATTTGTTACACACAGTTCATGAGAGCTACAAAACTCGAGTAGCCTTTGGCCATTGTCATTGATTTTGCCAACACCATGAGGTCCCAAGCATTGTGGCCATGCATCATTTCCATCACCAACACGGGCATTAAAGTCTCCATTTATATAAAGGTGCTCGGATTTTGGAATACTTTTAATTACGTCATCTAGAGCTTGATAGAATCTGTCTTTGTCCTCTTCCGGTGCAGCAAGGGTTGGTGAGTAAGCACTGATTATATTAACTTTGCCTTGCGGTGATGCAAATTTCATGTGTGATACTCTTTCATTGCCAATGGGAAACATCGCGATGCAGGGGACGAGACTGTTTCTTATTGCGAAGCCGACGCCATGTATTCTAGGGCTTTGTTCTGGTTTTCCTTGCCAGTAGAATGTATAGTTGCTTTCTGTAAGAGATCCGCTGTCTGCCAGTCTGGTTTCTTGCAGGCAGGCCACATCAATGTTTAGTCTGCTGAGTTGTCTGTCGATGATAGCGGTTTGACGCATGTCTGTGACTAGTTCAGGGTCAGTATTGAAGCCAGGACACATTGTTCGTATGTTGAGGGTTTTCTTTCTATTGTATTTGCAGGTGCGGGTGAGCAGCTTGCTTTTTGATTTTGTCTTAGCACCAAGCACCCAGTGGTGCGGCAAGCTGTGGCGGGATAGCACTTTATTGTCTGAGGGCTGCTAGGCTTAAGGCAGGCAGTAGCTATCCAGTGAGGCTAAAAAGCCCCTCCTACCGTCAGGAGTGGTCCCTGGCGTTCCAGCTTACGCCAATCAGCTAGGAATTTATCACCGGTAACTACCACTCTCCGTGTTTTTCCAAAGACATTACTGTCAGAGATGGAGTGACCTCTCCATTGCTGGGGGAAAGCCTGGGCGGTAAATTTGCGAGTGCTGGGCTGCCCACACGTCAGCACACGCCTCTCTTCCATACTGACCGGGTCCAAAGGGATGGAGAGCCATCACAATTTGGGGACAGGTGGCTGCAGGAGTTTGCCAGAGAGCAGTAGTCTTACTACTGTCCCCCCGCCTACGGGGCTCCAGGACCGGATTTTTTGTTAGGGTTTACTCCCTTAGCCTTAGACCTTACAGGGACACACACACAAAGCAGTACGGCTATTGACCTATAGCTAGGGGTTAGGTTTGTGGGCAACAGGGCGTGTCCGCACGCCGACGGGCCATGCCTGCCTCACATCTTGGGGCCAAACCTCCTCCGAGACCCTTGCAGTTTAGCCTGAGGCCTCAGTTTCCATCTGCCACCACGAGGAGGTACTGCATAGGACTTGCTGTGGAGAGGCTATGTACTGGCAAGAGAGACTTACAAAACTGCTCCCCTTTCACAGATGCTAGCCAGCGGTGGCAACAAGTCAAGCTACCACACTAGACGCTTCACACAGCCATTTGACAGACTGAAAAAATCTTATACATTATTGTAAATCAGGGTGTGTACTTAGCTACAGCTCTATGTGGGGGATGTAGTCTTATACTATTATCCTGCAACCAAGGTTTAATGGAAGAAGTAAAAATCATTTGAGTGATAGAAGTGTTATTAGAATAATTATGACTGTGTACCTGATAACTTATCAATAAAGGCCAAGGTGTGGTAAAAGTACGATAGCCTATCTATGTTACAGTGTTTTTAACATTACCTATATATTAATACATGTTACATTTTTTAGTTTTAAATGACATTTAATTTTAATTTTATTCATGACTAATGATAAAAAAAATTAATAGATTAAATACTGCCCATTTCATAATTTATACAATAGCTATTTGTTAGATAAAATGATCAGATGATGAAAAAAACGGGATTAAATGACCAGGGGATGAAAAGACCGGGGGATGAAATGACCGGGGGATGAAAGGACCAGGGATAAAATGACCGGGGGAGGAAATAACCAGGGGATAAAATGACCGTGGATGAAGTGACCGGAGATGAAGTGACCGGGGATGAAATGACCAATAATGAAGTCATCGGTGATGAATTGACCGGGCATGAAATGACCGGGAACCATCAGTTACTAGTCATGTAGAAACTTTAGAAGTCTGTTGGAAATAGAAACTTCAAATATCTTTTTTAATACTTGTTAGCCTTTTAATAGTCCTAGTCCATAGGGTACTGAAACTGAGGTCATCGACTCCAAGGTGTCCATGAGACGATCGTTTGGGTTCCGCAGAAAGTAGAAAATTACAAAAAAATTATAACGTCTTTGCTCAAAGCAAGCTTATCCGATAGGATAATGTAAATGATAATCAACTCGCAACTCACTACTGTTTACAATGCTCTTTATATTACGTAATATTCTATGACGACCTAAACCAAAGAAATTCATCACTTCTACAATATTCCTGATTAGGTGATAAAGTCTTTGTGTGTGCAGAAAGTAGGATTTCAAACACAGAGAAATCCATCTCAATACAAATATAAAATTACTAATCGACCGGCGACGTTGCATACGCCGCTATTTAGCAGGGGTGGCCTTAGGCGCCTGCGACTTATGCGACCGAAGTGGGCTCCGCACTTTCATAGTACCCGCTCTAATGTAAGAGGGATGGGACAGGGCAGGGTTTAATAAATTTAAACGACAGTCCAGCGCTCAGGCATCCATCCGTAGTGTGAACACTACTCTTGTGTTTTCTCGTGGACTATCCGCAGAAATAAAAGAATGATCTTTCCTTTACTCCTTGTTTAAACTTTTGATGGAAAAAGAGAGGTAGATATATAGACTAGTGGACTGCTTTTGGCACACGTTCGTCCCCTATACGGGGTACGTGACCTACCAAGCGCAACTGTCGGACCATAAGAAGTTCCTCTATACTAGTCATCGGAGTAGCCTAGAATTTTTTCGGGAGGCGGATTTTGGAAGTATTTCCCCCCGCAAGCGGAAAAAAAATATATTTGTATGTACGTTTGTGTGTGTGTACATAATTAATCTTTCTAGCAGCGGTTCACATACTTTTAGGCTTGACGACGCCATTTTACAATTCTCCACTCCGCGGCGACCCCCATCTCACCCAACCTCAAAACTATTTTCATTCATAAGCATATGCAACTGTTATAAAATGGAAATTTCCAACATTTATCTGTTATGCATTGTCAAAACCATATGTACGAGCAGTGAAACGGTTGGAAATTAAGTACTTCAAATAGATGAATCAATATCATTAAATTACAAATAAATAAATCTTTGACCTTTCATACGTGCATCCAGGGCTGCCGCTACCTATTGTGCAATGTGTACATTGCTAAAAGGCGGCCAAATTTAGGGGGCGGCCAAATCGTTATTGCCAAGGTTCCTTTGTTTTTAAATTTATTTAAATAAAAAAAATATTTTATATATTCAAATTATTCTTTGAAAACCTAACCAATGAAAAAACAAGCAAACGATATTCGTACATAAGAAATTACTTTGGAAACATTGGAACAACTAAAAGAGAGCAACATAAAAATGATCTAGCCCATTAGACTAAGACAAGGACTGCTTTATTGATCCTTATGGAAATTTTGTGTGATTAAAGGGACTCATTTCTCCATATAAACACAACACAACAGAAACATACAATAAATTGAACAGACCCTACATATAAATAGTTCATTCAGCGACTACACACAGGCATCTTGGTCCTTTTCATGTTTCCTGATCAACGAGTGGCGTTGATATAGTCTGACCGAGTAAGGTACGAAAGAGTTTTTGTACCGCTCTGTGTTTGTCTTGATTGACAGCAGTCGCTCACTTTGCGTCCACCTGACGTAGTTCTGATGGAGCGGGTGGCCGTTATCTTCCAAGATTTTTCCGACTTTTCTTAGACATTTTTGTTCAAAAAGTGCCTTTAAATATGGTAGTGTTGTGCGTGTGATTTTTTATCCCCTTTCTATGATGTTTTCTAGGCGGCGCAACAGTTTCGATGAAGAGTTGCCATGCCAACAAGTTATTCATTATATTAGCATATTTTGCTTAGTCGCGCCGTAAAAACTATATATTGTTACGAATCTCACTATCCAGGCTCTCTACAAACTGCACCTTACACCATCAACGTAAAGAACTTGACATCTCAGGGCTCCAGAGTAACATAACGTAACTTTAATAGTTGAATAAATAACAGCCAATACTGTACAATAGGCAACACGTACACTGTACAAATATCTCTCCGATAACACCGTACGCCGTATCAACTCTTGCACTGGCTTCCGTCTCGTTCCTGGCTTGCACTGGGTTCAACAGTTCAGGACTGACTTCGCACACTGGGCTCGTTGTGTCGGACTCGATCACAGACCAAAATCAAGACGCCAGTCCTCTCAACTGTACTTGACAGTACTCCGCACAGAACCGTCGTAATGCTCCGTACAGAACCACACCGTTGAACTGTGCTGTAGTCGACCGTGTTCTAAACCCCTGCCGTGAACCTTCTCTCGTGAACCTTCTTTCGTGAACCGTGCTGTATTGAGCCCCTTTTCTCAACCGTCTTGACTGCGACACCTCCGCTCTTACATAGGGTCCCTACTGGCCTTCTCGAACCGGACAGAACGCCGCTCGACGTTTCTAGGTGGTCAGATGACTACAATTCTCGTGACGCTCCTGAGCTCTGTTCACGACGTCGACCCTTCCCGAACCGTGGTGTTGACACTCGTCTCTGTTGACCGTCGTAACTCGTCACGGTTGACCGCTCGTCCAGCGCTGGCCTGAGGCGATTTGCGTCGGCTGACTACACTCACACCACTACCCCCATCTGTGCCACCACTAGGTTTATAACAATATGATCTTTTTATTTAGTTTTAAGCTATTGAGTTTGTGTAGAAAAAAAAAAGTCGCTGTGCTATTTTCTTTGTCAGAGTTCCAAGGTGGTCTGTGCTTTATATGTACCTAGAATGTCTCTCGTATATATATATATAATTCTCTTCTTCCCTCTGCAGTGTAAACAAGAAGTAAAGGAAATATCACGCTCTTATTTCTGCGGATAGTCCACGAGAAAACAAGAGGGGGGAGAGAACACATGAATAGTCACTCGTCGATACGGATGGCCGCGCGCCTCGGACTGTTAAACCCTGCCCGCTACCATCCCCTTTTGTCTTGCGAGAGGTTTGGACTAAAATGTAAATCTTCAACTCTGAAGGAACATCTAAAACATGTGAAACATTTTACAAATACTAAATAGGAGGGCCGAACTTAAGCATTGTAACGGATTTTTAAATCTATGTTTGAGAATTGTTGACCTCAAGTAATTATTTGTATAGCTTCTTTCACGAGATTACATAAATACGGCTTATGCATAATGCCGTTTTTATTTATCGCGCGTAGAATTGGCGTTTTCCATATTGAATGACATCCCAAAATGACTTTTTATACTATATATTTCCGTATATTTTAAGGACCTTTTTGTATATTTTGCAATTTCGGGAGATTTCCAGGAGCTCCTGGAAAATCGACAGGATCCGTTTTAAGTAATAAAATGCTTTCATTTAATAATTTATACACCTTGAATTAGCGTGGGTTCCATGAAAGTGCGGATCCTTCGGTCGCATAGGTTGCAGTAGCCTAAAACATGCCCTGCAAAATAGCGGCGTATGGTACGCCGCGTGTCGACTAGTTATTATTATTGGTCTTGCAATTTAAACCCGTTCAAACAAGTTGCGGATCATTTTATGCAATTTAGTTTTACAAGCTTTAATCAATTTGTGTTTAATAAGATAAATGTGAAATGACACATAAAATCTTTTAATAACTACCCGGATTTAACATTTAGTATATCTTCTAACTACAAACACACAAATTCTTGAACATTAAAACAGAAAAATTCAATGACTTTTAAGAAATTGTCATTAAACTGAATAGAAATCACGACCTTAATTAAAACAATTTTCTTTTATTCATGTATACGTATAAAAAGAGGCATAATTTATAACAGATTTAATATACATGATATACAGCAACAATAATGTTTCATTGCATAATTTTATTTTTTAATACCCGTAGTTTCCCTTTTACCTTTGCGATCTCTAAGATAGATGATGTTAAGGTCATCTGTTTCTTTGGTCCACGGTTAACTAGAATATTGTCATGTGGCTATTATTTTCCCGAACTTAAGACAAATACCCATTAGAGTTGGGTGGACTTTGAAGCGCCCTAAAATTTGAAAACTAAAATTCTTTACCCTGATTCGTGCCCAGGACCTCAAAATCGCAAGCCAAATGCTTAACCACTTAACCACTACGTACTTTCTCAATAAAAATAGTCAAAAAATATATACAAGTTTAAAACGTAAGGTGCAGGAGTACTTAAGGATAAAAAAGGGATCCTTTATTCTTAATTATTCTTTATAAAGGGAAAAAAAATAAAAAAACATATTTGGTACACATCATATCTAAAAAAAGGTTTAAAAAAAAGTTAAAAAAAAACTGCTTTAAGTATGAACGTTACTCATACACACACATATTTTTCACTACACTATAGGGAAAAAAAACACCAAAATCCGCTTTACTATTTTCGTTGAAAAATAAACAAAGAACTAAATGCAGTGTTTTACAAATATTGGGCTTATGAGATCTCGTTGCAGATCAAGCCCATTAAATTTCCTTTTTACATAGAAGCAATGTAGTTCCCACATTGACCTAAAATTGAGAGTTAGTTTAGAGATAATTATTGTATTTAATTAAAACTGTACTTAATAACACTTTGCTACGTACTTAAAAAGAAAAATAAATTTCCTTTGGAACTTTACAATTTATAATTGTTGTGACACGGTTACTATGTGCGGTCAACCGAGACTTATGGTCATGTTGGGCTGGTACCTAGCAGTTAATGGACTTGCGGGAAGTCACGGGTGTGCTGTAAACAAGAGAATGAGAAACACCTAGTAGAGATAATGTATATAATGTTAGCTGTACACATGTTACTATTAAATCAAATGTTTTATTATTAAAGGAACATGTTGTTTTTTTTTACAACTGGCGACCCCCTACGAGATACGACGAGGCAAAAGTAAGTAAAGATATCAATGTACAAAATATTTAAAGAAGCGATAAAAAAAAATGGCCTGAAAGACGAATGAATGAAAAGTTCATAAAATCTAACACAGGAGGAATAAAAGGGAAGAAAGGAGATTTATTAGGAAAGAAGCCAAAATAAAGAAGAAGATATTAGATGGAAAGAAATCTTACAACTAGAACTAAAACTTAAACTGAAGAAAGAACAAGAACAGCTAAATAAAAAGGAGGAACACTTTGACAACTACAAATAATTGAGACAAAATGAGACGAGTGTCATAATGAGTCCATTGACTCATATCTACTGAGATTTGAGGACACAGCAACACGATGCAACTTCCCACAGTTGGAATGGGCAAGAAGCCTCATGGGGCGCTTAAAAAAGAGGGTTATGAATATCTGCAAACAAATGAGAGAAGAAGAAAGAAAAAGATTACGTGACCGTGAAGGAGGCTTTGCTGAGACAATTTGGCTCCACAAATTACGAATACAGAAGGAGATTGAAAGAGTCGACACCACTGGCAAAAGACAATTCTTAAATATTCTTCACCAACATGTCAATTTACTTCGATCGATGGGTAGACCTTTCAAAAGTAGATTACAAATATGAAACCCTAAGAGAACACATCATAACGGACGCTGTGATGAAAGTCTATAGTAAAAATGTGAAAACATACGTCATGGAGCGAGAGCCAAAGACCATCTGCAGCCTGATAGGATAACTAAGACAGTGTAAGGCTGCACACCCAAGGAAAGTGCTAGCAACTACGGCATCAATTTTTATGGTGAACAACGATCAAGAATGCGGACTCCAAGCCCTCTATATAGAAGAGAGAACGCTAACAAGAGCCCAACATATACAGAAAGAAGAATGAAAGATGAAGAAAAAACCAAACATATAGATATCGAAGAGAGAACGCAGATAACAACCCAACATATACATATAAGAAAGACAAACCAAAGAGCCAAACATATACATATAGAAAGGTAAAAGATGAAGAAAAGAGCCCAACATATACTTTAAAAAAACGAGAATACAGACGTAACCAGCAAAATGTTCGTTTCCAATGTCAAATTTGTGGTAGAATAGCCACATTACTCAGACTTGCTTCTACATCCGACGCAATAGAGATTGAAAGAACAGACCGAAACATCGAGCGTTTGCTGCCAAACAAGCTAATGAACTACGGGTATACCAAGGCATTCTGAGAGAGCAAATGTTCAACGTACTGTACGATACAGTTGCAAAGGTGCAAAAGCAATTTTAGTCGCAAAAGAATACGTCAACACACAAGAGTACACCGGATGAAGATAAGAATGTGTTAGTTACATTGGCCAAGTAACTACATATATGGTGGCACGTTTCAACATACACATACCGTTCTTCAGTGGTAGGCATGAGGCTTTAATACTAGATAATAAGCCTCACAACATTGGACTTAACATTGGCTGTAAAAACGGTCCTAAAAATTGTACAGTAGAAGTATTAAACAAGTGGAAAGAAAACTACACACAGAAATGTTCCCTGGTTACTACAAGAGCTCAGAAGAAAGCAGAAGAAGTGCTAAATGTCACGTGTTTATTTGGCTAGAAGATCTTGATGCTATAAACTTGTGACATATGTGGGTTCGGAGGTGCCTTGATTATAGTTCAAACACTTTAATAATCAATGAAGTAACAAAGTGTTGATATGTTTCTTGAGTTTTAATTATTTAAAACTTGAACTTGAAACAATAAATGTACATACAAAGATATATAAAACAGATACAGGATTCAGCGAAAATGTTCAATAAAATGAGTAAATATTTACTTTAAAACTTAGCGACTTCTAAGCCTAACTTTCTAGCTCTCCCCCGGTTTCAAGCTAACACTCCGCTTTTATATCTTTCTTTAGAATCAAGAACCGTGACATCTCAATACCCATCCTTGACTCGTTTACATTTAATTTTCCCCTCAATTGTTTCTGTAATTTAACCCACGCCAATTATGTCTCCCTGCTGTAGCCTTAAACCAAGTTTTAATCGGCGTCCTTCTGGCATTAAAGCGCGAGCGCGCTAACCCGATTTGAGATAGGTACAATGTCCCATTCTGTGAACAACGAGGTGTCACTAGGAACTGTTTTTGTAATTTAAGCTATGTTAATTTTGTTTCCCTGCTGTAGTCTTGAACTAAGTTTTAATCTGTGTTTTTCTGGCATTTAAGCGTGGGTACGCTGACCTGATTTGAGATAGGTACAATGTCCTCGTTTTGTAAACAATGAGGTGTCACTAGGGACGTGACATATACCCCCCTCTTCCTAAGCGGGATGCATGTTGAGTAAAACGGAACTGCAACCGCTCAATCTTACATATAATAATGTTACTAACGTACAAAGGTATTACAGTTACTTCTTCCATGTATAAAAATAATATTCAATAATAGGCAGTATTCTAGTTTTAGAATTCTTCACAATAATAACATATGTAAGCATGGCAAATACAGAAATAGAAGATATATTATAGTAATAAAATGAATGTCATAAAACTTGAAATCTTCCATCCAATGGGAATATTAACATACATATACATTTCATATATAATCATTTTTAGTCAATGTATGAATCAAATTTTAAATGAAAACAAAGTGTACAAGTTATGTTACTGGTAGTTGCAATCTAAGTACATCTTGATAGGGTGTCTGCTAAGACATTCATCTTCCCTGGGATTGTTTTGACTGTAAACTGGTAGTCTGTTAGCATTAAACTCCATCGTGTTAATCTGCTGTTAGCCAGCTTTTTAGTGTTTAGAAATTGGAGAGGAAAATGGTCTGTAAGTAGGTTGAATGGTTTGCCTAACAGATACTTGGTAAAGCGATTTATGGACCAAACTATCGCTAAACACTCTCTTTCAATTGTAGAGTATCTGGTTTCTGCTGGTAACAATTTCCTGCTAATATAGAACACGGGATGTAGTGTTTCATTGTGCTCTTGCATTAAACAGGCTCCGATCGCTTCGGAGGACGCGTCCGTCGCAAGGTGGAATGTTTTGTTTTGGTCTGGTAACTTGAGAATGGACTCGTGTGAAAAGGTGTCCTTGATTCTCGTTATAGTGTCTTCCAGTTCTTGTGAATGAAATACTTTGTTTGGTTGACCTTTCTTGGTAAGGTTTGTCAAGGGTGATGTGAGAGTCGTGTAATTAGGTATGAAACATCGGTAGAAATTGCATAGTCCTAGTATACTCCTGATTTGTTTCTTTGTCTTAGGCACTTGAATGTCTAATATTCTCTTGATGATTTCATCTTGAGGTTTAAAAGAGTTGTAGCTTACTTTGTAACCTAAAAATGTTACTTCATTCATGGCTAGTTCCATTTTGCTTGGTTTGATAGTGAAGCCATGCTGTCTTAGTTTATGAAAGATTTCTTTGAGTCCTTGCAAATGTTCTTCCCAAGATCTGTGAAAGATACATATGTCGTCTATATATGAAACAGTATCTTTTCTTTGTCCGAATAGTCGGTGTATTGCTCTGTTGAATGTACTACTTGCATTGACTAAACCAAATGGCATGTAGTTAAATTGGAATAGTCCAAATGCAGTAGTGAAAGCTGTGTATGGTTTACATTGTTCTTTCATTGGAATTTGGTAATATCCCCTTGAAAGATCTATTTTTGTAAAATATTTTGCTTCAGCAAACTGGGTCATGAGATCTTCTGGATTCGGCATAGGGTAAGAGTCTAGGCAAGTAATTTTGTTGAGTTGCCTAAAGTCTACACACATTCTAGGTGTTGTAGCATTGTGTCGTTTCACAAGTACGATAGGTGCTGCGTAGGGCGAATTTGAATGTTCAATTATGCCTTGTTGTAGTAATTGGTTGATTTCTTTTTGTAGAAAGTCTCTATAATGTATTGGGACTGGATATGGTCTTTGTTTAGTTGGTTTGTCGCTAGTCAAATTGATATCATGTTCAATAACTGATGTTTTGCCTGGAACGTCGGTAAAAATGGATGAGTAATCCTTTAGTATCTCTGATACTTCTTGCTTCCTTGGACATGGTAGATTGTTCAAGTTTATGTCTTTCCATGATTCTGTTTGTGTCGATATTGGATTCGGGAGTATGAGTTCTTGTGTATCACTTAAATCACTTTCTTGAAGAATAGTCAAACATGTAATTGTGTCTTGCACTGTTTCATTTTCTTGTATTTCTTCATTATATTTATGTAGCATATTGATGTGATAGACTTTCTTTTTGTTGTTTATTTCAATTTCATAGTCTACGTCTGTGACTTTCTTGGTAACTAAAAATGGTCCTTGCCACTGAATAAAAAATTTGTTCTTTTTATCTGGCAATAATAGTCTCACTTTATCTCCTGGTTCTAATTTTCTTAAAGTTCTGCTTTCGTTGACTCGTGGTATTGCTTCTGGCCATCTTGTACATGTATCAACTAAAGTAAGTATGTATTTATGATTTCTTGCTGATTCAATTGGTATGGGTCCAATAATGTCGATGGTGACTTTCTGGAATGGTTTGTCAGTGAGTTCTACAGTTTGAAGGGGTGCTTGAGTGTGCCTACCTTTAGGTCCTTTCATTTGACAAATATGACATGTACTGACGAACTTCTTCACATCTTTCGTTATGCTTGGCCAATAGAAATGTTGTAGAATTCTTTTCTTTGTTCTGGATACCGCCATATGTCCAGAAAAAGGTTTGCTGTGTCCTGATTCAATTATTGTCTTTCTGTAGGTTTGTGGTACGACTATTTGATCAATGATTTCATTTTTGTTTTTGCTTCGTTTCATAAGCATTCCGTTGTCAAGATATGGTTCATTGTTTGATTCTGGATTTATATTGGTCTGTGCTTTCTTGTATAGTCTTGATAAAGTTGGATCTCTCTTTTGTTCATCTTTAAATTCTTCAGTGTTGAATTCAGGCGGTATGTTTGAATTGCTAGTCATTTCATTTTGATTAGTGGTTTCTTGATCTGTAGTTTCTTTGGTTGCGTTGTCATTTTGTTGATTAAAATTTGGTTCATTCTGTAGATTTTCTGATTCTACTTGTTCTTTTGCCATTGACCTTGTAATGACTGCATTACATTCTTGGCTTACTTTTATGGCTTTCGACCAGTCTTGTAGGTCTCGTTGAGTGCAATCACGGACTCCTTTAATGTTGCCAATCAACAAATTTACAGGTAAATTGTCTGATACTAGAGCTTCTACATCTCCACTGTAGAAAGGTGTAATGTTAATTTCTGCTACAGGTAGATTGCTGACTGTACCATTGAAAGCTGTAGCCGCAACATATTTGCCTGTGTATTGATGAGTCTTGACGAATTTTGAATGTACGACCACAGACGTCGAACCTGTGTCTCGAATCACTTCCACTTTCTGGTTTCCAACTAAGCCTGGATAGTATTCTAGACCTTTAGACTTGGTAACTATCGTCATTGTTGTGTGGTCAGATCTAGGTTTTCTGTTGTAGAATTTGTTTTGATTACCATGGTTTCGATTTCTTGTAGATTGTGGCTGGTACCTGGATGCTTGTTTTTCTTTGGATCTGTCACTTGAGTAGTTTTGTTTCTTTCTACATTCGTTAGCGTAGTGACCCTTAAGATGACAGTAACTGCATTCTATGTCTCTGGTTTTACATTGTGAAGCATTATGTCCTTTGAAATTACAGTTTGTACACATTGGCGTTCTTTCAGGTTTTGAGAATCATGGTGTTCTGGTTTCTTTGGTATAACAGATGAAATTTTTTTCTGCAGACTGTTTAATAGGTTTGTTTGGATATGCTGCCCTGTATTGTCGTACTATTTGAGTCAAAGTTTGAATGTCTTTTGGTTGTCTTTCGATGATAAAGGATTGAATATCTTCTGAGTGTGCATGTGTAATGGCATCTATGATGACATGCTCTCTCAGATTTTCGTATGAGTTTTCTATTTTTGACAAGGAGATCCACCTATCAAACCACATGGTCATGTTTGATACAAATATTAATGGATCATCTTCTTGTCGAGGCCTTTCTGTATAGAACTTTTTTCTGTATGCATCTTGTGTAGCGCCATACTGTCTCAGGAGTGCTTCTTTGACATTGGTATAGTTGTCTAGTTCGTGCGCTGGAAGTTGAATGCAAATGTCTATGGCTTTACCTGTAAGAAGGCTCATGAGAGTTCTAGAGTATTGTTCTTCAGGCAGACCTGATGCTTTGGCTAGTTCTTCGAAACGCATCAGATAAGAATCAATATTGTCTTTCGATTCTTGAAAATTTGCAATTTTTGACATTTGTTTATATTTGTCAAAACCTGCAGACTTTTGTTGGGCATTCGCTGCTTCTGTTTGTGCCTGAGCTAATTGTATGTCTTTTTCTTTTATAAGGCGTTCTTCTTCTTTCATTCGGCGTTCATGTTCCATCTCTTCTTTTCGTTGAGCTAATACTTTCTTTTCATGGTCTTCAAGCTCTTGCTTTGCCCATTGTAGTCTTTCTGGTTTAGGCATAGCTAATTCTTTGG
The DNA here is from genome assembly GCA_036873155.1 of Biomphalaria sudanica. Taxonomy (NCBI): domain Eukaryota; kingdom Metazoa; phylum Mollusca; class Gastropoda; family Planorbidae; genus Biomphalaria; species Biomphalaria sudanica. The sequence continues at coordinate 5,665,105 of JAZGLO010000933.1, read as the reverse complement.
CCATCTCCAGAAAATCTTGTAGTGTTAACATTTTGGCTGCCATGGTAATTCAGTAGCAAGTAGTCTTGTACTTGTTAACTTGATAGTTGAATATAAATGATTGTCGTTACTCGAAAGTAGACTTGAATATACTTCGATTAAAATGTTCTTGGGTTATTTTTATTTAAAAGAGACACACAATAAATAGTTCAATATTTCATCTTATAAATCGTCGTTATAAGATGATTATTGTAGATGATTATTGATAATATGATTATAACTTGTAGTTGCCACTTGATTAGGCAATTTGAGAACAATTACTTGTCGCTAGTAAGTAAATATACAAGGCGATCTAAGTTGATAGATCAAGCCTGTAAACTGACGTAAGGTCGTACTGACCTTGTCATAAAGACATGTAGTAGACTTGAACGTGAAGTTTTCTTCGTAGTGAGAGGCTAAGTAGAGACGTAGAACTATCGTCTGTAGTTCTAGTTTGTTGCAACACAACTGTCAAAAGAGTTGTTTCGATGGTTGCAGGTTGGTTATCTTGGCAGACGTCAAAGGTTGCCAGATGAAAGTACTGATCCTGTAGTATCACGTTGATGAATAAATTCGTTGTACATACAGCCGTCGGAGGTGTCAATTTATGTCACGTGTTTATTTGGCTAGAAGATCTTGATGCTATAAACTTGTGACATATGTGGGTTCGGAGGTGCCTTGATTATAGTTCAAACACTTTAATAATCAATGAAGTAACAAAGTGTTGATATGTTTCTTGAGTTTTAATTATTTAAAACTTGAACTTGAAACAATAAATGTACATACAAAGATATATAAAACAGATACAGGATTCAGCGAAAATGTTCAATAAAATGAGTAAATATTTACTTTAAAACTTAGCGACTTCTAAGCCTAACTTTCTAGCTCTCCCCCGGTTTCAAGCTAACACTCCGCTTTTATATCTTTCTTTAGAATCAAGAACCATGACATCTCAATACCCATCCTTGACTCGTTTACATTTAATTTTCCCCTCAATTGTTTCTGTAATTTAACCCACGCCAATTATGTCTCCCTGCTGTAGCCTTAAACCAAGTTTTAATCGGCGTCCTTCTGGCATTAAAGCGCGAGCGCGCTAACCCGAATTGAGATAGGTACAATGTCCCATTCTGTGAACAACGAGGTGTCACTAGGAACTGTTTTTGTAATTTAAGCTATGTTAATTTTGTTTCCCTGCTGTAGTCTTGAACTAAGTTTTAATCTGTGTTTTTCTGGCATTTAAGCGTGGGTACGCTGACCTGATTTGAGATAGGTACAATGTCCTCATTTTGTAAACAATGAGGTGTCACTAGGGACGTGACACTAAATACAAACGATAAGATACACGTTCCTTATAACAATGAAAATAAAAATACAGAAAAAGAAAATAGCTATATGGGAAGCCATAATCAAGTTAACAAACCGAATGAAATCTTCGCAGAAAGTCAAGACTTACTACAGATTAAAACAGAAAAATTTATCAGTGAACAGAAATATTATCCATATCTAATAAAACTCATATATAGTGAAGTTATATATGCAATCACTATATAGTGATATAGTATGTAAGAGTAATTCATCTGAAAGCAGGCAAGACACAAAAATTGCTAATGCCAAGGAAATATAGAGCAACAATTTTACAGCTTGTACATGAAAATCCGTTTGCCGTACATATGGGAGTAAAAAGAACATTGAATTTGAAACTTGAATAAATTGTTTGGCCTAAAATTATGCAAGAAGTGAAGGCCTATATAAAATATTGCCATATTTGCCAAATACATGGAGCAAAGGGAACATATATGCAAGCTCCAATACAAACAACAAACTTAAGTAAAACGCCATTTGAGAAGATAGCTGTAAATATTATTGGAACAATGCAAGTAATATCCGGAAGAGGCCATCGCTACATATTGACTGTTGTAGACATGTGCACACGGTTTCCAGAAGCAATACCATTGAAACAAATTTCTTCCAAAGACGTGGGAGACGCACTAACAGCAATATTTGCAAGTACATGTTACCCTCGGATAATACTGAGCGATCAAGGCACTCAGTTCAAATCAAATGAATTCGCACAGTTTTGCAAAACTCTGAATATCAAACAACAATTTGCTGCCCGTTTTCACCTCCAAACGAATGGGATGTGCGAACTCCTGAACTCAATTTTAAAAACAATGCTGAACAAAGTAGCACAGGACAACCCAAAAGACTGGGACAAGCTAATTAAACCCATTCTTTTCGCCTACAGAGAAGTACCACACACAACAACGGTCTTCTCCCCATTCGAGGTGCTCTATGGCTCACCTGTTAGAGGACACGTCACTATACAGAGACTTTCTAGTTAATAGGAACATAGAACACGACGTACTCACAGGATACGATCTTGTCATAAAAACAAGACAAAACATAATCGAAGCATGCGAAACTGTTCAAAAGCAATCAAATAAAGAGGAACCGAAACTATTGAGAAAGCTAAACCAGGGACGAAAGTTGAGAACACTACGAATTAGCGATAATGTCATGGTTCTGCTGCCTGTTAGAAATAACTAGCTATTTAATAAAAGGCAGGGCCCATTCAAAGTCTAAAAGGTGATTTCGAAGGTCGACTACAGCATAAACATCAGAGGCCGAGACAATTATTTCACATCAATATGCTGAAGGATTTCATGCCCTAACCATTTACTCTTTCAACAAACGCTAAGCAAGATACGCAAGAAATTCATAAACTAATGATGAAAGAACCAATAGATGAAACAGATGAACTACCATGCCAAGTCATTGAAAGCTGTGAAACTAAAAGATATTGACACATCACACCTCCAGTATCCAGTTAAGCAAGATATTGAGAAACTGCTAGTTCATGGGCGCCATTATTCACAGACAAACCGGTTACAACGACTGCCATAAAACACACTATCAAACTGACTGATACGAAGCCCACAATAGCAAAACCATATCCAGTCTCCTCCAACCATAAAGAGATACTGAACAAATAAATATGAAACGCTTTAAAAAACGGGAATATTAGATATATCTACATCGCCATACTCAGCTCCAGCAGTCCTAGTGAAACAAAATGAAAAAAATCTGTGTCACAGGTCACAAGCTTCCTAGCATATGGGACGAGGAATGTGCCTTTATCTTTGTGTCTTTCAGAGTATTTTATTAAATTTTGTTTTTGTATTTGAAGAATATGGTTCAGTGTTTTATGTATAATTGCTACTTTACTTTTAAGTTTTCTGTCCTGAAGACTTTCTAAATTTAGTAATTTTACTAAAGGTGTTACTCTAGTCAAATGTGAATATTCATTTGTTATGAATCTCACTGCTCTATTTTGTGTTTGTTCCAGTTTCTTAATAATTTCTTGAGTTGAGGGGTCCCATACGGAGGATGTATATTCTATTATTGGCCTAACAAAGGTTAGTTTTATGTTCTTATTTGATTTATATAAATTTCTTTTAATAAACCCTAATGCTTTGTTGAATTTTTAAAATAGTTTCATCAATATGTGGATTCCATGTTTTTCATTTATTATAACACCTAGGTATTTTGCGTTTTTACTCTGTGTTACTGGTTTGACATGAATAAGATAAGTGGCATTAATTTGTTTTATTTTTTTTGTTACTCTTAACAACTGTCATTTTATCTGGGTGGGAAGATATGCTCCAATTTGATTCCAATTTCTGTAATTTATCTTATTCTCTTTGTAAAATATCTGTGTCTTGTGTTGTTTTTATTGTTCTATATATTATGCAATCGCCTGCAAATAATCTGACTTTTGTTCCTGAACTAATGCAATTTGGTAAATCATTTATGTAAATTAAAAATAGTAGTTGACCAAAGACTGTTCCTTGAGGTACACCTGAGTTTAATGTTATCGGTGTTGATTTAGAGCCACTTATTATTACAGTTTGTTTTCTCCCTATCAGAAAATCTTTATTCCACTGATGCAATGGACCATTAATACCAAAATATTTTAAATTTTTAAGCAAACTATGGTGGTGAACTTTGTCAAAAGCCTTGGGAAAATTTAATTAAATAGCATCTATTTGTTCACTTTTATCTAAACCTTTTGAAAAATCATAAAATAGTCCTATTAATTGTGTTTCACATGATCTATATTTCCTAAAGCCATGTTGGTATGGGGTGAGGACATTATGTTTGTCTAAGTGGTTTATGATGTTGCTACATATTATGTGTTCTAGGATTTTAAATGTAATGCTGGTAAGTGGTACTAGTCTGTAGTTTCCTGGGTCAGATTTTTGTCCTTTTTAAATAGGGGGGTGACATTAGCTTCTTTCTAGTCCCTTGGTATTTTGCCCTGGTTAAGCGATGCCTGAAAGAGTATTTTGAACACTGGGGCAAGCTCATTGCTTAGTTCTTTGAGTAATCTAGCTGGAATACCATCAGGTCCAAACGCTTTATTTGGTTTGGTGTTGGCTAATAGTTTTTTAATTCCATTTTCTTGTACTACTAAATATTCTATGTTGTCTACTTGATTCAAATTAAGTAATATGTCTTTGTCTCCTGGGGCTGAGAATGATGATGCCTATGTCCACAATATTGTTACGTTGCTCAATTGATCATATCACCCTGTATATATTTGTACATCTTTTTTTTATTCCCTTTATCTCGGCTGACCACCTTGATAATTTTACTAGCGCACTAATACTGCGCTTAGAAAAATTATATGAATTATCTCCATGTTAATCTTTTTTTTTACTTGGGTTACGCCCCTTGAACGGACATTATCCATTCAAGCTCGTTTCATTGTTTATGGCCGACGGCAGTATGTAAACAATGACGTCATTGTCGCTAACCATCGTCCTTTTCACCCCCCTCCCTCCCCTCTCTTTCTACTTATGTTATTTTATTCAGATTGTTCTTTTGTATCACTGTGTACATTTTATAATCAGCAATCTATTTTCCAAAATCGCATTTGTCATCATCTCCCCAGTGTACTCAAAAGCAAATTTACAAACCTAACGAATGCACTCAGTCGAGGTCATCAATAAGATGCATGAGAGGCATGTCCTAACTTGTCTTTTTTTTTTCCGCAGCCTCCCTCAGTTATCTGCCTATTTATTCGACATTATTCAACTGCCTATTTACCTACTCGGTTCTATTTGGATCTACTATTTGGTGCTAATCAGCACTACAACCTACTTGGCGATATCGGCTCTACTTGCCTGCCTATTTTGCAGTCCAATTGTCAACCTATTAGGCACGACGTTCCTAAAGACCTCGTGTCTGTGTGAGACGTCATAGCCTTGCCAAATTTTCGTCAAATCTTCGCAACTCACTGGACTTATCCTGCTAACGGCGCTATCCAAGACAGATCAGCTCTGCCCGAAGCACACTTGTGCCCACGTGAGCCGGCCACCAACCCTACTATGCCCACAACAGATATCAGAACTTTGAATTGAGACTTCACAAGAACTAAATCACCGGCGTCCCTCTACCTGCTAGAGCTCCACCTCCAGCTGCAATACCTCCAGCCAGAAATACAGCCTGATGCGACCTAAGTAGGACAACCTGTTATGTGCAAAGGACGAAGAGACACATACTTTCTCATTAAGTGCTTAGTATTATGATTCAATATAGCTAATGAGATGGATGCAAATCCCTCCCCCATTTTATTTTACCTTGTAAAATTTTGTAACTAAATATTCTTTAATCTTTCATTATTTGTATATTTCTCAATTGTTTGTGTGTCTGCTCCCAATACATCTTTGATGGCCCCAGTGTGTGGCTAACTAAACAAAACCATCCCCTAGACACGAAATAAGCCAATCACGCACGTCATACGAGAGGTTCGTCGCAAACCGGAAAGATGCGTCTATGTGTAGACTACCGGAAACAAAACGCCATTACAGTGAAAGATACATACTCAATGCCTAACATAGAGAACATTATACCTTAACTTAGAGGTGCAAAATACTTCACTACTCTTGACTTAGCCAGAGGTTATTGGCAAATTCAACTAGAGGAAGATGCTAAGCCGCGTACAGCATTCACTACTCCATGTGTTTGTTACCAATGGAATTACATGAGCTTCGGGATTAGTAACGCACCTGCGACCTTCAACAGAATGATGTCAAAACTATTAGGGAAAAGACCAGATGTCATTTTCTATCTTGATGACATATGTGTCTTCCACAACACATTAGAAGAACACGTTGCTGGTCTGCAACTAGTATTCCAGGTATTACAAGACAATGAGATTACAATAAAACCTAGTAAGGTTAAAATAGCCCGAACAGACAGTGAAATTCTAGGGCACAGAATACAGCAAAATACGATCAGACCATTACAAGACAATATAAGCAAGATACTCAACTTAACAATACCTACCACAAAGGGACAAGTTCGAAGGATCTTAGGGTTATGTAATTACTATAGACGGTTGCTGGCTAATTTCGCAAAGTTTAAACAAATCTAATTGAACTGACAAAAAATGGCATGCCAGACAAGATCATATGGAGGTCCAGACTACAGAAATGCCTACAAAGCATTAACGGTGCCTTCTTAGACGACATAGTACTCCAGCTTCCAGACATCAGAAACCCTTTCTACTTGGCAACAGATGCATCCTCCACAGCAGTGGGAGGCACTTTAATGCAGAAGTGTGATGCAACGCTACGACCAGTCTACTACATTAGCACAAAGCTGAACACAGCAGAACAGAAATACTCCACAATAGAGCGTGAAGCTCTAGCTATTGTGTTCTGTATAATGAAACTATCCCTTTATTTGCGTTTGGAAACCATTCATCTTACTAACAGATTACGCCCCACTAGCTTATATCAATACAAATAAGCTAGCCAACCAGAGGATTACTAGATGGGCTTTAAAACTTTAAGAATTCAGCTTTACAGTTCAAACTATTCCAAAACAAATCAACGTAATAGCTGACGTGTTGACAGACAAGATGTGTCTAGGGACCGCTGGATTTACTTTCATTCATTAATCAGCCGATGACAAAATTAACAAATAACTTGTAAGATAACTTTAAGTTCTATATTGCCAATATTGTAATTAACATTAAGCTTCAGAATAATTTTTTTTAAAATTGTATTTATAGATGTGAAATTTGTACTACAATATAGCATTTTTTTTGTTTGTTCCATTGATTGTAGTCGTAGATGTCGATTTAGGAACTGGTATGTATGAAACACAAAGTAACAAATTTCCTTAATTTGAAAGATGTATTTGATGTAACATTAAGTATAAACTAATTAGATATTTTACATCGTCCAATGTTTTCCATTCAAAAGATTATCGTCACATAGAAAAAAAAAATTCTTGGATTTTATTATACAAGTTGTATAATATAACATGAAAAATGCAGAGTTATATTTCTGCAATAGTTCATTGAAAATATTCCTTTCAATAACATATGATTGAAGATTTATTAGTCGTCATAGGCATTATCAGTTCCCTCATAATAGAAAATTGTATTGTATTGCATGCCATTTTTTTCCTGTCGATGTAAAACATTCTTAATCTACACCCAAACTATTGGGTTCATGAAATGTTGATACAATCAAAATTGTTCTCTGCCCTGGGAAGTCAAGGGCGTGTTGTAAACAAGAGAATGAGAAACACCTAGTAGAATTGATTTATATAATGTTAGCTTTACACGTGTTACTATTAAATCAAATGTTTTATAAATAATGTAACTTGTTTCGTCACCATCGGTATCTGGCTTTTAAAACTGGAAAGAGAGAACGAATAATGTATTTTGATTGTGTAAAGACACAAATTTAGAAGTAGAGTAAAATATGTTTGTTTTTTTCGACACATCCATAGACTACCATAGAATTAAATCTAGCATCTTTAGTGAACGTTCCTGATTATACAAATTATGTAAAACATAATGGTTTATCATATCAACGAACCTGCTTAATTTATTTAAAAAAAAATCTTTTTCATAAATAAATAAAAAAGTTAAATTTAGATTTTCTTGATTTTTTTTTATTTAGAGATAAAAATAAAGAAAATATATAAAATATTTTGACTCCAAAAGTTTAACACTCATCATTAGAAAACGAAAGTCTATATGGTTGTTGTGCATAATATTGTATATCAATGTACATGTTATATATCTTTACTTAAATTTATATCGCTTTTTCCCTCTGGTCTCTTGTTTGCTCCTTATTCTTAAAGGTGTTCATTTAATATATATATATTTCTTCAAAGTTTTATTTTTTTTCTTAGGTAAATAAAAAAAAATCCAGCTGTATTAATATTTTGCATTTAAAAGGAAATCTAACTTTTTTAAACCAAAATTTTAATTACTTTTCTATTATTTAAAAAAATTATTAAAAAACCTACCTGATCGAAAAAGAATGTTTTGAATTGTTTTTCCTGAAATAATGGCAGCATGTTGAACAAAAACAAAATTCCACATGACCAGGGGTGGGTAGCCTTTTCCTATAGTGGGCCGCAGTAGCAAAAACTTGGGAACGAAGGGCCACATATATATTTATATATTTATTTTTATGTATGTTTGTGTATGAGTGTGTGTGTGCGTGTGTGTTTTTGTGTGCTTAAAAATTTTAAAAATAAGATAGCTAACTTTTTTTAACGTCATTCATTCACAATTTTACCTAACTATAATGGGCGTAGCCATGATTTTTTTTGCGATGGAAAGGTTGGGGAGATTTTTTGTCTTCCACCTTCCCGCCATTTATATATATATATATATTATCCTGCTATTAAAATGTTTTATTTCAAAAACTTATTCAGGCTTACATCCTCCAGCGTCGTTCGGCGCATTTTACAAAATGCTTCCACAAAATTTGTCACTGACAATGGCTTAAGCCTCTTCCCATTTGCTGTTAGAACCTCCATGAAATTGTGACGTCAAGTTGTACTAGGATGTACTAGGATGTCCCTATTAGCGCTTTCCTCGTAATGGGGGCAATGTCATCGAAACTATTATTATGCGACGCTCTGTCACAACCTTACTAAGGGGTCGACTCCCAGTTCGAGATGGTATTTTCATGGTTGAGACCAGATCTCTATAACTGACTCCTAAAATCCTTCAAAGCCATCTTTGTTGAGCCACATTTAGTCAATTTAATTTAGGTAGATAACTATTAACTGCACTATATAAGTGAAGCCTAGCAACTGGTTGAAATATGTAACCTATCTTGGCTACGCTCTTGGAATTAGGTGACTGTAGTTACTTTATATTTTATATCGAAAAGGGAAGTTTTATCATTAAAATAATCTGTTGGAGTGTTTTAAGCTAAAAAAAAATCTCTGGAGAATGTTTTTTTTAACAAATTCAAAAACACCATTAGCTATGCTCATAGAATTTGGCGACTGTAGTTTGCTTTAGAATAATATTGAAGAGAGAGTTTTTTTAATCTCAAATTTCTCTGTGTGGGGGATTTTGAACTCAAAAACATCTGGAGGGGTTTCAATTATTTTTCTCCGTAATTATTTACCATATTCTGGTGAAATCGACGCTGGTATCGTCAGTTAGGAGAAAAAGAGTTAAACCTTAAAAAAGTCCTCTGGAGGAAGGGTGTTTAAACTCAAACCCCCCCCCATACCCCCTACGCTTATAGAATTTTGAGTGTGTAATTTGCTTTTTTTTTATATTGAAAGGTATTTTCTGGCATCAAACCCCGCTGAAGGGAATTTAAACTCAAAACCCATTTTGGCTACTATAATAGCATTTAAAGTTTGTAATTTGCTTTTTTATAGTGAAGAGCTGAAAGGGGTTAACCTCAAAACCTCTTGTGGCTTCGGTCATAGAATTTTAAGTGTGTAATTAGCATTTTATTATATTGAAGAGGTATTTTTTTAACTTCAAACTCCGCAGAAGTGGATGGGGGGGGGGGTTAAACTCAAAACGCTCTTGTGCTACGCTTATATAATAGTCTTATATTGAACGGGGAGTTTATCGTATATGTCGAAGGGGTGTTTAAAATCAACATCTTCCTTAGCTAAACTCTTGGAATTTGGAGATTACCGTTTACATTTTTTTGTTGTGGTGGGGGGGTTTATAAAAAAGGGGGATTTAACTGCTAATTTTACTGGTAGGGGGATATAAACTCAAAACCCCTAGGCTGCGGTGGGGCAAGTGATGCTTTAGTATTAAAATCTCATCTAAAATAAACAAAATCAAAGCATTTATCATTTCGGGGGGGAGGGGTTGAGCCACCACCCCCGGTTACGCCTATGCAAACTATACAATTATATTTCATTTCTTACTCACCCAATTAAAAATTACAAGAGAAAGCGATTTTTAAAATTATATTCAAATGATTTATTATACTCTCAATTGTCTTTTACCTCATTTCACAATACAAAATGTACTAAATATGAAGTATTTTACTGTATCCACGCTTACTATTAGTTATCCTATTGACTGCTTTCAAATTACAGTCAGTCAACATTGACCTGATTTTACAATGAAGGAATCCTATTTTTCTTTCACTTTGCAACTATTTCACTAGAAATAGCGTAATAAAATAAAATGGTAAAACCTGTTTTTACTTGCCTGCCTGGAGAAATGGGAAAGCTTTGTTTGAAAAAATTTAACATGCAGATATTTTTTGTGCAAACAACACATGTAGTTGTGGTGTGTTATAAACATGAAGTCTGCCTTCCACTCTTAATTAGAATTATTGGTAACAAGGCTGTAGTCAATGTCTTTCAAATAACATGACAATTTCTTCCTTTAGATCACATATTCTGTCAATAACTTGACCCTGGTAAACCAGTGGAAAGTGCTGTCGTACCAAACATCTGAATTTTTATTTTCCCAATCTTCAAGTACTTCTCGGAAGAGCTTGTGGTTAAAATTACTAGCTCTGATATGTTTGATCATTGAAATAATTGGGTCAATAGCATTCATTTTCATAATTGAGATCTGCGTGTGTACAGGTAATTTAGGGTCGGGTTATTGTTCTTTAATTTTAGTAACAAACCGAATGTTTTCTCAATCAATGCATGGCACCATCAGTTGTTACACTTGCCATCTTGTTCCGTCACAACGTAAGACGTTCAACACAGTTATTGACAAATTTAAACTAAAACTTGTCTACGTTTGCATCTTTTACTTAATGTTTCCAGATTCTTTTCCTTAAAACATTTTAGAATGTCATGCACCGAAACTGTTTATTTCTTTTTTTTTTTTTAAGTTTTAAACATTTATGTAGATATTTAAAATTATAATTTATTAATATGCATGTAGTTTTTAATATATATTTTGTCGGCAAACATAATATTTGTTGGTATCTGCGGGCCGCTTTAAATGATGCGGCGGGCCTCTTGTGGTCTGCGGTCGTATTGCGCCCACGCCTGCAATAGATACTTACAGTGACTGTGATAGTTTTCTTAATGTGGAGTTTATAACTTATAACTAAACATACTTGGGTTCATTATGTGATAGGTAGGTAGTGTATGAATTTATTATATTTTTGTTGTAAATATTATTTTGGAATTTTAAAATATATACATATATTTGTCTGTTTTAAATGATGAATATTCTTCTTTCTTTTCTTGTTATTATAATTTAGAGACGATACAAAGATTTTGAAATACAAGAAATGCATTTTCAATCTATACAGCGATCGAAAAATAAAATGTTAATTTATAAAAATTTAATAAAAAAAAACACTAGTGGTATATCATTTGCACGTAAGAAAAAAAAAGAAACTTTTGCAGTACTTACCAAATACCGTGGTGTCACTCAAGCTACTTAATGGGAATTCATTTTTTTCTGTTGTACTTGTAATGTTCACTATAATATTAAATATTAAAGAAATAAATATTTTTAATGTATGTCTTTAAATTACTACCTACAATGCAATTAAATATATTTGTAAAATAAATAGATAATTAAAAATCTTACTCTAAATTAAAATAATATTTTTTTATATATTTATATATATATACTTGGGCGAAGCCAGGGTGGGGGTTTAGGGTTCAAACCACCTTAGAAATGCATGGAGGGATCGGAATTTAGTCACTGTTTTTTGCTTTGATTTTATCAAAAGGGTTTTGAGCTTAAAACCCCTGTGAAGAAACAAGTCCTTTTAAGTATCAACTGCCTTTTATTGTGAAGCATTCAAACATAACATATTTACAAGGCTAACATTATCTACAGATAACCAACTCCACTAGATGACTTCCTTCTGTATATAAGTCCCCTAACTCTACGATATCCAACACTTGACCCTGTGTCACGGTTGACCACATATAGTAACCGTGTCACAACAGTCCTCTCAGGGCAGATAAAAAAAAAATTGATCCTATCAAAATTTCATGAACCCAATAGTTTGGGTGTATATTAATGTTTACATCGACAAGGAAAGAAAAAAAAATTACGTTAGACAATGTCAACTTCTATTATAAGAGAACTGGTAATGCTTATGACGATTAATAAGTCTTCAATAACATGTATTTTAAAGGAAACATTTCCAAATGGACTATCGCAGAAAGAAAAACACTGCATATGTCGGTTATATTATGCAACTGATATAAAAATCCACGCATTTAATTTTTTTCTTTCTATGTAACAAAAATCTTGTAAATTAGTTCATACTTAACATTACATCCAAGAAATATTTACAATTAATGGAATTTGATTACGTTGTTTTTCACACATAACCGTCCATACGTTGACATCTACGACTACAATCAATGCAACAAAACAAATCTGCTATACTGTTCTAACTTATAGTACAAATTTTACATCTCTGAATAAAATAGTATATACATTTCAGTTCTTTATTTAAAAATATGAAAAAAGTAATGTTAATTCAATTTTAACAAAACAAAATTTAAAGTTATTATACAAGGTACTTGTTAATATTGTCATTGGTTAATAAATAAATAAAAGTAAGTCCAGCGGTCCCTAGACACATTTTATCAAAACGTCAGCTATCACGTTAATTTGTCTCGGAAAAGTTTGGATTGTAAAGCTGAAGTCTTGAAGTTTCAAAGCCCATCTAGTAATCCTCTGGTTGGCTAGCTTATTTGTATTGATATAAGCTAGTGGGGTGAGAACTGTTAATAAGATGAATGATTTTCCAAGAAAGTAACGGGATAGTTTCATTATACAGAACACAATAGCTAGAGCTTCACGCTCTATGGTGGAATATTTCTGTTCTTCTGTGTTCAGCTTTCTGCTAATGTAGCGTCACACTTCTGTATTAAAGTGCCTCCCACTGTTGTGGCTAAAAAAGACTTTCATCAATACCAGCCATTTATCGAGTGGTGTACCCAGTGCGTTCTTTTAGCATTTTATTTAAATAATTCATTCCATGTGACGTCTAAGAAAAAAAAAAACTACGTTAAACGGTCTAGTTAGACTAAATAATGCCTTCATCTATAAGAGCATTTTTTCGAGGGCTCATAGACATTGGTGCACCGAGTGCGTTCATTTGGCTTTACATTTGTAAAGTCCAATCATATGCCGTCAAAAAAAAATAAAAAATCCAGTACATCGCAATAGGCTAGTCTCAAATTATGTCTTTATTTACACGAGATATACAACGAGGGTTCATATTCATTGGTGCACTGAGTTCTATTAAAATTTATTTCAAGAGGATCAAAGCCGCATTGTTTTTGCGTTTTGTCTGTCAGTCGGTCTGTCTGTCATCTTAATATTAAAAAACAACTAAAAACAATTAAAATTTGATTAACCTTTATTTTACGTTTCGAAACATCTCAATAAATTTAAGTATGAACATAATTTAGGTTTATATAATATATTGTTTTAGGATGTTTGTATAAATATTAAAAGAAAAAGAGAATTCCAGATAAATTTAAAACCGTTAATTAAATGTTTTTGGATGGTCTGGTATAAAAATTAGATGTGGAGAGATTGGCATACTTTTCTTTGGTGACTGGATGTTGTTTAACTTAAAAATCGGAACTTAATATTAACGATAATTAGATTGTGTAATGTTTGTAATGTTTAAGCTAGAAAATTAAATGTTCTGTAAGAGAGAAGTGAGTTAATTTTTTATTTTTTTTTAAATCCGGAACATTTTTTTCGGAAATGAGAAGATTACTTGATTATTAATTAGAAGAGGGAGTTCAAACAGGCTTTAGTAGATTTTTAAATAAAATTCACAATTTTTGGCTACGATTTGTAAGAAAATGTAAATAATGTAAGTCAAAACAAACTACGGAACATTTTGTATCGATTAAAAACTTTTATGTTATGTTTCAGCAAGAAAATTAAACGTCTAAAAAGTGATTTTCAATAATCGTTTCTAATAAATTACTTTTTTTAAAGCCCTGAACAACTATTGTCGATATTTTTGACATTTTTTTAAAGATGAAAATATTGAACAATTTGATATCGATAATCAGATTATAGTGACGCATTGTCAAAGAATATAAGTGTAATACTAGTCAATACTAGTTAACGATTTTAAACAATCATTAGGCATAATTCATTTTTATAAAACAATAGCCGTAACATTTTTACACTTAATGAAATATATGTCAGTATAGAGATTTTGATTAAGCATTTTTATGCTATTTACATAAAAAAAAAACGCAACAACATATTATTGATACGTTTTTTTTTTCAACGTTTAAGCATGGAAATTGAATGTAATATAGGTTATAAGAGCAAACTAACATACGTTGGTGTTGATTAGTTTTGCTAAACAAAAATCCGGAACAATCAATTTTAGATACTTAAAACTATTAAGATGTTACAGGAGGAACATTAAAGGGTAAATCAGATTTTCAATAATAGCGGCTTTTTACCTTACGGGGGCCGCTAAAAAAAGAAAAATTCGAAATCAAATTGCAAGGAGCGAAGCTAAAGGGGTTTTGAGTTTAAACTCCCTCCAGCGGGAGTTAAAGTTAAAAAAATAATTATCTAGCTCTAATATTAAAAAAAAAGCAAATAACACTAACAAAACTCTATAAACATAACAGCTCTCCACACATTCCCGTTGAGGGTGAGTCACTCATCACCCTCGACCCGAACAAAGGCATTCCAGGCTGAAGTCCCAGGACCGGTCTGCAATTACCGCAGGAGTAAGCCCACCGCGTGACATCCTCATATTCATCACACTAGTGCCTGCCTACTCGCAGGGCACCAGCAACTGGCTACCAGAACAGCGAAGCCTCAACTCACCCCACCCCGAAGGAGTACCTTGAATAACAGATAAGTGAGAGACAGTTGAATAAGAAAACCATACACGAATCTTTATGAGCAACATCCCAGTGATGATATTATCTTAAACGTTATCATAAAATCCTAAATCTTCCTGTACATCCCACCCTCACTCACTGATTGTATTTCTTCTTAATTAATCTTTATTGAATAATTGTTCTTCCACAAAATCATTAAGCTTCGCGTTTTGCTTGTGCCTGTCTATGTGCCTATAGAATATGAACCAAATATTTACCACGTTGTGGCTCTAAGACTTTACCCCTAGAATCGCAGGCCATCGTCCCCATCGGGAAGGGCAAACGGACCGATCGGCGGACTTATTCCACCACACTTACTTTGAGCTCCAGTTGATTTGATTCTTTTGCTAAGGTGTTATTTAGTAAATGTGTTTTGATGATTGGTTGTTTGTAGGTTAGTCCGGGTGTAATGTTTGAAAATCTGGTAATTTTTTCTCTGTTATTTGGTAGATAGTGTTTTAAGGCTAGTTCGTCGGTAAGTTGGATCAGAGTCATTTGCTTTTTTTTTATTGTTTTTCCTATTTCTCTGTGTTAGTAATTTATTTGGATGATCGTCCTCCAACCTTCTGTATCTCTCAATAGCTTCTAATGTTGCTCTGTTGCGCCTTAACTTAAGAGGTTCAATATTGGAGTCTATTTCACAGACTGCTGTGGGAGTAGTTCTCATACCTACACTAATTAGCCGCAGGGCTTGGTTTTGGATTGTATCTAATGATGATTAATAGGTTTTGTTGGCAGCTACTTGTATGGAGAGACAGTTATCCATTACAGATCTGACATATCCAGTATATAACTGTCTTATGGTTTTCTTTTCTTAATATATATATATATATATATATATATATATATATATATATATATATATATATATATATATATATATATATATATATATATATATTAGCAGTAAACGATAAAATATTGTTTTACTTTACTTTTTTATGTTATTCTAGTATTTTTTTAATTTTTTATTTTCAAAAATAATCTATTTTATAAAACCAAACATACATTATATATATTCATTCATTACTATATCTATAACTCTCTCTCTATATATATGGAATTGTGTCTGTCTTTCTCTGACTTTTTTGTTCCGCAAGTTTGTTAACGCCGCAAATCGTAAAGGTTGTAAGCCCACCATTAACTATAAAATGCTTACAATGGCACGAGTTTCAAATAGCCTCTGACAACAAGTTAAACTCCTGGCTATAACATCTTATCTTATCTTATATAATAGAGACGTGGCTTCAAAAAGAAGATCATTACGTCCTACGTGTCATGCATTTGGTTCTGCATATTAACCAATGACTTAAATTCTGCCAAGTCACTGGTTTTCCTTGAACCCATTGTAGCTGTTATCACAAACATGAAAAACGACAAAGGCGAGCAACTGGCGCTTAAACAAGTAAGCTTCCGGCAGGAGGGCAGGAGGGGCTTGTATGATTTGGTTCGCTACCCCTCTAGGAGAAGGATAACTCTGAATCCAAACCTCCGTTGCCTTGCGACTATACCCAAACACGGAAAAAGCTTCGAAATACAACCCTTAGAAAAAACAAGATTACAAAGACAGTTTGTGTGGAAACACAAACTCAAAATCGGCCCCCGAAGTGGTCCACCCAGGCAGGCTTCAATATTTTCAGAAAGAACATTAAAATAAAAATTATATCAAAGACAAATGAGAGATAAGAATGGAGAAAGAAGGTTGACAGATCTTGTGTTGAGCCCCAACGGTACAGCAGATCAAAGGATAGGTGTAAGTGAATGCAAAGTTAGATGTGAAGCTGGCCTAACTAGTTCCCCTTTCAGTCCTTGTGGTCTATAGAGCAGATGATGTAAAGTTTATCTGTTTTTGTGGCCTACGGTTAACGAGGGTGTCATGTAGCCAGCACAACGACCAACCGCCTTTACTTTTCCCCAACTAATATCAGGTACCCATTAGAGCCGGGTGGACTCAGAGGCGCCTAAGGATTCCGAAGTCTTCACCCCCGGTTCGGAAGCCAAGCGCATTACCGCTCAGCTGCCGCGCCTTTCCTGGCCTAACTATTATAATTGATCTCTGTTTTGAAAAAGCTCAATTTCTTTTTCCATCACTCACAAAAAAGATCACGAAAAGTAAGTTTACAAGATTTCTATTCGTTTTAATTTAGGTCTAACTTATATTGCATACTAATTAGCCTTTTTCTCTTTAAAAAACTGCTTGCATAACTGATTTTAAAAATTCTATTTTTCACTTTCAGAAAAAAAAAGTAGCCTTTGCATCAGATCTTTGAATGGTCTAAAATATTGTGATGTTGGATTTTCAATTTCTTCTCTAGTTTACGAGATCTAAACGGGACAGACGGACAGACATTTCGATAAAATGAGCTGGTATTAACTTATTGATATATCTATATAATTTCTTCAGATAAATATGTTTAAATGTATTCGTAAGATAAATTTATTTAAAAAGTCTTACTAGTCGGTTCAAGCTTACAAGTGTACAATGGTTCTCTATGTTTTAAAACCAAGGGCCCACTGTACATCATTTTCCATAGGCCGAAATCGTTCTTTTTTACATTGTTAACTTGAAAGGAAAACAGAAATACGTTGTTTCCTTTTGATGCCAGGGATGTTTGTGTCTTGTTCTTTGAATCTCGGCATCCAATGTCCTGATTGCACCTTGAGTAGATGGGAAAAATTCCTTCTTTTGACCATATTATTTCAACGGGATCTTCCAAGGTATGTGTAAATGTTCCCTTGAAAGTTACTGTCTCGCCTTCTATAGCAGTTGGGCAGTCGCCGTCGGATTCTGAGGTGTGAAATAAAAGACTATAACAATTTTGTACAAAGCCATTTTCAAACACACTGTTACTCTCAAATAGTACACGATTTATACAATTCGTCTTAAACTAAAAACATACCTTTGAACAATACAAACATTAGAAGTATGATAGCTTTTTGCTTGAAAGGCATTTTGTTTTACATCTGATAATAAATATGTGAATACAATTTTGAATTTAAATTAAAAAACAAACAAACATTATTATAAATTTAAAAAAGGAAAAAAAAATGATATTAAACAAATTTATAATTTTTCTATCTTCTAAGTTAATTCTTTCATTTTTTCTTTGTTACATACATAAACCGTACTACTTTAAATTTTAAATACTTAATTTTAAATACTTTTATTTATTATATATTAAATTCTAAAGTAAATATTTGTATAAAGTGTATTATAATCCGTTATTATATACGATTATATATGATTCGAAATATTAGGATATCATAATTATATATCTAATATAAAAAGATAATAATAATATAATGCTTTTCAAATAATTAAAACCATGTCTGCAAAACTATAATTACACTGTTATGGACTCTGTGTCGTCCAGATAAAGTGTATAAAATAACCGTTTGATCGTTTAAGAGCTGAGCCGAAGGCTCATCGAGCTCTAAGTTAAAAACAAACCTGTTAGAGCTTCAAAAGAAAAAAAAAACCTGCGTGAACCACCGTTCTGTCTGGAAGAGACCCAAGTCAATGCCTATGTAAAGCCACTGGTGAATCCAGAACTTTGGAGTGGGGGGCGATTTTTTTCCAAAACCTAACCCTAACGGCCAGTAAACCCTAACCCTATGCATAAACGTGCGTACAGCATATATATATATATATATATATATATATATATATATATATATATATATATATATATATATATATATATATATTGTTATAAACCTGGTGGTGGCACAGATGGGGGTAGTGGTGTGAGTGTGTAGTCAGCCGACGCAAATCGCCCCAGGCCATCGCTAGACGAGCGGTCAACCGTGACGAGTTACGACGATCGGCCGAGACGAGTGTCAACATGATTGTTCAGGAAGGATCGACATCGTGAACAGAGCTCAGTAGCGTCACGAGAGTTGTAGTCATCTGACCACCTAGAAACGTCGAGCGGCGTTCTGTCCAGTTCGAGAAGGCATGTAGGGACCCTATATAAGAGCGAAGGTATTAGAGACGAGGGAGAGCGACAGCTTCCCGATCTACAGTTCGTTACAACGGCTAAGTACAAGTCCGAGACGAGACAGAGAGACCAGTGCAAGAGTTGATACGGCGGTACCAATTGTACAGTGTTGGCTGTTATTTATTCAACTATTAAAGTGTTACGTTACTTTGGAGCCCTGAGTTGTCAAGTTCTTTAAGTTGGTGGTGTATCGTGCAGTTTGCAGAGAGCCTGGATAGTGAGATTCGTAACAATATATATATATATTCGATATATGAGAATAAAATAAGACTGTTTCTCAATGTTCGGTGAAAAAAAAAACAGTCTTGTTGAGGCCTTTGTCTTGCAAACTTGGGAGTCTGGGAGAGCGTTGTAAGCTACCTCATTGGAATTCGGGGTGAAGCCCCGACACCCAAAAAGCGTTTTCTGGCATTCTTCACTGCAGTAACGCATTCTTCTGACCTACAGCTCATTATTTCTTCTACTATAAAGGACATTTTGAATAATATGGAAAAATATTCTAATATGAATTTATAGTCCCTTAATTCATTGCAAATACAACCGATTTGTTCTTTGAAAAGATACCCCACATACTTAGATTAAGGCGTTGAGGATCGCCGCCGAAAAAAAAAAATTCGATTAATAATATTCAATAAAATTCATGCATAAATTGTGAGTTGTTTGTAAAAAAAAAATGTTTTACATAATTCAGATGTTCCTTCAGAGTTGAAGATAGTTTACTTCCTAGTCCAAATACCCGCAGGACGACGGGGGATGGGAGAGGGCAGGGTTTGAACCCTCGACCGTCGATAAATCCAAACGACAGTCCAGCACGCAAACCGCACGACCAGGCAGCCATCCATAGTTCTAGATTTATTTAACTAGAAAAATATGAGATAGAGTAAAGGTTGGAAAAAGTCGACTAGGAAAAGATTATCTGGCTTTTGAATTCAGCTCAACCGTAAATGTTTTATTGAAAATTTTCGTTTGAATTATAACTTTTCCAAAGCAAAGTCTTAAAATAGTTATGATAAATTTATGTGAAATTACACAAATTCTGTCTGGAAAGGGGAATGGCTGTAAAATGAAAACGATTAATCCTCGCTCCTTTTTATAATTTCTGCTAATGATTGAATAGGGGTCGGGCGACTCGATATAAGAATTTACTTTATAGCATATAAAAATTATATTAGTGACAGATTTTTTAAATTTTGTAATTTCTTAGTATAATACAAAAACAAAAAGTATTAGTTTGTTCGATGGGGGGAAGGTGATTGCATGTATCGCACTTCCACCTGTTCATATTATATAGTTATTCGACTAATTTTGTTCACATACTATCATTTCTCCATAAAAGTAGGACCGCCCCCCCACACACTCAAAGGGTTTAGATGGGAAGGGCAGTAAAGATATTTGCTCCTCCCCTTCCAATCGGCCAACAAGTTAACGACATGATATAAAGACCGGTTAAAATACCAATAACAAGTTTTAATCATATAGATATTGAATTGATTCTGTTAGCAATATGTGATTTCTACAGATAAATAGGACCGCCCCCCCTACTCGAAAGTTTATGGTGGTGGGGGGGCGGATTGATGCCATCGCCCCCTCCCGACCCTACCACATCGGCCAAAATACTAGAAAAGGGGGGGGGCGAAATAATATAAAAATAGGTTGAAATATAAATACTTAGTATATATTATTTACATGAGTAATACATTTGTATACAAATTTTGTGAATTCTATACTAAAATTCGTCCGGCCCCTCCCCCTTCGGGTTACTGGGTTACAATTAGAGATGGGCCTGAACAAAATAATAGCATTTACTATCACATAAAACACTGCAGTTATCCTTAATCGTTGAAATTCAAGACATTACCATTATTATACAATGAATAAAATTAACATAAAATAACAAAATGTTGATAAAGGACGGCTTTTTTTTCGTTCAGATAAATTATTACAAAATAAAATCTACGGTCGTCATTATAAGCTTTATGAATTCCCGTGTATAAGAGTAAAATTATTAAACTTACACTTTGAATCTTCTATCGACATTTAGCTTTGTGTCGACCCTGTTACTAAATTTGATCTCTGTAATCCCTTATATACTGCAAACTAACAAATGGGGAAAACCCGATATGACTAGTTTTAATGTGTTTGGATGTGTTTAGTCATATCATGGAAAAATGTTATGGGGGTTGATTCTTACCCTCTCCATTTGGGACAAACGGGTGAGTGTAAATATTGTTACAAATGACCAGTGACAGGAAGAGGTTAACGTGTGATCCCGACGAGATAACACAGCAGCGGATGTTCTCTAGAATGTACATGTATAAACAGAGACAGGATGTGACGTGTCCTTACGTGTTATTCCAGAAGGTACTAGCAATGTCCAGTGACAGATAGAGGTCACAACTTGTGACCCCAGCATGATGACACTGCAGCCGATGTTTTCTGGAATCTACATGTATAAACAAAGACAGGATGTGACGTTTCCTCACGTGTTGTTTCAGATGATACTGGCTGTGTTTGTGCAACTTTGGAGGAGAGATTAGGGACTCTATATAAGCCAGAGAGTTAATGTAAAAAGTCAGTCGTGAGTAAGCCGTTACAGTCGATACAGACAATGTAAGATGTGTGCGGCTCTAGTGGTAGAGAAATGTGTACGACTCGATGCAAGTTAACTAGGGTAGAGTTAACTGGAGTGGACTACTGTCGTTAAAGTCTATACAGCGAACTACAGTGGACTTGAGCCGTTACAGTCGATACAGTCGATGTAAGACGTGTGCGGCTCTGATTCGGTAGACTTGAGTACGACTTAGTTCAGCTTTGGGAGACCTGGAGCGACACTGGGAAGTGTGTCGTTGGTCTGTTCTGTGGAATACGACTCGATGCAAGTTGAGAAGAGATGAATTGCAACGAAGTGAAGAGATGAATCGCAACGAAGTATAGCTAACTGTAAACTGACAGATATTGTACAGTCTTCTACGCTACATGTTACAGTAACAAATTGTTAGAGTTAATTGTCATTAAAGTTATATGAAACTGAAAGTTGAGGTGTCAAGTTCTTTGCAGTGTTTTTATTTGTGTGCCTACTAATACATTTAGCCAGAAGATTCAGAAATACGTAACAATATTTTACTATACTTATTTTATCTTATAGGAATGTGTGAGTACACACTTGTACACAACCACGTTCCCCGTCATTACATTATGACTTTATTATGTATGTACATTGTACTATTTTATGTCGATGCTATATCTTGATATAGTATTATCAATATAAATAGAATTATATGCAAGAAAGAAAACAAAAATAGCAATCGCAATACGTATTTTTTTCCCACAAATTGTTTGTCACTTTATTTTTTTTAAACTTCCTTTTTTAGATTCCATACAAATTCTTAGTCAAGAGAAACACATTATGAGTCACACTGAAACTGAATATCAAGAGTATCTCTTAATGCTTGGATAATGTGACTAATGTGTTAAAGATTGGGTTCAAGACGGAAATGTACTTACAAAAGTTGTAGTGGTTATGAAGAACATGTACAAAGCTATTTTTTTGCTTCATAGCTTAAATTTTGTTGTGAATAAAAACAATGCGTTTCACAATTATACAATTTGTATTAGTACGAGTTTTGTTGTTTTTAGCGGCCCACTAAAGGGGAAAAGACGCTATCAGTTTTGTGTGAAATGTCTGTCTATCTGTCCGTCCGACATCATAATATTTTCGTCTATACAAAGTTATGCTGCAACGGCTACTTTTTTTCTTTTCTAAAAGGAAAAAATCCAATTTTTATATCACTTATGCAAGCAGTTTTTTTTCACAAAAATAAACCCCTTTTACAACTATTCACTATTAATAGTAACAAACACAGGAGGTTCTTTAGTAAAGTATATGATTGTTTACCGAATTTGTAACACATTTATGCAAATGGTTTTAGAATTTGTGTTTAAAAATATTTTTTGTTTACATTTGTATTGCTACGTTATGTAAGTTCTGTCATACGTACTACTGCATTTACCAAAAAAAAATCATATTGAATATTTTTAAGAGAAATAAATCTATTTAGTATGTATATAAGTTGGACATAATTTAAAACAACAATTAATACGTAGGTATTTATATTATCGCGGGAACTGCAATGACAGATTGAAGACATAGTACACTTAACTAAATAATTTTTTTTTAGGATTTGAATAAGAGATACCCTTTATCAAACAATTTGATCAATTAGATATTAATTATTAAACATTAGTTAGGCCGGGTTCGCATTAAACTTCACATTCACTTTCACTTTTACCTATCCTCTCGTCTGCTGAACCGTTGGGGCACCACACAAGATCCCTCAACCTTTTTTTCTTTATTCTTCTTTGACATTTGTCTTTGACATAATTTAATATTGATGTTATTTCTGAAAATATTGAAACCTGCCTTTTTACCTGCCTGCGTGGACCTCATGTTTACAATACCAATTATACCTTTTTGTCACTCAATGTGAAGTGACATGTGCTGGTACCGCTATGTAAACACACGAAGAAACATGTTCAAACAAACAAACAAAAAATATATAATTATTCCATTGATTAATAAAAATGCCGTAAAACATAAATCACATCAAAGGAATAGTAGAATACCTAGACTGACAAATAATATTGCTGTTAAATAAAACACAGTGAATAAGATCAATCATTGATATCAAATGAACAAATAGCAACAACTTCTAGCCTTGTTTTTCTTTTATAGTGTTTTAAAGGAATTTCCTAGACATTTACAAAAATTATGGACCTCTTCTTCGAAATTACAAATTTCCGTTGCCCCTGTAAGCTTTTTACAACACATCTTAAATGACCTCATTAATAAAGCTGTCATTTACATATAAACCTGTCATTTAGACGCCTCCTTTAGGTGGCCGATGAGAGCGCTAAGTAAGGGGGATTTCCTCATTTTCCTTTTTTTAACCATCACAGTCTCATGTAAGGATATGCACTCCTATTAATCTCTTTATGACAGCCCCGTTGGGGAACGGCGTGGCGGATTTTTTGTTGGACTGGGTTGATTGGTCTCTGTTCCATCATAACCCGAAGTAAGATATAAATAAAAGCCAGCGCAAGGTAAACCGACCGCATTATGGTTCGCTACAGTTATTCGCGTATCTAGTTCTACTAGAAGTTTTTACCAAGGTTCCACGTCTAGGTTTCGGAAACTGAATTGCTTACCCGACAGGAGCCAGTAGTGGTAGTTTGGCCAGTTTTAACACTTAAGCAAACAATCCGCAAAGCATTTATCCTGCTTATTTAGCTTTAGAAAGGCAGGCATTTTAGAAGTATTTTTAATAGAGCAAGGGAGCTTATCTGAATTTAAAACATCTAGCTATAGTTATCTTTGGAAGCCTATACAAACAAAGATATACAAAATGTTAAGTTGAATTTATGTTTCTAGTTAGTGTTGTCCATTATTTTAGTGTTACGTACCTCACTTCAGAGAATTTAGTAAATGAGAATAAATAGTCGAAACGAAATTTCACATTGTTAATTGTCTTAATCTAAATTAATTCTTATTTGGAATATAACATATATATATATATATATATATATATTGTCACTTGCATTTCACTGAAAAATGAAATGTGTATGTCTTTATCAAACCAAAAACCAAATATATAAAATATGTTTTCAAATAAAAAAAAATTGTAAATGAAGTTTTACTTAAATAAATAGTCGATTCTATTGTCACATATTTTTTTTTATAAATATTGTAACATAAAATTATAGACTAATACAATTTAAAAAAAATATACAATGCCAACTGTAAATTACAATATGTGTCAGCTAGAATAATAAGAGATTACTTGCAATACCGTAAAAGATAAATGAAACAAATGTTTCTATAAAGCCATACTACGCTTCAACAAGCAGTATACAGTTAGAAAATCTATAAAATACACAGATGAGTACTTTTCAATCAGTGTATGCCAAACTTTAACAAAAGAGATAATAGTATTCATATTGACATAAAATCATAACTGAATATTTGTATAACTTTAGCTGTAAAAACTAGTGCGTCAATATCTTACCGAAGAACCAAAACTACTGCTATCAAGATGGGAAAAATATATTGTTCGTGGAATTTTGAATCTATAAAATAGATATAAAAATATTTTCAATCATCATATTTTTAAAGACACTTAAATTGCCGTGCATTATATTTAAAAAAAAAGGCACGTCATAAGAATATCATTTAGATAGTCACTTACGACTGACAAAATTCCAATAAATTGTATATATATATATATATATAAATATATATTATCCAAGAATAATCTATACCATAAATTTTGTTGAAATATTTTTATATACCAAACTTTGGTGTTAGGAAGTTGCTTTCCTAAAGATCAGAAACATAATATTAACGATAATTAGATTTTGTATCGTTTTAGCTAGAAAATTAAAAGTAGTTTAACAAAGAAGTGCGATTTAAAACATATATATATATATATATGTATGGATTTATTTTTTATTTTTTTTAAAATCCTAAGCAACCGATTTCGATCATGAGATTTTGCAACGTTTTAGAAACAAAGTAATGGTTATCCATATTATATAAGTAGACGTTTCACCTAAGCTTAGCAAGCCACAATGCATAATGAAATGATATTTTTCCTTTCTCTCTAGTTTTTTATACATATATATAAATGGTTCTGGGGGAGGGGTAGTTTGAGCCAATACCCGGGGAAGTTCAAAGAGAGGAATCCTCACAAGAGAGACTAGAAATATCCATATTTCGCGGAGACAGAGACTATTACAGTAATTTTATCTAATCAAAAATATTTTAAATCATTGATGCCCACATTACAGCACATTTGGCACGCGATGAGCTTCCAACCGGCCCACCGAAACGTTGGCACAAATTTAAAAAATATTTTCTCCTCAGTTAAATAATTTTAAAAACAATTATATTCCCGACAATAAAAATACAAGAAAGAATGGCTCTTTTTTGAAGTATACAACATTAAACAGTTTTTTGAAACTAAACACATTCATAATTGGGAAATAAGAAGCGTGGTCGAGAGGCTAAGTTCGCTTGGACTTAACTTGTCTTGGCTACCTAGAAGGGGTCTCGAGGTTCGACACCCGACTCGGGCAGTGTTTGGCTGTAATTACATAAATAAAGTGTTGGACATAAAGTTCTAAAGTAGTTTGTAAAGAAAAAAAAACATAAATGATTAATTATAAAGTATTAATTATTATTAAAAATATAGTAAATAATTGAATTGGTAAATATATATTTTTCCTTGCAAATCTAGCTCAACAACTTACATTTATTCGGAGCATATGTATAACTTTGCACTTCAGGAAATAGTGGGTTTTCTGCTTTCTTATTTGTTTCTATGTATTTACAAGAAAAACATAAAAAAACATTTTTAAAAGTAAGTACCTCCTTTATACAACTAAATATTACAAATGTTGATTTACAAATATTCGATTCAAACTGGTTAAGGTATTTGTACTTTTTCACCGTCAGCTTAGTGACTCTAATCGTTACTAGTGAATTAATATTATGATTGTCATTTTCCAAGTTGTACTCGTGTTTATCAGTTGTGGTTATACTAGCCTCTTGTTTACCTTAATTTTCCTAACATAAAAAAGCTCCGTACATCAGAATTTCATTTTTGGCAAATAATTTAAACTATCTACAAGAATATATATATATTTTTTTTAAACTTTAAAAAATTAAGCTTTACCAAGTATGGAGGCACGGTGAGCGATAAAGCGCTTCATTTCTAAACCGGGGGTCCCGGGTTCGAATCCTGGTGAAGATTGGGCTTTTTAATTTCAGGGTCTTTGGGCGACTCTGAGTCTACCTCTAATGGGTACCTGGCATTAGTTAGTGAAAAGTAACGGCAGTTGTTTGTTGTGCTGGCCACATGACACCCTAGTTAACTATAGACCACAAAAACAGATAACTTTTGCATCACCAGCCCTATAGATCACTAAGTCTGAAATGGGAACTTTATTTTTGTTTTTCAAGTATAACTTACCGTCTAGCGAGAGGTAACATGTATACAGTGGTGTAGTATGTCGTATAACTTTTAATTCTCTATATTTCAAACTCCATTCTCCAATGTCATCTAACGTTACGTTTTCAATGGCAAATGTAAACTCGTAGATCTCTTCCTCCTTCTGTTTTAGTTTGGCTTTAAATCTTTCCGAATCCTGGCATATTAAGTTAGAGGAGCAAGCCAAAGTAGGCCACTCTGCTCCTTCTTTAAACAGTTGTATTTTAACCCTCCACCTAAAACATGCTTAAAACTGTAAGATATCGTTATTCTTTCATCCTCCTTTCTGACTGGACACAAATTGCAATCTATACTCATAAAGAAAAATAATACTTAATAAAGCACTTGATTGGTTTAAAATGAGGTATACATTTTTGAAATTATTTTACTGATAGTGTAAATAATAATGGCAGTTATTATCTACATTTTTAACGTTCTTTTCAAATGTTAACGCCTCTTTTTGGTTATCGATAAAATTTCTCCTCAATAATTCAAAAACTAAGAATATTTTTTTTAAAGATGTTGAACCGCCTGAACGGTTCTAAATCATAAAAAAAAGAAAAAATTAAAATCTTAAGAACAACATATTTATTTTCTTTTGATTAGTGTATTTGTTGACGAATTATTTTATTTGTTTCTGATTGCAATGAAGGAACAAATAATTTTTAATCAGAGAAACCCAAAAGCACCTCTCCATTCTATATTTTTATAAATTTATAAGCCACAAAACATTTTTCTCGTTTTTGATGTTTAATGACTGTGGGTTGGTAAGTGCATTGATTCACACAAATGCTAACGAATTAAGTCAAAAAATGTAAACTTAATAACCAATAAACTATGGATTTTTTTC
The DNA here is from genome assembly GCA_036873155.1 of Biomphalaria sudanica. Taxonomy (NCBI): domain Eukaryota; kingdom Metazoa; phylum Mollusca; class Gastropoda; family Planorbidae; genus Biomphalaria; species Biomphalaria sudanica. The sequence goes on along the minus strand of JAZGLO010000933.1, from coordinate 5,637,011 downwards.
AACTAATTCATTAATTTACAAATGAGAATTACCAATATCCGGAAGTTATAAAACAATAAAATAATATCACTTAGTTCTATACAATCGAACACATTTTTAATAAAAAAAAATTACTTTTACTACAAATTCTGAAGTACTTCTTAGACTCAGTGACTCACAACAACTAATGACCTCCGAGACCCAGTTCCTTTAATGTATCCTTTTAAAATCATTTGATTCAAAATTAAGAATGTTCTATTTACGAATATTGCTATAGCTCCTATGCACTACAAACCGCTGTTCGCGACTTTTTTCTAAACCAATTTCTTTGAATAAAGATTTTGTTCTTTGTACTGAACTTTTCTAGATAATGGAGAATGATTTCAAACTAAATAGCTATATCGATTCGTGTTCAGGGCCGGCCCTATCAAACGCGGGGCTCTATGCGAAACGGTCTGCATTTAAGTGTTGTTTCTTACATACATCACTTTCAATTGCCAGAATTGCTTTTGTTTAATCTACCTTCATGAATTGTTGACCTTAAGTAATTCTTCATTAGTTAGAGGAGAGAGATGCTTCTTTTACCAGATGCCAATAATACGGGTATTGTAAATTGCCGGGTTTTTTTTATCATGTGTATGATTGACGTTATTCATATTGAATTATACCCACAAATGACAATTTGACTATATTTCAGGAGATTTTAGGAGTTTTTTTGAGATTTAATAATCTCAGGACTTTTTCTTATATTTAGCAATACAAGAGATTTATTGGAGCTCCTATATTCGTTATAATGGTTTCATTTAAAAATGTACACCTAGAATTAGCGCTGGGTCTATTAAAGTGCAGGGTCACTGCGGTCGCATAGGTTGCAGTGGACTATGGCCGGCCATGGCTGTTTTTCAAGGAATCATGGCCTTAAACTTTTAAAAAATATTTTAAAATAAACTTAATACATACATATAGTTTGAAGTTTTAAAAGCGTACCTCCTTGGACAAGTAAAATAAAGATAATACTTGATAGATACACAAATCTCATTTTATATATTTTAATGTTCCTGTTAAATGACACATGTGACATTGAGTTAATATGTAATATTTCAGATCAAGCAATATGTATATATTTATTTAGATATATTACATTGTAAATAAAAGTATAAAGGACAAACAAGCTAATTCTGATATTGATTACGTGAAATCGTTCCAGTTATTTTCTGTTCTCCAAACTCCTCGGCTTAACTAATTGTCTGTTGCATCGAAGGGCGCAATGGAAAATTATCAATAGATCGTTTTAAAATATATTTTCTATTTATTAACTAAATACTGATTTTAATTTTGTGAAAAAAGAAAAAAAGATTTTTTAAACGAACTTCACTTTAGCTGTATGTTTAATTGTTTTAAAAAAATATTTATAACACGTAGTCTTCACTTATCCTCATTATACACTTGACAATCTTAATCATAATGATTAAAGCCTAGATCTAGATTTAGATTTAGATATACATTAAGGGCGTGACACCCAAGTAAAAATATGTACTTTGGGAATAACATGCAATAAAAAAAGACAATGGCTAAATATTGAAACATGTTTTTGACAATTAATAAATAGATCTTTTTTTATTTTGACTAAACATATTTAATTTGTTAATGAAATTCTATCAAAATGTTTTAAGTGTTATATCATTCTTAATATCAAAAGCTAAACATAAAACTTTACTTTCAGATGTATACCAGATGCATGCATGAATATAGACACTGCTTTGATTCAAAAAAATGTTTTCATCGAATTTACTTAACTAGTAGCTAACACTATAAGATCATGATGCCTACCAATACTTACCGTTCAACAAATGAATCCTATTCTTCACGCATTAAATATTGAAATCTCACATGTAATTAATGTAAATTTTGTAGAATCGGAAATTAAATAAGTGGCCATTGAGATTTCTAAACATGTTGAAGTAATGTGTAGTAATTTTATTTTTCTGTTTTGTAAAAGAAGCTGTAGCCAAGTTGAAGTAAATGTTACAATGAGTCAGTCAGTCGAATGATATACTTGAATATTTCAGGGGATTTTTCTTCTTGGTGTGTGCCAGTTTTATATGATCTGCAAAGGACATTATCCAAAGCAAAAAGAAAAGAACAACAGTTGGCAAACGAATGGTTCTGATGGGGACAATATAGTCTCTGATTTGCGAAAAAAAAAACAGTTTTTCTTTTGTTATAGACTATTTTAAACAAATTTGTATAAAAATAAAATTGAAATGTGTTATTTAATTTAATGTATTGTTGAGAAAAGTCCGCAATTGAAGTATTAAAAGACGTCTGTTATCTGGATGTGAAAATTAGAAAACAAGGATATTTCGCAACTAATACAATTGACAAGGAAGTCGTGGCTAGGATTGATGTGAAGAAGAAAAAAAGTGGAAGGAGTGCACGGACTGTTTCTTTAAAAGCAGAATATTTGACATTCTTAGACCATATTAACGAGTCTTAATGAAATTAAAAAAAATGTATGTAGATTAAACCCAGAGCTGAAATTAAATTTGTAATGTTAAAGAGTTTATATTGTTTTTGCAAATGATGTAAAGGATATTAAAGTCTAAATAAATGTAAGCAAGTAGCTTTGTAAATTTCTTAACAACACACCTGACACAGCACACACTGTTCAGATATACTAGGGAGAAAAAAAAAGATGATGAGATCAACTTAGTATCTTAAAATTTCTAGAAAAATGGCGATCTTGAATTGATAAGTGAAGTTCAGGGGTGTGAAAATCCAACTTAAATGTCTAGAACCATGGAGGAGTATGGTAAAAGTATTATGAATCAGCGTAACATTCACTTAATATATGTGTTTAACATTCTTTTTTTAGTAAATGCTTTTTGCATAGCATTTTTGGTACTATGGAAATGTTTTTTTTGTTCTGAAATTATAGCCACTAGAGGCTCAGTTTATAGTCTTTTACTTTACATATTAATACTTATTTATCATCTAATATATGAACTTGTGTAAAGTTGATACCTGCTCCTTTGTTCAAACTAATAGAAATACATTTTGAGTACATCAGCTTTACTAAAATAACAATAAAACTTTAGATTCAAACACGAAGAGCATTCACATACGAACATGCGCGCACACACACATCACCGTCGCTTTATAAGTTAGACTCTATCTAGTTCCCTGTGACATGTGACATCGGAACACTCTGAGTGAAAGTGGGATATAGGATAGAGACATTGAAAGGGATGGATGGAAAGAAAGTTTGAGATGCAGTGACATAGAATGATGAAAACAAAGGGAAAGAGGAAAAGCGACGAATGAAATATAGAAACGGCCTAACAGACTATCAATAACTTTCTATTCACTCTGGCAATAAATCAGCAAATCTATCATAAATGGACACTTGACCTCTACGCTATAAAGGATAGCTACATTCAAAAATCTTCTTGTACATTTATTTCCGAATGCACCCCCCCCCTACGAAACTACGAAAAAGATCAGTGAGAAATCAAATCTTTATGTTTAACACCAGTACTAAGATGTGATCATTTCAAATGAAATAAGTCTTTACATCTATATTTCAACAACTTTTATTAAAATACGAAACTTGATATTGCATATATAGATCGTTATAGAGTTTTTGCATAAACTGACACTTTTATCTTATTTTTTTACTGTTTTATATTGTTAACACATTTTGTTTTTATATATTTATGCAGACTTTTATTGGGCGCCTATAATTTTTGTTATGGTGAATTAATATCTATAAGGCCATTAACAAACTTAGTGATAATACATTTTATGCACCCAGAAAAACTGAACGCAAAACATCTAACAATAAAAAAAAATAAGGATAAAATAGATAAACGTATTGCTGGTAACTTACTTTCTACTTGCAAGCTGACGACCACGCCCTGTAAACACTAACAGAAGTGAAACTACAACCTGACAAAGCCTACCTACTTTCTCTCCTAGATGTAAGCTACGTATACACCTCCAGCCCACATGCTGACGGTCTTAAAGCCATTCGTTACTGTTTTGAATACCAGAGAATAAACACAAATCTCCACTGACATTGTAGTTCGCCTAACGGAGTTTGTACTAACTCTCAACTCCTTCGATTTTAATGGGCAAATTTTTGACTAAAATCAGTGGAGTAGCCTTGACTACGGCATTCGGTCCTTCTGATGCTTGCCTATTCATGGGCTTCTTAGAGCTTACTATTTGTTCACTCAATAAGGAATTTTATAGGAAATACATTGATGATGAGCTTGGCATAACATCTCTGCAGAGGATGAACTAATTAAATGTATTCAGCTCACTAATAACTTCAACCCCTCGACGGTTTACTTATACCATCTCTATCACTAGAATGAACTTTTTAGACATCCAAAAAGACCGAACCGAAAGTCCGTCAAAATTGACCAATTACAACTAATAAAGATTCTGATGGGTCGTACGTTTTTTTCTTGGTCCGGCTGGGTAACTTATATGAATGTTTTTTGCATCTCCAAGGCACAGTACCATAAAAAGAGGCAGACAAAGAGGTATGACTTTGAAAGAGATTCTGAGGCAAAGGACAGAGGGAGTTAAGGAGACAGTCCACAGATAATGTGTGGTGCCACAAGGGCTTCTCTGATTAATGGATAGGTGATGGTGAAGGAGATGGTGAAGGTGATAGTGAAGGTGATGGTGAAGGTGATGGTGATGGTGCAGGTGAAGGTGATGGTGAAGGTGACGTTGAAGGTTATGGTGATAGTAAAGGTGATGGGGAAGATGATGGTAGAGTTGATGGTGATGGTTAAGGTGATGGTTAAGGTGATGATGAAGATGATGGTACAGATGATGGTGATGGTGAAGGTAAAGGTGAAGCGAAGGTGATGGTGAGGGTTAAGGTGAAGCGAAGGTGATGGTGAAGGTGATGGTGAATGTGAAGATAAAAGTGAAGCGAAGATTAAGGTGAAGCGAAGGTGATGGTGAAGGTAAAGGTGAAGGTGAAGCGAAGGTGATGGCGATGGTGAAGGTGATGGTGAAGGTGATGGTGATGGTGCAGGTGATGGTGAAGGTGAAGGTAACGTTGAAGGTTATGGTGATAGAAAAGGTGATGGGGAATATGATGGTAGAGTTGATGGTGATGGTTAAGGTGTTGGTGAAGAAGATGGTGAAGATGATGGTGATGGTGAAGGTAAAGGTGAAGCGAAGATGATGGTGAAGGTGATGGTGATGGTGAAGGTTAAGGTGAAGCGAAGGTGATGGTGAAGGTGAAGCGAAGGTGAAGGTGAATGTGATGGCGATGGTGATGGTGAAGGTGATGGTGAGGTGATGGTGAAGGTGATAGTTGATGATGAAAAAATTAAATGTTCAATAAAGCTTTAACGTTTTTAAATGTTCTGAACACATTAAGGAGGAGGTTGGACAGTTCCATCTGCACAAAAACAATAGAGGCTTGTACCTCCATTGAAACCCATTTGGTACATGAATTGTTATTTATTGTTATATCCGCAAATGGCGCTCTTTTTCAAGTGCTTATTGATAGCATATGCCGACAATGTAATCATTCTGACTTAATGCAGCGCCCTTTCAGTCACAAGTAAATCTTACTTACACTGTGTTACCCACAATAGGAAATAAATTAGCACATCAAACATTGTGTCAAGTCAAATTATTTCGCCTGTGCGCTGAACTAAGATATTTTCATTTTCGAGATGGCCTACGTAGTAACTTTGTACATAGATCATAACTGATTATTCTGACGCACGTCAACACCTATATTTTTAAAAATATTTATCAACTTTGTCTGTCTGTCTGTCTGGCCAATTTTGTTTTAATTCTTTATTCTCCCTCACCCAATCTTGGATTAAGCTAAAGTTTTGCTAAATAAAAACAAAAGCCCAAAATCAAATTAATAAATAACTTTTGGTAATTATTTTGTTTGGTATCTTGAACAAGGGAAATAAATTTTGCTTGACAGATGTGTTGATATAAGTTGAATTAGTCCACTTGAGGAATTGAGCCTTCCGTAAACATTTGTATGCATAATGAGTACAATCGTGTAAACATTCTTCAAGGTACCTCCTAATCCCCCCCCTTTTTTTTTTTAAATTGGTCGACACAAGTGATAAGATTATAGCTCAATGAAAAAGCAAAAAGATAAACATAAACAATTCGTAAACATATTTCTTATCGTACATATTTATTATGTCTAGGTCAATAGGTAATGTAATTACACAACTGATCCAAACAAATTGATATAATTAGACTTAATATAATCTTTTTTTTAAAGTATTTCTTATGTTTTTTTCTAATTTAAAATGTAAATATATTTCTATTTAAAAGAATACTTTATGCTGAAATAAATAGTTAACAGAAACTTTCAACAGTGATAGCTCATATATTAACAAGTCTTTGCTTTGGCATATTTTCAAAGGATTTATCTTATCGCCTTATGTCAGATGAACAGTTTTACAGTCATGTTCAACAATTGCATAAAATAAGGTAAAATAGACGTTGTCTTCCTACGGCATAACATATACAAAACTGAATACAAATACTAAGTAAATAAACAGGTTTCTAATTCTTTAACTAATGAAAACATTTTTAAAAAATAAACGTCTTAAACGTTTTAATAGTAGATGCCAGCTTTATATTGTTATTGAGATGTCAATTTCCTTCTATTTACAAATGTGTGCGCCGTCAATCTTGACTCATAACTGACTGAGTTCTACTCCTTCCTCTTTTCTTTGACCTGTAATGCCAATCTGCTCATCTTATCGAAGTCCAATGAAGCATAAATGACACTGTCATTGCTTTGTGTGGTCTTGGAGGTTTGTAAACTCTGACCTTCAGACATATGCTCAAGGGTTGCGTATACTAAACCGTCTTCGGATAATTGTTTTGTAGAGCCCTGATGAAAAAATAAAGATACTGTAATGACTTAAAAGTAAGACGCTTAGAAGTCATGTTTAATTGGGGTGAGCGAAGGCACATTAAAAACAGAGAACGGAAATAGATTAGAGACAAGCTAACGGACGACAGAAGACCTCTAGTAGTAACACTTAGGAAAGGAAGTGTTTTCTTTAGCAGACTATATAACCTATGCCCTTTAATTAACTAGAAACAGAAACATCAATTCAAGTCAGATTAGATTCACGATCAAGTCAACAGATGTATCAACATCTCGCTCATCAATACTCTTGGAACCCACTAGGGACGTAATAGAAAAAAGTTGTCCTTCTTTTATTATCCATCCACTCTTACAGCTCTAGCGGATATGTTTGGACACTGTCCCCATCATCATTATCATTAAAACTGTATGAAAGGGAGGACATGACATGCTCAAATCATCTCTTGCTAAAAGCATGTGTAGGAACACTGTTGTTCTCGTAATGCACGAATTTCGCCATACAGACCATTAGCTTGTAATTTTCCAAGAACTGTCGAGACGGTGTTCAGCGGTGGCAACGGTCGAAAAGAATGTGGCACGGTTTCCTCTTCATCCTCTCAGTGGGAACATTGCGAATCGAAATATCTTATCTTTTTATCTTATATATTACAGACGTTACTTCCAAAAAGCACTAATGACAGATACTCATTATAGATGGGGGACTCAGGGGGGGCTCAATGTTCACGAAATTAAAAATCCCAGTCCTCATCAGGATTCAAACCTAGGACCCCGGTCTTGAAGCCAAGTGCTCTACCGCTCAGCCATCGCGTCTCCGTAAAGTAAAATTCGATTATTAAATGTTTTAACAATTAAAAAAAGTATTAGAACGCAAAACTCCTTGATTAAGACTACAAGCTGATTGATAAGAGATTGCAAAAGAAGATCTAGTCCACTTAACTAGGCCTATTTGAAAATCAATTATTTGAACGTGACACTAACATCAAAGCAGCATGCGCCAGGAGTGATTGTTTCTGATGGTAGTTGCCTTATGTTGGCATACAAGTCTTTGGTCAAATCAGGTAACGGATGGACAAACCACACAGTGTCCTGCGGAGCTACATCTACAAAGGACAGCTGCCCATCATGTGAGGTCACGTGACAATTTACGTATTTAGCTGAGGAAATCAATGAATTTTTTACAAATAGTTAATACGATTCTTTATACTCATTTTGTAATGAATTTAGCTATTGTGCAGGCAAGGAAATGAACTGATATGTGAATATTATATTTAGTAACAAACTAATCTAGGTTACTTTCTACTTATTTTTAGCTTTATTAGGGGTGAGAGTAATATGTCGCGATAAATTTTAGAGCTCTGTAAATGTGAACATATATCTACAAATAAAAAAAGCATGCCATTTTAAAACTAAGATATTGTAAAACTATTTTATGTGCACATAAACCACGGATGCTGAAATTAAAATAAAAAGAGGATTTACACGTAGTGCCACTTTCTTTTACTTACTCTCACCTCCCTTTAATATTTTTGACTCATTACAATTACGATTAATGAAACAATTATATTAAAAAGTAAATAATTCATTATTTACAAAAGCACATTTTGAATGCATAAGATGTTAATAATAACAGAATGTAACTATGTGATACACTTGCATATCTCTCGCAACTATAACCTAGATAAACTACGACTGCATCAGAGACCTGCTATTCGCAGATGACTGTGCCCTAAATGCCGCAAACGAAGACCTTCAAAAGAGCATGTACCTCTTTACTGACGCCTGCAAAAATTTTGGCATAACCATTAATTTGAAAAATACTGAAGTGTTGCATGAACCTCCTCCAAATAAAGCTGTCACAAAACCAGACATTGTCAGAGATGGGCAGAGCAAATGTCAAAACGTTTTTCTATCTGGGAAGCACCATATCAGCAAATGCCAACCTAGATGATGAGGTCGACTTCCGTATTACTCGTGCCACTGCTGCTCCTCATGGCCAGAAGCTGTGAGTCTCGGAATCTAGGAATTTGAAGCAAGAAGAGTGGCCAGGGTGAAAGAGCGCCGGATCAACACAAAGCTGAGAGAAGAAGCAGGCCTATCTGCAGCTGACCTAACCCACGTATGTTACATATGCGCCGGCTTTTTTTAAAGCGAGGATTGGACTTTACAGCCATCTTCAAGTCCATAGGAAATGAGAAATGTGCTCATCTTCGACCACCAAGAAGGAGTTATATAACCATCCATTAACATATTGTATTCGGGTAGGTGGTAAAGAGTATTCTGGTGCAGACAAAAAGCAGTCCGGTCTTTCGCTTGCTTTGTTTGTATAATATAAGATTAAGAATTGTCAGTGGTGGAGGTCAGAAAAGAGAGAATTGTCTTGTAATAAATGTTTAAACAAGTCAAAGAAGTAAATTTATTGACAAGGGCGTTCTTACACAAATAACTTGTGAATGATGTTTCGTCACGTCAGAATGTTTATAGAATAAATTGAAAAGCAACAGGACACAAGAACACCTGCAACTGGCTGCAAGGTTCCATATTTAAAGTTGTTGATTAACCCTTTAGAAAAGTGTGGTAGTTCAGCCTCAAAACACTAGAATTGTAATTCTATTCTGTACTCACTCTATTAAAAAAAAAACTCAGCACTTTAAGGGTTATATTTGTTGATGAGGGCCTTTTATTTTATTCTTACAACAAAATCATTCATGTTGCTTGTTTCACTATTTTCATTAGATCAAACTGTTTTGAAATCACGTAGTTAGGTTTTCTAGTCTCATTAAGTTTGGAGTTTACAATCGTTGGTATAACTTGACCTATTTTAGCAGCTTGCGTGAAGTATTTGGTGCATTATCGAAACTTAAATTATTATGAGAGCAGGTAATGATAGATATACACAATATACTGAATATAGCAATCCATTTGTGAGCAAAGTGATACAGAATGTCAAGGGGTATTGCTTACCTTCCAGTCTTCTAGTGCTGGAATAATAAAAATGCAATAAATCAATTGGATTTCTAAATACAGGAGCAACGATGTATATTAACACTAAGTGTCTTATTCTAAAGTGAGAAGGTAGTGGCGTAGTTAGGGATATGAGGGCACGGTAAAGGGGGGGGGGCCTTGAATTTGGCTTTTTGACATTCGACTCCTTGACATAAGACAATATTTCATGTAAAACAAATTTCGAAGACTCATTTTCCGCGGAGATGTTCAATTGTGGACCCCCACCCTAGCTACGCCACTGTGATTAGTAAATCATACTTAGAAAGAGCTAAAAGAAGTTAAAAAGAACATGAGTTTAAAACTCGACAAAAAATGTTGCTGACTAAGGGAAAGATAATTTAGCGCTCGTGTCAATGATCTACTGATGAAAAGGATGCCATGTGGCCAACCGAAAGACCAACTACCTCCGATTATCTCATAAAATGTCCCTGTCTTCACTGGCATTGGACCTCGCGAATGCTCAGTTCAAAAGCCAAAGGTCTTTACAAATTAGCAACAGTTAGAGAAAGTGAATTTTACGTAGAGAGTACAGAGAGACATAAATAGATCTAGAGCAAATAGAGCAAGAGCGGGGGCTGTATTCCATATACTCTCAACGAAATCGGGAGGCATAAGATAATGCTGTATAAATAAATAAAGATAGATAGATAGATACATTAGATAAAAAAAAAGAAAGAGAGAAGTGCAAATGTATACAAAAAGAAGGCTTGTAGAACATTAAAAGAACATAAAAAAAAATATGCTTAAAGGCGTGTAAAGGAAAGGGAGAATATCTGTAAGGCAGTTAAATCAGCAATGCATGTTAGAATAATAAACAAGTGTATTCTTTAAAACCATAATGCAAAAGAGTGAAAACATTTAAGCAGAAAGAGAGTACCAGAGCATACAGATAGAAAGAGAGGGAGAGAGACACGAAGAGAGAGAGCAAAAGAGAGCGGAAAGAAAGCGAGTGAGATATAGTAGAGAAAGAGAGAAAGCGAGCAAGAGAGAAATGAAACTTACGACAAATTAAAAAGCCAGTGATTGCATATAATTTCTTTATTTTAATTAGAAAACTAAGGTTAATTTAATTTGATCAAGGTTATTCCACCGATTCACTAATGACTACGTGGCTCAAAACCAAGATGCACTAACTTACTTTAAGTCACTATCTTGATTTATTTTACCTAAAATTGAAAGTAAAGATATGTCACATTAAACTTATTATACTACTAGTACAATAACAACATATGAAAACATTTAAGCAGAAAGAGAGTACCAGTGCATAGAGATAGAAAGAGAGGGAGAGAGAAACGAAGAGAGAGCGGAAAGAAAGCGAGTGAGGATGGCTGCCTGGTCGTGCGGTTTGCGCGCTGGACTATCGTTCGGATTTATCGATGGCCGAGGGTTCAAATCCTGCCCGCTCCCATCCCCCGTCATCCTGCGGGAGGTTTGGACTAGGAAGTAAACTATCTTCAACTCTGAAGGAACATCCGAAACATGTAAAACAACATATATGCATAATCTAAAACTATATTTACTTATTTCAGATTGATAAATCTAATATACATATTTCAAATCCCCACTTAGAAGACGGTTGGCTGCCTGGTCTTGCGGTATACTCTCGAATCAAATGAAGATAAATAAAAAAATTTATTCCAAACCCCCTGCAGAACTAGGGGGGGGGGAGAAAAAATCGGGCAGATCATCAACCCATGACCATCGAGAAGTCCGAACGACAGTCCAGCGTGCATACTACACGGACAGCCATATAAGACAGCAGAGGCTATAATTCGAACTCGGGACAATTATAACGACAGATCAAAGAGCGTAACTCTCGAACAGACAGATACCTTAAGTAATGAATTATTTGACGATCCATGTACAGACATTTTTCAGTATATTTTCATGTATTTCAAAAGTGTACATTTCAATTGTTTTTCTAAGTTCATAGTAGAAACATAACATTATTTTTCACAGAAACAAATCCATACTGGTAAAATTTTCAGCGTCCTAGAAATGAATGGAGAAAGACGGTCGACAAATCTTGTGTGGTGCCGCAACGGTCCAACGAACTAAGAGATAGATGAAGGACTGACCTTTCAATTCAACACTCTCTATACGTCGTCGACTGATTATGGGTTCTATTAGTCAAAGTTAAAAAAAAACAAAAGGCGGGAAGTTTAGGGACCGACTAGTCACAGCAAAAGTGTATTCGGACCGCTCGACATACTATGGTTTAGAGACCCACTGTAATATGTCTTTAAAAGCAGTTCAAATTAGTCGCTAAGTCAGTCAATCAGAAATATAGATGAAGAGAAAAGGATGGGTCAGTTCGTTTTAATCATATTATCGGCAGCAGTCTTTGAAACATTAATAAAAAAACGCTATTAGACGATCAAGTCGCCATGCACTGTAATAAAGAGTCCCGATGTCAGTGGTCTGTGAAAGCGGTCAAAGTTCAAATTCGCGCTAAGTAATTCAAGTAGAAATGAAGACTAAGCGAAAATGCGAGGTCAATTTACTTGGTTACACGGCAGCGGTCTGTGAAATATTTAAAAAGCGCTATTGGACTTTCAGTCGCCAAGCAGTCAAGCGTAGAATTTTTAAGGCTGTAAAAACTATTTGTTTGTTATTAATATAGATGTTAGTTAAAACAAAAACAACTATCCATCTTCTCTAATAATAATATTGCCCGGAATTGGGCCACATAAAAATGTAATTTTATTTTGTAAAAACCTGAGTTCAGTCTTTTCAATTCAAGAGTTGCCTTACTTTATTTAAAGAATTAATGTGAATGTCTATATGTGTTTAAAGAATGTACTCATGAACAATAACAGCAAACTAATAGAAAGGAAATTGCAAAGAAAAACAAAGTCTAGAAATGTAATAAAGAGAAAACCCGAACTATATCTATTTGAACAAGAAAGAAAGATAGAGTGAGAAGGATCGAGGGAGAGAGAGAGAAGAGGAAGAGAAGGAGGTAGTGGAAAGAAAAAGAGTAGGGATGGAAATAGTGGCAGAGAAAGAGAAGGAGGAAGATAATAACATAGAGGCAGAAAGAGAGACAGAGAGATAGACGGCTATAGAGAGCAGAGAAAGAAAGATACATAGATAGAAAGATAGATAAATAATCTACCAATTAACACTAATTCCAATAATGTATTACCTAACTGATATTTTTTTGTAGCTCTGAAAATACAAACATAACACAAGACGCCAGTGATAGGTACAACGATGAGTAAAAACAAGAGTGGTAACAGGGTAAGTGTGGTACTCTTTGCAAAGCTTTTAGAGACTGTATCTGTAACGAAAATAAAATGACAAGTAGTTACCATATAATGAGTTTCTACTAAATTATATTAAGAATAGGAATTTCCTAGACCCACATAGGCTCTACTAACTTAAATAAATCAAATAACCTCACTATATCGACTAGTAACTCATCATAATTATCGGTTGTTATTTTGAATTAAGGAGCCTTTTGCGAAGGTCAAAGCTTTGATTCAGGACATATTTTGCTAGTAGATAAAGTGTTAAGGGGCTTTAAAAGTGGACAATTCCAAATGTCCGCGCTTTGAGGTCTTTCTTGAACCCTAATTTTTTTTTCCAGACTCTCCGAGACCAGACCGCATTGTTTGTTTTATTTTTTTTCCATGTTTCGGATGTTCCTTAAGATTTGAAGATAATTATATCCTAGTCAAACCTCCCGCAGCACAAAGGGGGATAGAAGCGGGCAGGGTTTCAACCAGGGAACATCGATAAGTAAGAACGACAGCCCAGGGCGCAAACTTAACTACCAGGCAGCCTTCCCATCCGTTGCAAGACATAATATGCGTACAATCTATACAGAATAATTGTGGAAAACAAAAGAGATTAAAAGGTAAAAGTAAGAAAAAAAATAAAAAGGGAGAAAGAAAAAGAGAGTGAGATAGAGGAGGGCGAATACAAGAAAAAGAGAGTGAGATAGAGGAGGGCAAATACAAGAAAAAGAGAGTGAGATAGAGGAGGGCAAATACAAGAAAAAGAGAGTGAGATAGAGGAGGGCAAATACAAGAAAAAGAGAGTGAGATAGAGGAGGGCAAATACAAGAAAAAGAGAGTGAGATAGAGGAGGGCAAATACAAGAAAAAGAGAGTGAGATAGAAAGGGCAAATACAAGAAAAAGAGAGTGAGATAGAGGAGGGCAAATACAAGAAAAAGAGAGTGAGATAGAGAGGGCAAATACAAGAAAAAGAGAGTGAATCTCCATTTTTAGACCTTCCAATCTATAGGGCAGATGATGTTAAGGTCATTTGTTTTGGTAACCAACGGTTAACGAGCAGCGTATCATGTGGTCAGCACAACGACCAACTGCCTTTACTTTCCCCAACTAAAGTGAGGTACCTCAAGAAACAGTCTTGGGTCCACTACTATTTTTAATTTACATAAATGATTTACCAAATTGCATTAGTTCAGGAACAAAAGTCAGATTATTTGCAGACGATTGCATAATATATAGAACAATAAAAACAAAACAAGACACATATATTTTACAAAGAGAATTAGATGAATTACAGAAATGGGAATCAAATTGGAGCATGTCTTTCCACCCAGAAAAATGTCAGTTGTTAAGAGTAACAAAAAAAATTAAAAAAATTAATTCCACTTATCTTATTCATAGCAAACCAGTAACACAGACTAAAAACTCAAAATACCTAGGTGTTATAATAAATGAAAAACTGTCATGGAATCCACATATTGATGAAACTATTAAAAAATCCAACAAAGCATTAGGGTTTATTAAAAGAAATTTCTATAAATCAAATAAGAACATAAAACTAAAATGTTATTTAACCTTGGTTAGGCCAATAATAGAATATGCATCCACCGTGTGGGACCCCTCAACTCAAGAAAACATTAAGAAACTGGAACAAACACAAAATAGAGCAGTGAGATTCATAACAAACGAATATTCACATTTGACTAGGGTAACACCATTAGTAAAATCACTAAATTTAGAAAGCCTTCAGGACAGAAGACTCAAAAGTAAAGTAGCAATTATACATAAAACACTGAACCATAATCTTCAAATACAAAAACAAAATTTAATAAAATACTCTGAAAGACACAAAAATAAAGGCACATTCCTCGTCCCATATGCTAGGACAAATTTGTACAAATACTCCTTCTTCCCTAGTGCTATTAGAGCATGGAATGGGTTGCCTGAGCTAGCCAGAAAAACCAGTGACTTGGCAGAATTTAAGTCATTGGTTAATATGCATGACTAAATGCATGACGCGTAGGACGTAATCATCTTCTTTTTTGAAGTAACGTCTGTATTATATAAGATATATAAGACTTTGTTGGACTCAGAGGCGCCCTAAAAATACCGAAATTCAAAATCCCTGTCTTCACAAAGTTTCAAATATATATATATATATATATATATATATATATATATATATATATATACATATTAAAATAGAGATAAAGATACAACATAAACAAGATTACAAGGGAGTTTGAGTTATTACACAAACTCAGAGGCGACGCCCGTCAGAGTCGGATCCATGTCGGATCCGCCTATTCGCAAGGAATATTTAAAACGTAATTTTATTTTGGTGGTCCAAAGAAATAATGTTTCAAAGATTCATTTGCTGTTGTAAAAATGTTTTTTTTTAGTTTTAAATGTTTCGGATGTTCCTTCTAAATTAAATATAATTAACTTCTCGCAGGATGGGGGCACTATACAAAAAAAATTTTAAAAAATACGCTACTGCACGAAAATCGCTTCATAGAAAGTTTATTAAAAAATGTGCGTGATTTTTACATACAAAGTGCATTCTTAGACTTTATAAAGAAACATGTTTTCTTTTAATTTGAGCAGCTAGTTGACCAGAAAAAAAACAAGAACACCTTTAACTAATAATTATATTTGTTGTAAACATTTCGTGTACATTTTATAAATATATTTGACTTATTGATACTGAAAATACAGATAAATGTGTCCTTCTTTGTTAGCTTATTGTAATATTGCCTCCCTTACATTTACATAATTGTTTTAGAATTGGTGTACTTAAAAAAAAATCGCTTGCAAAATTATTTTGATAAATTAAACGTTTTGCTTTTAGAAAACCAAAAGTAGCCGTTACACCTAAACGTTGCAAGTCACAACACATGGGGAAATAATAGTTGTCATTTCTCTTCTAGTTTTCGAGATCTTAGTGTGACAGATGTACAGACGACATTTTGCACAGACCTAATAGCGGCTTTTCCCCTTACGGGTGCCGCTAACAAGGAAAGAGACACGATCCTATTGATAGGGAGGTCAAAATAATAAAAAAGAAAAAGTTTTAATAACAACAAGAGAATAGAAGATAAATGTGTTCTTCACTACAGACTTGTACTCGACGAAATAAAACATATTGTTACGAATCTCACTATCTAGGCTCTCTGCAAACTGCACCATACACCAGCAACTTAAAGAACTTGACAACTCAGGGCTCCAAAGTAACGTAACACTTTAACTGTTGAATAAATCACAGCCAATATTGTACAATTGGCAGCACGTAACACAAGACTGTACAAATATCTCTCAGATAACACCGTACCGCCGTATCAACTCTTGCACTGGCCTCTCCGTTTCGTTCCGGGCTTGCACTGGGTTGAACAGTTCAGGACTGACTTCACACACTAGGCTCGTTGTGTCGGACTCGATCACAGACCAAGATCAAGACGCCGTTCGTCTTAACTGTACTTGATAGTACTCCGCACTGAACCGTCGTAATGCTCCGTACAGAACCACACCGCTGAACTGTGCTGTAGTCGACCATGTTCTGAACTCTTGTCGTGAACCTCCTTTCTGAACCTTGCTGTATTAAGCCATTTTTCTCAACCGTCTTGACTGAGACACCTCCGCTCTTATATAGGGTCCCTACTGGCCTTCTCGAACCGGACAGAACGCCGCTCGACGTTTCTAGGTGGTCAGATGACTACAACTCTCGTGACGCTCCTGAGCTCTGTTCACGACGGCGATCCTTCCCGAACCGTCCTGTTGACACTCGACTCGGCTGACCGTCGTAACTCGTCACGGTTGACCGCTCGTCTAGCGCTGGGGCGATTTTCGTCGGCTGACTACACTCACACCACTACCCCTCTCTGTGCCACCACCAGGTTTATAACAATATAATATAAAAGGCTGACTCTTCTGAAACAACAAATAATGCACTAATTGTTGAAGTCCGTGGCGCTCAAACTGCAAAACATTGGTGCATCCGATCCATGTCTTAGTGCTGCCTGGCCAGAGTCGTAGTGAGAAAAACGTGCATCCGGAGCAAGGAACATTATTTGTGCCCCCGCCCCCATTTAGCTTGAACATCACATAGAAATATAGGCTGCGTGTGTCACTCACATGAAGGTGCGATAGGGACTTCGTGCCTCCTTTGATTCCCCCACTACGCCTCTGTATCAGGCCCCTCCAAATGCCGTCTGATCACGTAGATTCATAGAACCTTACAGAAAGGTCCAATAAGAATTTATTGATTTGATAAGGGAAATGCATTTCCCCTACCCATTGCATGCTGATAAAAAAACATAATTTGTTAAAGACTCCTATCTATCTATCTATCTATCTATCTATCTATCTATCTATCTATCTATCTATCTATCTATCTATCTATCTATCTATCTATCTATCTATCTATCTTTCTATAATTGCTTTATTGTTTTCAATGATCGTTACCTGCACTGCCCTCAGAACCGCCTCGAGAGTTGTGGCCGCCTGAGTGCCAAATTTTTAATTGATACCACCAACCTTTTTTTCTTTCTAGAAAAAAAAAATCATTATGCAGAGCTGAAAATTGTCCAAAAAGCGCCCTTTGATATAAATCCATTTTCGTAGACCATTCTTTTCATATTCGAACCGTTGTCGTATCCCTCCATCAATTTCAACTTAGATTTGTTTTCTTCTACGATGTCACAAAGTCCTTCTCCAGTTGTCTCAGTAATTGGGCGAAACCCCAGCAAATTGTAATGTATTTCAAAAGGAGTTTTAAGGACCATAAAAAGCAGAATAAATTCCTCGAAATATAAAAGCCAATGAAAGTGAATCTTTTTCAATGTATCGTAATTTTTTAGAATAATTTTCACGATTGTATTTTGGAGAGATGTTCATTGTCCTCACAATCATCTAAAGTACTCGGATTCGGAAGTGCTTACAAATAGCAGTTTTTCTCAGACATTTGCAGGTGCGACCCCTACACAAGAAAATGTTATTTCTAGCCCTCCATAGAAGCTGGGAACCTAGAGGAGCGATGTAGGCTCCCACAGTGAGGTCCGTGAATTTATTTTAAAGAATTATTGAAAAAGAGAAGAAACATATTCATAATTGTTACATAATTACTTGATTTTATTTTTCACTCATATTAATGTAGCACTATGTTTAGAATCCAAATTTACATAATGAAATTTCACAAAATAACTCCTTTGTTGTTGTTTTTTTTTGTTCAGAAATAGTGTTGCATATACACTTTTAAAGCATTGTAAAAAGTTTTCCCTGAAGATGGAAATGAAGATGTGGAGGGTTTCCGCTAAAGTTGGCAAGGCGTCTGATATCGGGACGGGCCCGGCGCATTCCGGCGTTGTCAACTTCAGTAATTGTTTCTCCTGGAGTCTAAAACTTTTTTTTTTCAGTAAGAAGAGAGAAAATCGAAAACGCCAATGTTGATGTGTTTTCTTTCAGAATGCAATTGTCATCTTAGTAAAAAAAAAAATCAAGTGCCTGTCAATCTGAATGAAAATTCTAGGTAGTGCATAGACTTCTGCAATTTTAGGATGATCTTCATGGACCATTTTTTTCCACAAGTCATCACTATAATAAATTGCAAAAGTTGAAAGAGATTCGACCATTCTGAGACAAGAAAATCCGGATGAATCACATTGGCGAGACGTTTTGCATAAATCTCGAGAAAATAGTCTACATATGAGAGGGTCTTATTAGAAGATAAAACGACGTCTTTTACTTATATTTTAATTTGTAAAACGTTGGTAATTAAATAGCTTTAATAATATTCAGACTTGGATTAATAAGTACAATGAAAATAAATTATGTTTTTTTGCCGCCCCACTACCTTGTTGGTCGGTCGTTGGCTTGTAGCTCCGAACTGCTAATACAGCTGAACCGATGTAGGCATGGTATATTTTTAATAAATAAACTGTAAATAACTTAAACTAACTTCTCTTGTGAACAAAAACTCAATATAACTGTTAAAACTATGTACTGGGATTTAACGTGCTTAAGTAACAGCAATTAAAAAGGTAAGTGAACATGTTTAAAACATTGAATTTTAAATGACTAGATCTACTTACAGGGCGGAATATTCAAATCAACAATAATGGTTATAGATCTACGTAGTAAGTACACAGACAAATATGTTGACTGATCTGCTTCATAAGTGTCAATGAAAACTAATACTATGTACGAATATTGTTTTTTTTAAATGTTTTTTTGTTCTTTAAGTTTTTATAAGGATAATTGAATAAATAGAACTTATATAAAGTATTTAAATATTAAAGTAATTGTTTTATTCAACTAAACATTTATATAAAAAACATTATCCTTGAAATAATTGATTTGGCCGCCCCTAAACTTCGGCCCCCTGCGTGCCATGCAATCATTGCACAATATGTAGCAATCTGCCCAGTGGCGTAACAAAGAGGGCGGGAGAATTTTAAGATCACCCCTCTGCCCCTACCTGGGGGGGGGGCAAATGGGTGTCCGAAATGTATTTGTAAATACATAAATTAATATATTTGATTGACAAATAGTGACAACGGGTGTCTTTTTTTTAAAAACATTTATGGATTAAATTTATAACAAAGACTAAACCTAGATCTAGGTCTATCAGTACGTTGACCTTGTTGACATTATTAAATATTTTTTCCCACAGAGATCAAAGTTGTTTTTTTTTAAAGCTAGTTTTAAAATTTAAACTTTGTTGCCACGATCGAAAATACTTACTGTTTTGTCGAGTTGACCTTAATATTGTGACATTGACATGAACCTTCTGAGATCTCAACCCTACTTTAGCAGTGGAATTCTTTTGTGTCTTGCAGTCAATCTTGTTTGCTATTAAGTTGACCTGGAACCATTCATTGTAACTCAAAGGTTTTAGTTCATAGTGTGATTCTGCTTTGGTGTTGTTTGTAATGAGTCTATCTTCCCAGGACAGTTCAAACTTGTTGCTTATTTTGACAGACTTACAGAGTGTCAGTGTGCTATTGGTCTCTGTTTGGTTCACACAGTCAATGTAGACAGATGGTGCACAATTACTAAATATTGCTGGAAATGTCAATATCTTGTTATATATTTCAAAAAGTTTACATATTATAAAAGAAAACACAATTATGTATAACTGATATATAATATATACATATATATATATATATATATATATATATATATATATATATATATATAAATATATATATATATATATATATATATATATATATATATATATATATATATATATATATCATGGGCGTAGCCAGGATTTTTTTTCGGGGGGGTGATTCCCTCCTTCCCCCCTCCCGCGAAAAAATATTTATATGTATGTATGTGTACATAATCCTTATTACATTCTGACCTTTCATTCTTTCGGAAGACGTTTATTGTGCCCTAGAATAGGTTCTTC
Source organism: Biomphalaria sudanica (assembly GCA_036873155.1). Classification (NCBI taxonomy): domain Eukaryota; kingdom Metazoa; phylum Mollusca; class Gastropoda; family Planorbidae; genus Biomphalaria; species Biomphalaria sudanica. The sequence goes on along the minus strand of JAZGLO010000933.1, from coordinate 5,616,468 downwards.
CTGTAGTTAGTGGAAAAAATTTTGACTCTCCGCCATTGCTAGCAAGGGGGTCCGGGGAGAGCGAAGCCCCGCCGCCAAACACTATTTCTGGCATTAAAAGCCAACAAAATACATATTCTGAGGTATCTACAGTGTATTTTCCTGCTATTAGAAAGTTTTATTGCAAAAACCTAATGTGCTATTCTTACTGACTTAGAACCTCGGCGCATTTGCCGTCAAGCTTTCTCCACAAAAATCTGTCACTGGTAATGTCTGAAGCCTCTTTCCACTTGCTATGAGGACCTCCATGAATGTGTGGAGCCAAGTTGTACTAGGATGTCATCGCATCTATTCTTATGCGTAATTCACTTTGTCGGAGAACATGTCCAGCAAACCTCATGCGATGCTCTATCACAATCTTAACAAGGGGTCAACTCCCAGTTTGTCATAGGATGTCCTTGATTTAGACCCGATCTCTATAACTGACTCCTAAAATCTGTCTTAGCCATCTTTGTTGAGCCACATTTAGTGTTTTTTAATTTCGGCAGATGATTATTCACTGCAGTTTATTAATAGAACCCCACCACTTTTAGAAATGTCTAACCTCTCTTGAATACGCTCTTGGAATTAGGTGACTGTAGTTTGTTTTAGATTTTATATCGAAAAGAGATGTTTTATCGTCAAAATCATCTGTTGGGGGTTTTAAACTAAAAAATATCTGGAGTTATTGTATTTTTTTTAAATTCAAAACCCCATTTAGCTATGGTCATAGATTTTGGTAACTGTAGTTTGCTTTAGAATAATATTGAAGATAAAGGCTTTCCACCTCAAACGTTCTGTAAGGGGATTTTAAACTCAAAACCATCTGGAGGGGTTTTAATCTTTAAAAAAAAAGCCATGTATTGGAGAGGGGTTTAAACCCAAAACTCCCAATTGGCTTTCTTTCCGCTCAAATAATTATAGTGTGTAATTTGCTTTTTTTTATAATGAAGATGTATTATTTAGCATCAAACCCGTCTGAAAGGGGTTTAAACTCAAAACTCTATTGGTAACGCACAATATTTTGAGGGTGTAATTGGCTTTTTCTTTATATTGAAAATGTTTTTTTTAGCTTTAAACTCCGCTGGAGTGGAGTTAAAACTCAAAACCCTTTTGACTACTCTTATAAAATTGTGAGTGTATAATTTACTTTTTTTTTGTAATATTGAAGAGATATTTTTTACCTTCTAACCCAGCTGAAAGGGGGTTTAAACTCAAAACTGAGTCAAAACCCATTTAGCTACGCTCATAACATTTCGAGTGTGTAATTTGCCTTTTCATATCGAAATTTTTAAAGGGGTTTTAAAATCAAAATCTTCAACTGTGCCCTTGGAATTTGGGCATTGTCGTTTGCATTTTTTTTGTTTTGTTTTATAGAAGAGGGCAAAACTGCAAAAAGCCTGGTAGGGAGTTTTAAACTCAAAACCTCCTGGTAGGGGGTTCTAAACTCAAGAACCCCTGGTAGGGGGTTTTAAACTCGTAACCCCTGGAAGGGGTTTTAAACTCAAAACTCCCAGGTAAGGGGTTTTAAACTCAAAACCCCCTGGTAGGGGGTTTTAAACTCAAAAAACATTTGCTGTGCTGGGGCAAGTGATGGTTTAGAAGTATTAAAATCTCACTTAAAATAAACAAAACTAAAGGAAAAAATCAGTCAATTCCTCACCCCTCCCCTGCGGGGGGGGGATTTCATTTCGCTACGCCCATGATATATATATATATATATATATATATATATATATATATATATATATATATATATATATATATATATATATATATATATATATATATATATATATATATATATATATATATATATATAGACCTACATTATTTTTACAAAGCTTAAGTCAACTCACTTAATTTGTGTACATATCTATTGTCTATCTATTGGTCTGTTTGTCTGGTAAAAATTTTAAACATGTTATTTCTCCTACCTACATTCTCGATCAAGATGAAACTATTTACAGTTTTTCTTTGGCGTAGAAAAGCCAATGATCAATACGAAGCAATACCAGTCAATACATTTGTTACTGATTATTAATTATTTTACTAATACCAGCTAAAGAAATATATTCTTCAGTATTCAAAGATACGGCTAAATATATAGGGTTTCTTCTCGTAAATTAATTAACCACTTTATTTCTCTCACACCCATTCACAGACCAAGATGAAACTTAAAACAATTAAACTATTTTTTTTAAACAGAAATAAACGCAGACTAATAAATAGACTGAATTTTCAAAGACTTCTCCGTTAGTAGGCGTAGACAATGAAAAGCTCGATGTTTTACGTCACATCCATTCAAGTACTTTTTACAAACCATCAACACAAATAATGAGGTTATCTAAGCATATTAGCTCTAGATACTTAGAAATTTTAAACATTTTAAACTTAGATTATTTTTTATTACTTACTGGTTATATAGATTTTAATAAATACCTAAACTAACAAAGAGCTTTCAACTAAAAAAAAACACAAACCTAACTGGAGTGTGTATTCTTTGCTCGATGATGGCATCTGTAGGATATATTTTTCTAGGGACTCATCCAATATCTGAACTTGTAGATAGTTGATACCTTCTTCTTTGTCCAATTTTCTGGCGACCAGAATTCTACTGTTATTATTGGTTGAGATCGAAAATGTTTCATTATTTATGGTTACACTTGTGTCGAGGGTGCCAAATGTCTTCAGACAAAACGTACTATTTGCGGGGTTATCTATGTGTCCTTGATTAGCTGAATCAGTTTTACACACTGACTTCTGAACTTCTGGAGTATATATATAATAAAATATAAAAAAAATAACTCAGGTATACATTTCGAATGCAGTCTTATTGAATCAATTATGTTTAGTTCTGTGGAATGACCATAGCCCTTTTACACTCTCTATATTAAAACATCGCAAAAAGTTCTTCTTATCTTATATGATACAGACGTTTCTTCAATATAGAAGATGGTTACGTCCTAGGCGTCTCGCATCTATTCTTGCATGTTAAACTCTTTCTCTTCTGATTGACGATACCATCGTTGATTTTACCCAATTACATTAACTTATTTTTGGGGTTTTTAAACTTTTAGTTGTTTTCTATTAGAAGAGCATACATTTATATATATATCAATTATAACATGTTCTGATTAAAAGAAAATTATTATTGAAGTTTAACCTTAATGAGGCTAGTGAAATAAAAATGGGAAAATTAATAATTCCTTCAGAACATGAAATATAATTACGGAGAGATGGAGTTGACGTTAACCAATGTCTTAAATTCTGCCTAGTCACTTTTTTTTTGGCTAGCTCAGGTAACCCATTCCATGCATATGTAACGAGAAATGTAACTTTATCTTAGTGTTATCTACTGTAAGTTATAACAGAAAAAAAAACAGGTTATGTAAAAATACTGAATGGTATTAATTTTATTATTATTAATATATTTATTATATGTATATGTATATAACGAACGAGCACTGTCGGAGTGGAGGTTCGTTAAAGAGAAACAAAATTCATTGTAGTCCCTTTATCAGGAATTTTCTGCTGATATGGTAGGTCTGCAACAGTACCGCCTTCTGACAGGCAACGAGAATCTTCCTAGGATTGTTAAGAGCTTTGAAGGTATCAATGAGGTCAGTTGTCATTATCTCCTCGGTTGAAATAGCAATATGGTATATGATCAATGATAAAATAAAGAAATAGGGAATAAAGTTGAAACAAAGACAATTGATGGCAATGCTGTTAAACAGTTGCAAAGCTAGAAATTATTTATTTATTATTATATATATAGAGAGAGATTACACTCTGCAAATGCTTATACAATACTTTGGCTGTAATCCGCCACCCCCCCCTCTCTTTTTCTTTTTTCCACATTCAATAATACTTCCAGAATCTCAACCTAGGTTTGGCCAGTGTATTCTAGTATATGTTACGTTTCATCAAGTGTTAAAAATGTATCTTAGCTTTCAGGTTATAAATATATATATATATATATTACTGTGCGATTAGAGATTTAACTTTATGATGTTGAGTCTGACACTCTACCGACTAAGCCAACCGGTTGTTATTAAGATCTTTGGAACTTACACAGTAATGAAAAAAAAAAATACATTTGTAAAAAAATAAAAATATGGCGAAATAACTTTAAAAGGTTGGATTGAAATTGTGAATAAATAATCGTTTTCGGCAAATTGAACCGCTGCTGTATCGATCGTGAAAAGTGTTTAGTTATTAAAGTTATACCCATGAGTAGCTGGTGAAATGTTCTTTTTTTTTTCGTCAACGATAGAAGAATTAGTGAATAGTGATATGTAAAATCAATCATAACGAGAATCAGTGCCCTAAGGATTGTATATAAATATAGAGAGGTTTTTAAATCAAGCTCTCGACGACAACTTACCTCTATCTTGGATTAAATAAAATGTATTTCTAATGAAAACACCTCCAATGTAATGAACAGAAACTTCATATCTTGCAAAGTTCTCTATCTTGATGTTAATGAATTGTATTTCTATTTTAAATTGATTTGGCTCGTTTTCATGTAATGACACATTTATATTACCGCCTTTTTTAGGTCCTATAACATTCAAGGTGATGCCAGCTCTATTTATACTATATTGTGACTTCTTGATACAGAAAGTGATTGTAACATTGGATCCTGGTCTCAGAAAGTAATATTTCTTAAGCTGCTGTTTCCAGCAATCCTCGAAGTCTGGGACATCTTTTAAAAAATAAAAAAATAACAACTTAAGATTAGTTTATACAGTTTAATTATTTACATGTAAAATCAGTTTGAGTAATTTATATTTTCCGGTACTATTGTAATCAAAACTAAAAGTAAAGTTCCCCTTTCACACCTTGTGCTCTATAGACAGAGGATGTAAAGGTCATCTATTTCTGTGGCCTACGGTTAACGAGGGTGTCATGTTGCCTGCACAATAACTAAGCGTCTTTTCTTTTCCCAACTAATATCAGGTACCCATTAGAGGGTATTCAGAGGCGCCCAGAATTCCCGAAATTAAAAATTCCAGTCTTCACCAGGATTAGAACCCGGGACCACACTGCCAGCGCGCCTCCTTTGTTGTAATAGCGATTGTAAAACTAATAGGCCAGGGCGTGTGGTACACATTTGAGGTTGTCAAAGGTTAAAGACCTTTAATAAATCCATTGCAGCAGATTTGATTTATGAAAATTTTATCATATTTTTTGCAATAACGGTTCTAAAATTATGACAGGAGGCAATGTCTGAGGTGAATGAGTGGTAGTGTAGGTATAAAAAGAGTAAGCAAGAAAGAGAGAGATTAATAGATATTTAAAATGAGAGAGAGAGAGAGAGAGAGAGAGAGAGAGAGAGAGAGAGAGAGTGAAAGAGATAGAAAGGTAGCGCAATAAAGTGTAGGAAATAGATCGAAAAAAGAAAGTGACAGAAAGAGACAAAAAGTAATAGAAAGTAACAGTCAAAAGAAAGAAAGAGACAGAGAAAAAGAGAAGAAAAAGAAAGAGATAGAAAGAAAAAGAGAAAACAAAAGAGAAAAAGAAAGAAAGAAAGAAAAAGAGTGATAAAGTTGGAAAAGGAGAGAGAAATTACAAGAAATAAAGCCATAGAAATACACAAAAAGAGAAAAACACAAAAAGAGGTTGAGAGAAGGGTAGAGTAAAAAAAAGAGAGAGAGAAATATAGAGACAAAAATATTACAAAAATAAATGTAAAAATACACAATAAAAAAAATGCTACTTACCCATTTTTTGAAAAGTTAGAAGCAAGTCTTTATAACATTTTTCTGAGGGTTTCACCGTTATTTTATACTTCTTTTTATTTAAAAATGAACTATTTCGAAAATAGATTTGTATATAGGAGTAATCTAAAGACCTCTCCTGCTGATACATACTGTCCAAACTGACGCTCAATGTAGTATCGTTCTCTACGTTAACATCATAGACCACATTATCGATCCCGATATGATTTATTTTCAGATTCGACACCAAACAGATATGAACCACAGTCTGTGATCCAATCCTATACTTTGCCACAACTTGCGATTCTTGGTTATTACAAAGATCTAGAAAACCTGTTTTTACAGTAGATTAACTTTTAACATATCATAGCATATAGACTTACTATGCTATCAAAATCCGCAGATTGAATTTATAATAAAAAGCTATTATACAAGTAACATTTTCTTATTTAAATACAATTTGTATGTTATAAAATATATAGCTACATATGTGAATGATTATTTTAATCTTACAAACTAATGAATGATAGACACAAAAAGAAACAGTTTTATCAAACCTCAATTCCCACACCTCCCCCTGCAGGAATAAGCTACCTTAAAAAGTGTGTTGTCAGTATCTGTTAATTTTTAGTAGAACATGTAGATGCAGCTAAAGAGGTGATCGGAATATGGCTTAGATTTTTCCAGAAAAAAATTACTTACAAAGTTTTTTGTTTTCATACAAACTCATATCCGGTTTTAAATGGTCAAATAGTTAATTAGTGAGTTATTTATTTTTTTAAGATATGGAGTTAAAAAATGCAGCTCTCAATATTATCGGCACAGATTTCAGAAGCTTTGAATTCCATACTATTAACAGCCTAAATTTTATTTCCCTCAAAACAAAGTAGATGTATGTGTGGCAAACTTTTTGTCGGGGTAGCTGTAGTGTTTAGCCGGTTGATATTGTCAGCTGTGACGCTACAGAAAGATACTAGATATCACTTAAAAGACCAAATCACAAATGAAGAGATTAGAGAAATAAGATTATTACTGTACTAGAACCACACGATGACCTGCTAACTACTGTAACAAAAAACAAGCAAACTAAAATTCAATGGCCATGTCACAAGTTCCCCAGGGCTTCCTGTTGGTTATGATCTACTAGCATTTGTCATGACATTCTTTGTACGTCGAGTTTTGAACGTTTACTTTGTCTAGTTGTTATTTACCTTCCTCCCGTGTAAGCCTGTGTTTCTTTTTTATTTTTTTTAACCTCCCTTTAAAATGTTAAATGGTGAAATGTTGAAGAATGTGAATGTTGGGTTCCTACTTCCTGGAATCACACGTGACACGTAACCAACACAAATGGTATAGATTGAATGAGTCCAATTTTGAAGGGCAAGATATAACATTTACTTAATAAAACAATATGTTGCACACTTCATGGTAGTTACACAAATGATACAATGCAATACAGTCACGTCCCCATAACGGCACCGTTGCACTCATTCAATATACTAAATCTTATTATTATTATAGCTTTATATATCGCTACTTTCATAGGTATAACATGCTCAGAGCGTTTTGGTCCAATCTCTTTTGTAGACCAGTGGCGGGGGGAGGGGTATCTAGGATTTGGTTTTCCGTGCTGCCTTTAGGCGCTCAGTAATCACAACATTGCCCGAGTCGGGTGTCGAACCTCGAGCCCCTTTCTAGGTAGCCATGCCGAACCAAGTTCAAGCGCTTCTCGACCACGCTTCCCACTTCATCACAGCGGGTAACAATAAACTTTAAAGTTACTACTTGACTCTCTAAAACAAATATGGAAAAGCTCCAGACTTTTGTTAACAGATGCCTACTCCGGATATTAGGAATTAGGTGGCCAGAAATGTTAACTACAATCGATTTGTGGGAGAGAACTAGACAAAAGCCCATAGCCCAAGACATCACAAAACGAAATTGGAGCTGGATAGGACACATCTTGCGAAAACCAGCTACCAATGTTGCAAGGCAGGCACTTGACTGGAACCCACAAGGAAAGAGGAAAGTGGGCAGGCCCAAGCAAACCTGGAAGAGGTCAGTCATCAGTGAAGCTGAGGTTACTGGAACGACATGGGAGCAGACGAAGAAAGCTGCTTAGAACCAAGTTCGATGGAGAGGTATGGTTGCGGTTCTATGCTCCCCTGGGAGTGCACAGGATTAAGTCAGTCACTTGACCCTCTAAGTCCAGAGAAAAACAATCAAAATACGTGTACTCTCTTAAAAGTCTACTGGCTTCAACTGCCCTAAAGGTACTACTTAACTCAAGTTAATACTCGACTCTCTAAGTCACTACTGTCCGCACCGGACAAAAGATAAAACTGACTGAACTAAAAGTCAATTTAGTCATTTTTACTTCCTGTCTCTATATCAGGAGTGTCACGTGTCTTTTCACCATCTTAACCTGAGCTGAACATATAACGGGCAATGTCAACCGAGACTGTAAGACTCCCATTAACCAGTAAGCTTCGGGCAAGGAGAGGCTCGTTATCCATGGCTGGCTACCCACCTAGGATTATTATATTATTATAGCTTTTGTATAGCGCTACTTTTATGCTTATAGCATGCTCAGAGCGCTTTGGTCCAATCTCATTTGTGGACCAGTGGGGGGGAGGATATCTAGGAGTTGGTTTTCATTGCTGTCTTTAGGCGCTCAGTAAACACAACTCTGCCCAAGTCGGGTGTTGAACCTCGAGCCCCCTTCTAGGTAGCCAAGACAAGCCAAGTTCTCGACCACGCTTTCCTAGGAGAAGGAAAACTGGAGCTGGCGACACTAAGGCAGTTTTCAGCACCCAGCGCTACACTCTGGCAGAACCTGCGACGCCGCTGACCCCAAACTGTATCGGCACTACCATTCTTTTGGATACATCAGCTGCGTGGAGAGTGGGGAACAGATGTGTGGGCGACATTGTTCCGACCATAGCTAATGCCCAGGCATTCGTCTCACCGAGATGATCCATAGTCGCTTCGCGACTGGAGGAGGCCATAGATATACTGTTTTTTTATTATTGTTTTTTTTTCAGTCACTTATATTTAAATTATAAATTTCGTTCTAATAAGAAAAGATTTTATATCTCGTCTTTAAGAAAATGTATTCGTGTGGAGAACGAAGGTAATCATTCTGCATATTATATATAGCTCCTACAAGAGAAGAAAATAAAACATACATTGTGTCGAATGGAGGTACCAACAATCCACGCTAAACCAAAATTTAATCTTTCAGGGTTAGCTGAATATGTTGTATATATTCAATTACATCTGTTAACGTTTGTTACTGTAATAAAGTACTGGGAGTCTATGACGACTCAATTATTTTATTACACTAATATTGCGCGTAGATGAATTTGGTGTATAAATGTGCTAGCTATTAATAAGTTAAGTGGTTCAAAAAAACTTTTACATTTTTATGTGCCCTTTTTTCGACTTAAAAAAATAAATAAGCTGTAGCAGAAATTAATTTATACTTTTTAGTTGGCATGAGGGATATTTCATTCCTTTAAATTATTTAATTTGTATAGCTACTGGATGTCCTCTCTCGATTCCCTTCTTTTGCCTTTGTTTCTTTTCTTTAATTTTTATTTTCGCTCCACTGTATTTATTTAAATAACGTTCTCATCTTTTTCCTTCTTACAGGATTGTATTGCTTAAGAAGTGCAAAATGGATCTTCAAAATAAAATGGTAACAAAAATTGATTTCAGTAATATACTTCTAGTCTTTAATTTCCAATATATGTTAATCAGAACTAAAAATAAAAATTAATATACTAGACTTACAGTTGAACTTTAAGTCGAAAACGTACAGAAACTCAAATCCTAGGTCTGTAAATAAAGAAACCTTGTACTTCGTTGCGTTCAATGGCGATACGTTGTGAAGATGTAGAGTAAAATTATATTTAGTAGTAGACATTTTTTTCTTGTAAAAAGATGAGCTTAGTCGATAATCTAGAACACGTTTGTTCACTAGTATTTTCTTCTGAAAAGGCCTGGTACTTGAAACACAGAAGCTGATGCATAGATTTCTATACAAATCAGTGTGTATGACTGTATTATTGTTTGACCTTTCACAGAGCTGAGGAGGATCTAATAAGAAAGTATTATTCATCATTATTTATGCACTAAATTATCTATGTATTTTATAGGTTAATTTTTATAGAGAGGGATTATTTTTAAGCTTTAGTAAATCCATAGATATATTTCTTTTTTCTCATCAAATTAGATCGAATCACACACTTTTGTATCTAAGTCATTCTTTCCCTTCGTTTTTTTTCTCTTTCACATATTCACCTTTTTTTTTTTTTTTGCATTGCAAACAGGCAACCATTTTGATTTGTTAACAGACAATATATTCTTTTTTTTTGTCGGAATATCATAAGAATCAATAAAAACAACACCAATTAAATAGTCAATAAATTGATAGATTTTATTTTATAAAGAGACAGTAAGATCTACGTAGCAAAGCAATGTATAAAACCTACTTTTACGTGAACATAGATTGTTCTGTAGCTAATAGTGGGCCTTCCATCGTTGAGGCTGAAGTTCAAATTTTAGCTCCATAAATGTTTGTTCTATAGTTTTCGATTAGGCAGCATGGAAGCCTTCTCCCATATATGGTCTCTCCACCCCACTGGTCCACAAAAGTAATTAGACCATAACGCACTAAGCGTGATATAAGCATTAAAGTTAAGTTAAGCAAAGCCAATTAAAAACAAGGTTACAAAAGACCGTTTGTGTGGAAACACAAACTCAAAATCGGCCTCCGAAGTGGTCCACCCAAGCAGGCTTCAATATTTTCAAAAAGTACATCCAAATGAAATTATATCAAAGACAAATGAGCGATAAGAATGGTGAAAGAAGGTTAACAGATCTTGTGTAGTGCCTCATCGGTCACGCAGATCAAAGGATAGGTGAAAGTGAATATAAAGTTAGATGTGAAACTGGCCTAACTAGTTCCCCTTTTAGACCTTGTGGCAGATGATGTAAAGTTGAAATATTTTTGAGGCCAACGGTTAACGAGAGTGTTATTTAGCCAGCACAAAGACCAACCACATTTACTTTTCCACAACTAATGTCAGGTACCCATTAGATCTTAGTGGACTCAGAGGCGCCCAAAGATTCCAAAGTTAAAAATCATAGTCTTTACCAGGATTTGAACCCGAGACCCCCGGTTCGGAAGCCAAGCGCTTTACCGCTCAGCCACCGCGCCTTCCCTGGCCTAGATGATGTATTATAATTGATCTTATTGTTTTGAAAAGGCTCAATCTCTTATTCGAATCCTCAGAAAAAATCAGAACTTTGAATGGTCTAAAATAATGCGATGTCGGATTTTCAATATCTTTTCTAGTTTACGAGATCTAAACGGGACGGACGGACAGACGGACAGACTTTTCGCACAAAACTAATAGCGTCTTTTCCCCTTCTGGGGGCCGTTAAAAATAATTCCTGTCACACAAAGTTATTAATTTTACCCTACATGTACTAAAATTATTTACCTGATTAATTTAAAACTATCGGTGTAATGTTTCGAAATATAAGCTTCTTTATAATTTTTTTTCTCTATAATCTTTGTTGTAGTGTTTGGCTGAATAGCAAGATTAATCTGTATGCCAGTGAAAAAAGCTTTATGTAGAGTCTACTGTGTATCTTAAAAGTTCCAGATAGTCATTTCCAAGATCAAAACGAAATTGTGTACTTTGTCTTCTAAAAACTACTTCTTGTTCAATGTTCCACTAAACGAACACAGACAAAAGAAGAAACATATAAATCTTACCATATACAGACATTTTTATTTTTTGCTCAAACATTATGTTTATATTGGACACTGTTATCTTTGCGGTATAGTCTCCACTATCTTTGTTTGTTAAATTGCTCAAAGTGAGAATTATGTTGTAGATGTTATCTCTAGTGGGAATGACTTTCAGGCTAAATGCAGCATTCCCTTTTGGTGAAAACGATACATTTATATTTTGATTTCCCAGTTCTTTATTGTGAACTAGGCACAGCGTAACGTTGACCGCCACACCAGATGTTGAGTTCACACTGTGCACAAAGTGTTCACCTTCACAGAGTCTCGGTAAACCTAAAGGAAGATAAAACAAACGATTTAAAACCAAGAAGAGATAATGCATTCAGAGATACTATAGCAAAAAAATATATGCTATAGTTATGTTATATAACAGATTTGAATATGCAATGTTTTTGAATGAGTAGACTGTAAAACTGTCTTTATTATGAGGATCACAGGTTCAAATCTAACCTGACTATATCCTTTCCCGTTTTAAGGTTATGCTAATAATATATAATATGTGTCAAGTATTTACATGTGCCGATTCGTAATATATTTCAACAAAATTTATTAAAACTAATTGATTAAATAGTTGGTAATTTTTTTATTATTTTTTCACGAATTGTCATTTACAATAAATAATTGTGCAAAATTTCAGCTTAATCCGAGAATGGAACTAGTTATAAAAAGCGTGTAAAATAATTTGACCAAACAGACGAAGTGAGTGGATATAAGATAGGAATGGTGGAAACATTCTATTTTTATAATATAATTTAAAGGGGAGGTAAGAAAAAAAAGTAACAATTATTTTCGATAGCAGTCTTTATAGTTTTAACACGCTCACAATTTACAGCTAATTTTTAAATTTAAAAATGTTAACAACTAAAAAAATATTAGTTATAAAAATTTGGAAGCACAACACAATAAACTATGGTTATCATTATCACTTTAAAAAATGTATTACAGAGATCAAATTAAATTCCCTTAGTGCCATGGTTTTGAAACCCCCAAATGTTTAATCTACATATCCGCATTTATCATACCCAAACGGATTTGATAATGTAGAATCGGAATATTGCAAAGACATTTATCTCATAACACTTACATCTGTCACTTAAATACAAATACTTGAAGTTGCTTATTCCTCTAAAGCTGATAACTTCACATTTGAAAACTGTACTATCGCTGCATTCATGTTCAATAAAGTCGGAACTCAAAGATCTGTTTTCAGTTTGTTTTATTGTGTTGTTGACGACATCTAGAATTTTCCCAGTAACATTGTTACTTATGATTATCAGTTGGGGATACCATGATGCCTTGCAGGTTATCTTGTCATTTGCTTCATTAGCTGTTTGTAAACGTTTAGCTTCGAAAGTGTGAATATGGTTTCCTGTAGAGAGAACATGAAATCATAATTCCTTTTATTAGCGACCCTAAAATAATCTGCCTGTTAATCTGTTCGTCTCTTTGTAAGTTATTTATCTGTTATGTTTGAATTTTAAATACGATCTTATTTTACAGTTTCTGATATCTACACATGATTTTTTTTTGGTTAACTTAATGATACGCCTAGTTTCTCTTTTAATATGAAAATGTCAAAATAAATCACTAGTGACTATTTTTTTTTTTTTTCAAATATTTTTTTTATAATTAGTTCAAAGTGCTAAAATATAAGATCATGCCTATTTTAAATGCTTTGCTTACCAAAGAGCGGACACACCGAGGCCGACTACATGGTTATGTAAAAACACAAACAATATTTACTTTATTATCATGTTCTTTTTTCAAGACTTTAATCATATTCTGTTTAATACAACTTTTTTCTCAGTTAATAGCTTGTTTAATCTTTCCTATCATTGCATGCATTACATAATTCTTATCTTCAATGATTTATTTCAGTTTCGTTCTTTGTAAATGTAAACTTTGGAACCAGTGTAATGACTTTGTGACTTGTGATTCACGCTCGTCATGAGTTTAAGTGAACTTATTAGGACTTGGGGTTAAGGTTAAGAGAGCAGCACAGTTAGAGACCAGAACCTTTAGTTGAGGGTATTTTAAGACTTGTTAAACACATGTACAGCCTTCTACCATGTAATTACTGCAATATTAAACATTTTATGTGATTTCTATAACAGTAATATGAAGGGGTTGACTCCGGAACAGAGATTCTCGGGTTCGAATCCTGTGCTTTTTACTTCCGGGATCTTTAGGGTGCCTTGGAGTCCACCCAGTTCTATTGGGTGCCTGACAATAGTTAGATCATTGTGCTGGCCACATAACAATCTCGTTAATCGAGGGCCATTGTAACAGATGACTTTTTTATCATCTGCCACATAGATCACAAGGTCTGAACGGGGAACTTACTTTTAGTACGATAGATGTAATACTAATATTTGTTTGGGGAAAGGTCAAGTACTGATTTCATTTATAAAGGTTTATATACGTGTGCTTGATATAACAGAAGTTTCTTAATTATTCCAAGTAAGTTATAAATTAGTGTAAAAAGGTGGCACTCGTCACTCGAAATTGACATTTTTGTCTCCATTTGTTTTAACAAAATAGAATCATCAACAGTCACCAAAATACAAAAGTGGAGAAAAGTTAATCAATGAAATGTATCAACAGAATATCTAGTGCAGAATGAGATTTCTACTTATGGGATCTTTAGGGCACCTCTGAGTCCACTCAGCTCTATTGACAATAGTTATGGAAATGTATAGGCGAAAGATTGTTGTTCTGGCCACATGATAGCCTCCTTAACTGTCGGCCATTGAAACAGATGACCTTTACGCCATCTACCCCCATACATCACAAGGTCTGAAAGGGGAACTTTACTTTTACTATACCAGATATATATATTAATAATATTTTGGGAAGAAAGCCTAGTACGGATTTCATTATTAAAGGTATATATGTATGTATGCTATAACAGAAGTTTCTTAATTATTTCAAGTAAGACATAAAGTGGTGTAAATGATTGCCCCTCGAAATTTACATAATTGTCTACAATTTAATTATTTACATAATAGAATCATCAACAGTCGTGATAATACTAAAGTGGAGAAACAGTAATCAATCAAATAAATAAACAGAATAATTATGGGGATGTTTAATGGTATCAGATATAATTGTTATGGCATTAAATGATCTCATAAGTGTTGGTGACATTATTCACTGAGGCAACTTAGGAGTTTGAGGGCATATCAACTAATACTTGTTTAGCAATGTAACGAAAAGCGAGTTAGAGTTTTTCTATTAAGAACTCAATTATTCTCGTCTAATTTTTATTGTATCTAACGGTAATTGAAACAGTTTTGAGTTTGAAGTGTAGAATATTTTTTTAGATATCATTGTGTACGTATGATTGATACATGGAGAATAGGTGAATAGCCAAAGTAAAAGTTGAGGTCAAAAGAAAGCAAAATGACAACTATTTCTAAAAATGAATACAAGGCGATGATGAAAATAACCTGTGATAGTGTGTCTGTTTGTTCTCTAGGAAAGAGTGATGTTATCTAAATACAAAAAAATGACAGATATAGGTAGAATGTACACAAAAATATCTATAGATGTTATAAGACAGTGGTTATATCCTAAAATAATGCAAGTAAACTCTCACTTACCAGTTGGATTGATTGTCCATTTGAAATATAGTGTCTCACTTCCGGTTGCACCTACACCAGTATGTACAAAAATGTCATTGTCACCATACTCATGTACAGTCACTTTACGTAACGTTATCGTTAAGATCAACTCATTACGTTTTGTGGACTCTTTTTGCCAGGCAAAATTCTGGCATTGATCATTATGATTGTGTCCTATAAAACAATTGTTAATACGTAGAATAGGAAACTTGCTCCACGTAATGTTAGCTACTAAACACAATCTCAGTTGTATGGACGAATGTACTGGAGCTATATCAGTCTTAGTGGAGACATGGTTTGGTCTGTCACACAATTGTAGTTGTCCTTCTAAACCTGAGTACGAGAGAGGGTCGAATAACAAATTGAATTTAAAATTTTCAAGACAACCTTTTTTTTTTCTTTCAACAAGGATTATAGTTAAGATAGTAAAATTAATTAAATCAATTAACTTTCACTAAAGTAAAAATGATGAGCTATTTTCTTTCTTAGCTCTCAAATAACGAGCTTTTCAAAATAAAAGGCTTAATACAAATTGGTGCTATTTTTAGAGGCCAGCGAAAGGGAAATAGCCGCTATTAGTTTTGTATGGTTTGTCAGTCCGTCCGTCTCGATTAGATCCCATAAAAGAAAATAAAAATCGGACATCGTAATATTTTAGACTTTAAAAAGTTTTGATGCAAGGGCTATTTTTTTTCTTGTACAAAGTGAAACATTTAATTATTTAAATTTTCATATGAAATATCTCTTTTAAATTATAAAACAAAGAGTGTTTTTTTAACAAGGACACATGCTTCTTCGGTAATGCGCTTGGCTACTGAGTGGGGATCCTGGGTTCGAATCCTAGTAAAGAAAGGGTTTTTTATTTCGGGATCCTAAATCGCCTCTAAGTCCACCCAGCTCTAGTGGAAGCCTGACATTAGTTGGGGAAAAGTAAAGGCGGTAGGTCGTTGTGCTGGCCACATGACACTCTCGTAAGCCGTAGGCCACAGAATCAGATGACCTTTACATCATCTGCTCTATAGAGCACAAGGTCTGAAAAGGAAATTTTAATGTGCTTTTACAGGCTTCTTCACTAACAACTCATGCTGCCCTGGTACATTGCATCTGAAGGTCACAGAGATGTAATCTAAGAGATGTGGAACAGGACAAAACACTTAAGATTGATTAATTCAATATTTATTGCCATACATATCAGCTGAAAGGTAAAGTTATTTATTTCTAAGCCGGGGATCTCTGGGAAGAATTTTGAATTTTGGGATTAATATGACCCTAATCTAATGGATACCTGACTTTTAACTAAAAAAATTCAATCTGTTTTTTTTTTTTTTTTATTCCTCATGGAATTCTCGTTAACAACCGGCATACAAAAAAATAACTTTTATTTCATCTGTCCTACAGATCTCGATGTATGAAAATTATTTTTTTAAATTAGTCATTATGTATGTATTATTAATTAATTCTTAATATTGTATGTTATCTATAAAGACTTACCTTTAAAACTGACACATGACAAAATAAAAATGTGAAAATAAAACATTTTTACACATTTAGACATCCCACAATGTGCTTTAGAATTAAAATAAGAATAGTCATTCATATTCGCTTTATCGCATTCATATATTGCCGTAGATTTGGAATATCCTTATATCTCTAGTCTACTTAGTAAATGTATACATTGATGTTTCTTTGTCCTTTTTTTTCAGGAAATTGATTTTTGAAATTATTTTAATTTCCATTGAATGAAAGTAATAAGATTTTCTCTCGTGTGATGAGTCAGCTAATGTTTCACTTCCTGTCCATGGTGTATGAATCAACGAGCAGTAAGAACAAGCGTGGGAGACAACGTTTAACACACTTAAGTCAGGCTTTGAAGTTGAGATTTTTTTTTCTTTTAGTGTTTAAAATAATAATAATAAGCCTAGTCTTTGAGTTCAAAGATGAGTGAGACATGCAGTATTTCCCGTGGCTGCGCAGTCCCAGCTGTGACCTACATATTTTGCCACATTTATGTATAATGCAGATAAAAAATACAGAATCGGCTGGTTTATTCACAAAAGATGTTGCCCGGATTCTAGGCTGTTATGGCACGAATAGGAATTAGTTATTTTCTTCGCAAGTAGAGGACGTTTTGACCAAGTGACAATGACATGATTAGTAAAAACAAGAATAGGTTTAAGAGATAGAACGAAATATCAGGCGACGTTAACAGACTATTTCCAGGATATGTAGCATTTTATTAACGTATGGAGTTAGATGTCCCTTCATTGCTATTTAACTTGTTCGACATTTATTATCAGCGTCGACTAACTTTTATTCGGTCTTTCGCCTGTGTTAATGGATAACGTACTACATTGAGTGCGATAACCTCCATTCAGTTTATTTGTATTAAATACCGCGGAAAGCGCCTAACACAGTATGTCCCTTGTCCTGGGTTCGAATCCTGTAAAAAAAAGAGAGATTTATATATTTTGAGATCTTTAGGGCGCCTTTAAGTCCACCTAGCACTAGTGTGTACATGACAACAGATGGGAAAGAGTAAAGGCGGTTGGTCGCTGTGCTGGTTAAATGACATCTTCAGAAACTGATTACTTATACATCATCTGCCCTATAGATTGCATGTTGCATATACATTTAATGCCTTAACATTTCTATAAATGTTGGTCAAACAATTAACTCTCTTGGTTTACGGTAAAATGTTTACGATTTAATATTTACGAATATGTGTGTAAGAGTGTTTCTATGGTGACGGTGGCAAAAGTTTAGCGATTGGTTGTGAATGATACAACTTAGGTGAACTTGTCGTCATTTAGCCTTAGTTAGGAGAGACTATTCTAGAACGTGAGA
Source organism: Biomphalaria sudanica (assembly GCA_036873155.1). Lineage (NCBI taxonomy): Eukaryota > Metazoa > Mollusca > Gastropoda > Planorbidae > Biomphalaria > Biomphalaria sudanica. Next base: position 5,598,433 of record JAZGLO010000933.1, on the reverse strand, counting down.
CTGAAAAGTTGTGTTATTGTAGTGAGTTAGATTGTTTTAGGGAATAAGATTACTAGACTTATTTTATTTATCACAAGTTGATTTTGTCTGTATTATAAATAAAGTTCTAAGTAGGCCTACTATTGCTAACATAACAAAGTTATTCAAGTTTTTTAAAGTTTTACTATATAAGATATATTAAGCTTACAACGGTTTAGTTGTCTACCAACAATATGATTCTGACAGCCAACGACTAGTAACAACACGAATAATGTTGCTCTGTTAAATATGGATAGAAGAGTATTTTAATAAGCCTAGAGGCAACACCTTCAGTGTTTGCCATCTGATGATCTGACATATACAACAATTCGTAAAAAAAATTGTATAACTAGTTATATGTGTTTATGAAAAAGGGACAGCATCCGACATATAGAATTACAACCATGATTATCTTAGATCAAGTTCTCTAATCTGAATGTTTCTTCAGCTTCATTTAGTGACTAATGAGACAAGTGTGTACTGTTTCACTTAAGGAAAGTTAGATCAATATCTGTTTTTACAAAGTTTTTATCAACTCACTCTGTCTGTCAGTCCTGTTTTGTCTGTCTGTCTGTCTGTCAGTCCTGTTTTGTCTGTCTGTCTGTCTGTCAGTCCTGTTTTGTCTGTCTGTCTGTCAGTCCTGTTTTGTATGTCTGTCTGTCAGTCCTGTTTTGTGTGTCTGTCTGTCTGTCAGTCCTGTTCTGTCTGTCTGTCTGTCTGTCAGTCCTGTTTTGTCTGTCTGTCTGTCTGTCAGTCCTGTTTTGTATGTCTGTCTGTCAGTCCTGTTTTGTGTGTCTGTCTGTCTGTCAGTCCTGTTTTGTCTGTCTGTCCGTCTGTCAGTCGTGTTTTGTCTGTCTGTCTGTCCTGTTTTATCTGTCTGTCTGTCTGTCAGTCCTGTTTTGTCTGTCTGTCTATTACCAGTTTGTCAACGTTAAAACTCAAACACCCATTCTAAGATCAAGCTGAATCTTTGCACAAGTATTCATTGGTGCAGAAAAGACATGAATCATTATTTAAAAACTAATTAAAATTATTTACTGATAATTAATTAATTTGCTTGAGCTCGAATAAGGAAAATAACTTCTACGTGATCAAGAGATATAGCTAGCGGAATTTCTTCCCTTAAATAAGCTTTCTTCTTGTGAAAAAAGATGTTGTTTTTTTTTAAATTATACTTGAGAAGGATCGTGACAAATATTGATACTATACAAAATTGCGAATCTTTATTTTGTGTACCAACTTTGCAAAGTGACAGGATCAATAGTCTTCATTAACTATTAACACACTAAAGAGGGGGTGATTTGGGGTTGACGACAGGGGCTGCCTAGCGATATAGAGATTTTTATTTGTATAGCCTTCAATGAGTTCTAGAAATTTTCGATTATCTGCTACGTATTCTTATTTACCATACTAGTCCGCAATATGACCTTCTTTAGTTGCGAAACTAAATGGAAATAAGATGCCTTGGCATTCGAGGTGGTGGGAACAACGTCGCCCACACACACATGTCACGTCAGTTTTAGAACCCCTGTAATATTTTGTTACTAGTAATCACTGAACCATTTCGTGCATGATTCGCACGAGATTTTGTTTTTGGTCGGAAGTTGACCACGAGGTGGACAAGGGAGTTGATTTTTAGACTCTCGTAAAGAGAGGAGTGTTTTGGATATTAATGTACAAGTAGAGTGTCATTATAATTGATTTGTATTCTGGACTTATTTTCTTGGATGTATTTTGTGATGGCTGAAGTCGCCAATATATTATGATTCATTATTTTATGTAATAAAAACCATGTCTGCTACAAGTGAGTCTATTACTTATTCTAAAGGTTGTAATCAGAGTGGTCAGTATATTAGTGTTTTCACGTACTGGCAAATCTAGTGCGCGTGTGAAAGTACTTAGTTATCAGTAAAGAACATTGTAGAGGTATCTACAACACAGAGACATTCGCGTCATCACGCCTATAACAAAACCAGGCTGTGACATATGGTGGCCAGTAAAGGTGTCTTCAAGACAGTTAACCTACACTTCTCGTTTGGCGCAAGAATATACCCTAGACCGGAACATTTTTTTTCTCAAGATGGCGTCAAATTAAGCGTGGACTGAATCCAGATTGCTCACAAGATCTACAAGGCAATCAAGGACGCAGTACGACACGATACAGAGCACACTTGCCAAGCCTCTGTCTAGACAAGATTCCAACACTGAACAGTATGTTGTGTGCTAGACACGCACGGTCTTAAAGCGCAAATATCACTCAAGCGAAACCAGTCTCAAGTATTCAAGTAGATCATCATTGAGCTAGACAGAGCCTGCAAATTTTTGTTTGTTTGTTCGCCGGTTGACCTCTACACACAATTGTGACTGTTACACACCGAAGTTATTGTGTTCTCCAAGTCAATAATCTCAATCAAACTTTGTGCTTTAACGTCGTTTACATCCACGTAGGCCCCGCCTCCTAGAGATGTGGAGATTGCAGTAGGTGAAATCAACTCTATATCATAGGACATACCATTCAAAGAAACAAATTGATATTTCTACTAAAATCGTATTTGTTAAACCTAATTCGTCATATGTCATTGACTAATGTGGACTTGCAGCTACTTCTTGTATACCTGGTCAATGCTTATTTCTCCACTATTGTAGATATCTTGAGATTCAGCACGGCGTGACAGCACCATCTGCAGAAACCGAAGACAGCTGATACACTTGTGTGGGTGAAAAATTCAAGGCGTCGCTTGAAGACAGTTAATACGTCGTTTCAACATGAGCGCTCGTCACCAACTCTTGACACGCTCCTGCATTGTCGAGGTTTCACCTTACATTGCTATACAGAAGGTCCTCCATTTAGACTTCTGTTCACTTATGGTCATTATATTTTTTTTTCAGCGACTTTTCATATTTGGATTATCTAAGCTGAAGTCTTCTACTTAAGTACTGTTGGATTATTGGTATAAATGTGCAAGTACTTTTGGATTATTTATCTTTGACGTTGAAGTTGAACTAACTTGGACTAACTTGTACCTATTGCCACTTTCCTAGTCATCGTTATAAGTCGAAGAAATAACACGTGCCTGTATTACTACACTTACCTTTTGGATTATACTTATTAGATAAGTCACCTATTGGATTATCTACACTACTACGCTACGTTGGAAAGAGGATGTAAGTTAACTATTTAAGATTGAAATCTTATATTGAGTATTGATATTGACCTTATTTCTATATATTTGTTACTTTCAAGGGTGGCTGGAGAGGGACTATTTTATGATCTATCATAATAATAGGATATATTAGGGAATATCCTATCTGTTCTTTTACCTTCAATAAGACCCAACGCGTTTGAGGTCATCCTTGTTGGTAGGGAGGTACTAGATCATATTGGGAAATATTTATTAGCTGTTTTTGTCTTGTTTGTGTATTTTGTCAAAGTATTCTATTGGTATTTATATTGTTGTTTGTGTAAATCTTTGTATCTACATATCTGTAATTCTCCTGTTCTATTTCTTCTTTTTATTAATTTCTTTTTATAGCAGACTGTGTCATCATTCATATTGTTTCTGTGTTTGTTTTTTTATGCATTGTACATATATTTTTGCTTGTTTTTAATTTAAATTTTTTTCTATTATAACTGGCATAAACAATAGCCATACATGCTTCATATTGAGAAATATTTGAGCTAATGCATTTGTGAATATAATTGATTTGATACATATAATTATTTGAATATATGACTATTAAGAAAGTTCATTGAACTTGTATTTATTTTGTAAAAATACACTTTAGATAATTCACACACATTCATCCAGTGTAACATATCTCATTTTTTTTGACAACCATATACTTTGATTAATTTACTTCATTAACTTCTCATTAATCATAAATTAATACATTAACAAATAACCATGGCATCATATGATAAAATTCTAGAACTTGTGAAAGTAATGGAACTAGAAGGTGATAAAAAGAGACAAATTATAGAAAAAGATTTAGAAAAGGCTGAAAAGGAAAAAGATAGAATAGATAAAAAAGATAAAGATAGGGAAGAAAGAGCTGCAGAAAGAGCTCATCAGAAAGAACTAAAAGAACTAGACACTAAACAAAAAGAATTAGAGGCAAAACAAAAAGAAAGTCAGGACAAAGTAGAGTTAGCTAAATTTAAAGGAGCAGCAAAAATTAATCCCAACATTATTACCCAGCAAACTACTAACAAACCATTCATTTCCAAATTTCATAAATTTAATATTAAGGAGGAGACATTAGAAAATTACCTAGTTCAGTTTGAACATATTTCATCCACTTACAACTTAAATAATGAGGATATGGCAAAACATCTTTGTTAATATGTCATGTGTTCGTTTTGGAATGTTGTAGTGAATATGTTTCGTCGATAGAAAGGAAGGATGTTAATAGTTGATATGTAAGTTATAGCCCTTAGTTATTGTCAGTTATGTGTTTTTTTATGGTGTGCCTGTGACGGGCTTTCGCCCCCAGGCCTTCTGTGAAGCTTTCGGGCTCAAGGGTTTTAGTCAGGGGTAGTAGTGACCGTGGTATTCTGTTCAAACACAACTGGGCTGGGCTATAGCCACAGTCCTGTTTGGGAGTGTTGCGAAGTTCCAGCAGGGCTTCGTATTGATCATCCCCGGTTCCGATGGTCTTTCTCATCATGTTTTTGATTGTTTTTACTGCGGCCTCTGCTTTTCCGTTGGCTTTGGGGTGTCCGGGATCGGACCTGATGAGCGATATGTTCCATCTGTTAGTGAAACGGCGAATTCGTGAGACGTGTATTGAGGCCCACAGTCAGAGATTAGAACTTTAGGGACTCCGAATCTGGCAAAGTAAGCTTTCAGTTTTCTAATCACCTCGGTTGAGGTTGATGTTGTTAATAAGTCAGCTTCGATCCAATTTGCGAAATAATCAACTGTGATCAAGTATGTTCTCCCTTGGATCTCCATTAAGTCTGTTTCCACCTTTTCCCAGGGTCCTTTTCCTTCATAATGTGGCCACAACGTTTCTCTTTGATTGCTTGGCTTGTTCTCTTGGCAGGCGGTTTACGAGTCGGACATCTGTTTGATTTCTGCAGCCATTCCTGGCCAGAAAATCAGGGCCCTCGCCTGCCTCATCATGCTGTCGTATGCTAGGTGGGAGGCGTGTAACTTCTCTTTCATCTCTGAGCGCATGCTTTTGGGAATTAGTACTCTTTCCCCCTTTACGATGATTCCGTTACTTATACTCAGGGTTTCGGCAAAGTCATAATAGGGCCTCAGAGCCGCGGGAGCGGCAGTTTTCTTGACAGGCCAACCTTCTTCAATGGTCTTTCGGAGAGCTTGCAGAGTTTCATCAGCATCTGTTTCGCTTCTAATTCGGTCTAGCAGTGGATCGGGAATATCGACGATTTGTTGGATGTTGAGGTTCAATATTTCTTCAGTCAATGGCTTAGTGTCGCATGCACGGGACAACGTGTCGGCTATGTACAGTTCGTTTCCGCGAACCCACTTGAATGTGAAATCATATCTATTGCTTCTCATAATGAGGTTCTGTAACCGTCTTGGGGCTTGGTTTAGGGGTTTTTGTAGGATCGTGGCAAGGGGTTTGTGGTCATTTACGATTGTGACGGGTCTGCCAAAAGTGTATTGATTGAACCTCTCAAGTCCGAAAACCACGGCCAGTAGTTCTTTCTCTATTTGAGCCCATCTCTTTTCCGTTGGTGTTAAGACTCGTGAGGCATACTCCAATGGTTTCCCATTCCTGCATCAACACGGCACCAAGCCCATCTTGGCTACTGTCGACCTGGATTTCCAGGGATTTGGCTGCGTTGTAGAAACCCAGCACCGGGGTTGTTGTTATCATCGCTTTTAATTTCCTAAAGACGGCTTTGCATTCTTCATTCCACTCAAACTCCGTTTCTTTCTTGGTGAGTTCCCGCAGGGGGTGTGATGTGGCTGACAGGTTGCTGAGGAACTTGGACAGGTACTGCACCATGCCACAGAATCGTCGGACTTGCTGTGCGTTTGTAGGGCGATCCATGTCCACTATGGCCTGCACCTTCTTGGGGTCTGGTTCAATACCTTGTGCGCTGATGACGTGTCCCATGAATTCGACCGCCTCTGTTTGTTCCAATGTTTTGCTCTCGTTCAGTATTATGGATTTTCTTTTGCATCTTTCTCGCAGATTTTCCAGTTTGTCAACTTGGGCCTGAGCTTCAGCTCGTATTTCCTCCACACTAGTCATTGACTGTTCGAAGGCTCTGCAAATCTCGATTGTTCTTTCTTGCGAAGTGGTTTCTTTCCCCGCATCGCTTGGCTAATTTATCTGTAGAACCCCTAAACATAATAAGCACACTCACAACTGAACAAAAAAAGACTACCTTGCTGTTAAAACTAGACTTTTGGAACATTTTGGAAAAAGTGAAGACTATTACAGAAAACTCTTTAAAAAAATTAAACTAAATAAAGATGGAGACTTCAATAGAATTATATTTGACATGAAGGCAAATATGCTTTAGTGGTTAGAACTAGCTAAATGTGACATTAAAGATCCAATTCAAATTTTAGACATGATCCTAATTGACAATGTACTATCCAATGTAACAGATCTAGTGTTCACTTTTCTTAAAGAAAAGAAAGTAAAAACAGAAACTGATCTCATTACTAATTTAAACCTTTTTAAAGATAGCCATCCTGGTCATACCATGGATAAAAGAGACCTACATCAATTAGCCGCAACAGTCAGTACATCAAACAGTAATACTAATGATAGATTTAAATTTTCTAACTCTAAGATTTGCTTTAATTGTGGCAAGAAGGGCCATGTTAAAAGCCAATGCAGACAAACTAATACTAGCAACTTTAGATATAGAAGTTACACTAATTACCATAACCCTAGCACCTACAATAAAAATAATTACAACAATCCTAGTAACAATAATAACCAATATACAAACTACAGATCAAACCAGAGTGCAAGCCCTAGAGAAAGAAGGAGCCTTAGAAATAACAACTTCTATTACAATAACCATAATACTAATAGACAATCAAGGAGGGACACATATAACCATCAGTCTAATAACCATCACAACAGAAATAGAAATGATAGAGGGAACAACAGTCCAAATAATAACTATAGCAATAACAATAATAATGGTCATAGCAATAGGGGAGAATTGACAGCCTACATGCAGTACAATAAGCCAAACTTAAACCTATACCCCTCATATGTAAATGGAATTAAAATAGAAGCCATCAGAGATACAGGAAGCAGTGCCATTTTAATAAATTCAAAACTAGTAAAACCAAATCAAAAACTGCCAGAAAAGATCAAACTTATATATGCCAATTAAAAGAAATTTGATATTTGTGATACAGCCAGAGTACACTTAGATACCCCATGGATAACTGGAGAAGTAGATGTTTTTATTTTAGATACACCTGCCCAAGATTTAATAATTGGTAATGTTAATGGTATAAATGATATAAGTAAAGAAGAAATTAGGAAATGGGCAGCAAAGAAGGGTGAAATTTGTGAACTATTTGTTGCACAAAATACAAGTCCCACTAGAAACATTTCAAGTAATGCTGACAACATAATTAGAGAAGAAAACTTATCAGGATACACTAGATGGCAAACTATCATGGGAGAGTTTAGCAATGTTGCACATGTTAAATGGGTAGATATAAGAACTCAACATAGATCTAATAAAATTGCATTTGTACACTTAAACACAGTAGAAGTTTGTTATAGACTTATTAAAGCATTTAATAACAAGTTATTTAGAGGAAGATATATCACTGTAAAGTATGAAAATGTTTAACTTTATAATACAATTAGAAACAACTTGACATTTTTCAATCAGGTCAAGCTGACATTTTTTTCTAGTTATCATGTAACTAGGTCATGACATATTTTTGTTACACTTGTATCATTTTATTGGGTCATGATGACATTTTTCCTTTCATTGATGCTATTGTACTATCATTTTTTATTAACTGTGCATTACATATTTATTTATCACAATTTGAGAATAACATAGTATTAGTAATTATACACAGTAATGTAAACAAACACATTGTAAACAACAGTAAACTACTTGAACTGTTGACCTAAATTTTTTTTTTGGAAACTCACAAATGTAAATATTGTTGATTTTTTTTCCAAGTGGTACACATTTGAATGTTATCATTTTTATGCTATTCTACTTTAAATACCACATATGGGTGCTAGCAATAGCAATTATAGACAATGTCACGGTAACCTTGTATAATGATGACATAACTTAAAGTAATACTGAACACAAATATACTTGTATAGATGTATGTAAATTTTTGGGAACTTTTTCACTAAATTCACTTAGTGTGTCAAATGATACACATTGGTTGTGTTATATCATAGAGATAATTTGATGTAAAATGACTTTAAAATTTTATTTTTTTCTTCTCTTATAATTGAGATGTCAATGTATGTTGACAGGAGGAGCACATAGCAATTAAACATGCTCATGCAAAACATTTCAATATAATGTAACTATACTTCAGGAGAATAAAGTCTTAACTTGTATTGATATTTTTTTCAATAACATACTTGTACAGTAGATGTAATCATAATAATGTATATTTTTCTAAGCAAACATTTTGAAAGTTGAACAATGCATTTGTTAATTAGTATATGGAACCATTCATAGTTAGAATGAATGACATAACATTAATATTTATGTATAATTGAGCAAGCAGTATTGAGGTGATTAATTAGATCAGCTTGACATGAGTGATTAAGCTACTGGACATATATAGAACATTACTATCATATGTACTTTTGTAAAAGATTTTTTTCAAAAATCTTTTCTAGGGGAAGGGGCGTATGTCACGTCAGTTTTAGAACCCCTGTAATATTTTGTTACTAGTAATCACTGAACCATTTCGTGCATGATTCGCACGAGATTTTGTTTTTGGTCGGAAGTTGACCACGAGGTGGACAAGAGAGTTGATTTTTAGACTCTCGTAAAGAGAGGAGTGTTTTGGATATTAATGTACAAGTAGAGTGTCATTATAATTGATTTGTATTCTGGACTTATTTTCTTGGATGTATTTTGTGATGGCTGAAGTCGCCAATATATTATGATTCATTATTTTATGTAATAAAAACCATGTCTGCTACAAGTGAGTCTATTACTTATTCTAAAGGTTGTAATCAGAGTGGTCAGTATATTAGTGTTCTCTCGCACTGGCAAATCTAGTGCGCGTGTGAAAGTACTTAGTTATCAGTAAAGAACATTGTAGAGGTATCTACAACACAGAGACATTCGCGTCATCACGCCTATAACAAAACTAGGCTGTGACAACACAGCTGTTACCTAAATCCGCGAAGTAGATGCATCCAAAGAAACGGCAACTGCTATATAATTTGGTATAGCGGCGTCACTAGCTCTTATAGGATGCATACATAAGAGCCTGCAAACTGCCTAAGTCTCGCCGGCTAATGATTTTTTTAAAGGGTTGTGTCCAGAAGCCTTTTAAATGTATGGAAATAGCAGCTAGGCAGCAGAGGTTTGAATTCAGTTTTCTTTCTAAATCTAGGTGTGTAGCCGACCAACGCTAAAGAGACCATCTTGCCGCAAGCCGGATTCTGTTTAGTCTCTGCAACTTATTATAATTTAACATACTTGTAAGCAATACACAAATTATAAGGCTTAAACTTTATAAATTTGAAAAACAAAAATTATTTTAAAAAATACTTAGTTCATAAAACTAATACCTATTCTGGGGAAATAAAAAAAAATAAAACCTTAACTTTTTTTTTCAATTTTATGAAATGTGAAAGTTATTTTAACAAAACTTATATCTGTATAATTGATAATTCATTTTGTGTGTGTAATTTGATTATGTGTTTTTTCCCTCTAGCCTGTGTGTATATGTAGGCGTCGATGTCAAGTGATAGTTTGTTTTTTTTTGTCAACTTCAACAAATGGACAGAAAGTGAAAATTGAACCTTCTAGTGATTTAAATAATAGTAATAGTTTTAAATGTTTTGTTTCTTTAATTAAAAAGAATTTTTAAAAATTGCAGACCGAGAGACAATATAAGGATTCAAATATGAGGAAAAGAACCACAAAGAATGAAAGAAAGAAATACAGAAGGACTCTTAAAATTTAAAAATAACAATGGAGATGAATCAAATAAAAAAAAGAAAGAGGTAAGGTTTGTATGAATAAAATTCATGGTAGAAATAAGGAGAAATAAAAACAATGATTGTGTTAAACATATTGTGTTTTATTAGACTGAATAAAAATGAACTTAAAGAGATATTGAAAGAAAGAGATACTAAAGGAGAGACTGAAAGACTGAAAGAAATACTGAAAGAGAGACTGAAAGACTGAAAGAGAGACTGAAAGAGAGACTGAAAGACTGAAAGAGAGACTGAAAGACTGAAAGAGAGACCGAAGGAGAGACTAAAAGATTGAAAGAGAGACTAGATAGAGACTGAAAGACTGAGAACGCAAAGGTTTTAGTTCATTGTGTGATTCTGCTTTGGTGTTGTTTGTAATGAGTCTATCTTCCCAGGACAGTTCAAACTTGTTGCTTATTTTGACAGACTTACAGAGTGTCAGTGTGCTTTTGGTCTCTTTTTTGGTTCACACAGTCAATGTAGACAGATGATGCACATTTACTAAATATTGCTGGAAATGTCAATATCTTGTTATATATTTCAAAAAGTGTACATATAATACCTGAAAACACAATTATGTATAACTGATAAATATATATATATATATATATATATATATATATATATATATATATATATATATATATATATATATATATATATATATATATATGTATATATATAATAATTTTATTTATAAAGCGCTGTTAACAAACAAAATGTAGGCTCAAGGCGCTGTAACAACATTACAAACAAAAACATGAGAGCTAAAATGACAGTTAATTTTAAAAGTTTTAAACAGATAGGTCTTAATGTTCTTCTTAAAAGTGGTGTAGCATGTTGTCTGTCTGAGATCAATGGGGAGTGAGTTCCAAACCTTTGGTCCGTGAACTGAAAAAGCCCGCAGACCGTAGCTTTTGAGGGAGAAACGTGGCACTACTAAAAGCGTTGAGTCCATTGAGCGCAGGGCTCTCTGGGGGACATATCAGTTCGCTAAGGTACAAGGGCATCTTGTTGTTATATATACACTGATGACAAAGTGTGGCGACCTTGTAATCGATTCTCGCTTTCACGGGAAGCCAATGCTAGTTTTTTTAAGGACTATTCGAGCGGCGTTGTTCTGTATACGTTGCAGCTTGGCTATTTTGTCATTAGGTATACTTGCTAGCACGGCGTTGCAGTAGTCAAGGCGGGAGAGTATGAATGCTACAGCTAGCGTTTTTGTCGACTCCGTTGATAAATATGGTCAGATCTGGCCTAATCTGCGCAGCTGCAGATAAAGACCTTTGCAGAGCTGACTTATGTGTGGGTCGAAAGATAGTGTTAAGTCGAAGAAAACTCCAAGATTACGCACTACATGGACAAAAGGAACATGGCAGTTCGTGATAAAGAGAGAATCTGTGATTTCAACTTTTGAGACATTGTTCCTATTGCGAATCTTAATTATTTCTGTCTTGTCTTCGTTCATCTTGAGTGTATTTTCAACCATCCAATTGCTCACCCTTGCAACGGTACTACTGATTTTCTCTGCCAGATGCGACACCTCTGAGGGTACTGATGAATCGTTTAACTGTGAGTCATCGGCAAAGAAATGGTATAAGATGCCTGTTGGCCGTATGACACCGCTAAGTGGATAAGTGTACAAAGTGAACAGTACTGGGCCTAGAACTGATCCTTGGGGTACTCAGTACTTCAAAAGTAAGCTTGTTGATTCCGTCTCGCTAACAACGACCCTTTGGGTGCGTACCGTCAGGTAGGATCCAAGCCACTTTAGGACGACTCCTGCTAAACCAAAAGTTGCAGAGAATCTGGCCATCATAATTTCATGGTCTATGTATCGAAGGCTGCGGACAAGTCCAGCATGGAAAGAATTGATATGTGGCCTTTGTCGGAATTTTGAAGTAAGTCGCTTAGTACCCTGACCACTGCTGTCTCTGTGCTACGGCACTTCCTATATGCAGATTAAAATTCTTCCAAGAGACAGTACTGTTCAAGATGAGAAAGAATTTGTGCTAACACGATGCGCTCCAGAAGCTTTGACAGGGAGGGAAGATTTGATACCGGGCGATAGTTTTTTAGACATTCAGGGGAAAGACTGGATTTCTCTAATAAGGGCCTGACAAGTGCATGCTTAAATTGCTGTGGTACATTGCCTGAAGTCAGTGAAGAGCTCACAATGTTAGTAATTGTGGGTGCAAGCTCATCTAAACATTCAAGGAGCAAGGAAGTTGGAATGGGATCCAGGTCACATGACTTATTTGGCATCTTTAAAATAGTTTTTTTGACATAATCTTCAGATACACGCTGAAACTCGCAAAAAGGAGTATTTTGAAAAATTGGAGAGTGGTCAAGCTGTGATGAGAGGGATGGCATGTCACTTCTAATTTGCTCAATCTTCCAAATGAAGAATCTATTGAAGGAATCAGGAAGTTCAGATACTGGGATAGATGACGGCAAACGTTCGTTATTTGCTCCCCCTAACATTTCAGCGGTGATCCTAAATAGCTCTTTTGAGGAATCAGAAGTTTCGATTTTTTGTCGAATATGACTAGATTTTGTGTCTCTAATCATACGGTTAACCTTGTTTTTTTCTAGTATGTATATTTGTCGATGTATCGTCAGACCTGTCTTTTGAAATGTACGTTCCGCACGTCGGCGAATAAGTTTGGCAGTCTTTTTGTCTTCCGTCAACCAGGGTGCAGATGGCCTAACTGAGACTGTACGAGAGACAAGAGGTGCATGGCTGTCCAGCAACTTTTTCAAGCAAGAATTGTAATTGCTGAGAACGTCTGTGTTGCTCTGTTGCAACAGCAAAGAGGTCACGTCCATTTTGAAGGAGGCAATATCTATGGCTTTAAGTTTACGGGAAGTCACGTTATTCTTTGGCTTTTTTGCTTTTGATAGACGCATTTCAAAGTGTACAAGAAAATTATCTGACAAGCTGCGATCTAAGACATTGAGTTTGGCTATAAGCTCACTTGCATTTGTTACAATCCAGTCAAGAGTATGGCCTTTGACGTGTGTCGGAACATTTATCAGTTGGTCTAAGTTGCGATCCTTTAGCGCATTTTTCAGCGACATCGCGTATGTCTCATTTTCACTGTCAAAATGCAAGTTCACATCGCCTATGACAAATAGATCTTTTGTTGATATGTGACTGTCAAGGAGGTTTGGAAATTCCTCGATGAAAACTTTTGTTGTCAATTTATTTCTCTTGCTTGGTGGTGGGCGGTACAGGAAAATAAAAGTCAGTGTTCTACTGTGGTGGGAAAGGCGAAACTCGCACATCTTAAAGGTGGTGTACGTTGAGCTGTCATGTCTTATTGTTACATACTTTGCTAGACTATTCCTGTACAGTAGTGCTAGACCTCCTCCGCTGCCTGTTTTTCGAGAGAGACTCTTTAAAATAAAGCCCGGTGGCGTTAGCTCAGTGGTTCTTGCCTTATTTCCAACTTCTTTAAACCATGTCTCACTAAGGAAAACGATGTCGTAGCTATCATCAGTGATGGTCTCTGCAAGCTCTAGAGCTTTGTTACTGCATGACTGGGCGTTTAGGTGCATTATTTTTAAGCAGACTGGAGGATATAGTCACCAGAGTCGTAGCACATTTTGAAGACACCGGCGGAGTAATATCATGAATTATAGGTTTTTGATGGGGACATCGGACCTCTGTCGTGTGAGGAACAATAAGGGTGGGGTGGTTAATATAACAATTTAATAGGGAACTGCTGAAATCTGTCGTAGAAGAAATGACAGGGGTAGGGGTGGGGTTAACAACACAGTTAAGAGTCCTGCAAACTGTGTGACATGTATCTGTTGAGTTGAATTGCGATGGGTTATACCATAGGCGAATAAGACGCCCAGCCCTAGACCCACGAACTGTCGGCAGTATACGCCCGATGCCAAGTCGATGAATATTTCGGAAAACCTCGCTATCTAGTCGTGATTTGAGTAACACACATGTGCGTCCTATGCGACGTAGTAGATTAGCGTCCATGACTCCAGTACGGCGATTTGACACACTAGGACGGACGACACACAGGTTTGCGCTGCGACTGCTATGTAGTGGCCACGGTAAACGGTTTTACCAAGCACATCAATCCCTCGGGCTATGAGTATCACTGTCACTGTTTATATAGATGCTTGTTAAACTAAAGGATAGTAAATGAAGACAAATACTAATAAAATTTAATTAACGTGACTTAAATCTATCGAACTAAATACACCAATCTATAGACGAAATCTACACAAATCTAATGGTATAAGAAAGATCACTTAGCTTTAGAAAATTACAACACAAAAATCCTCCAAAACGTGAGACGAAAAAACACGACTGCTGCCTGTTGGCGCAACAACACATTTTCAACATATATCATGGACGTAGCCAGGATATTTTTCGGGGGTGGGGGTGGGGGTTTGGGGGGATTTCCCCCACGACCCCTCACCCCCCCGCGAAAAATTTTTTATATGTATGTATGTTTACATAATCTTTATTACATTCTGACCTTTCATTCTTTCGGAAGACGTTTATTGTGCCCTAGAATAGGTTCTTCCTGTGGTTAGTGGAAAAAAATGTGACCCTCCGCCATTGTTAGGAAGGGGGTCTGGGGTGAGCGAAGCCCCGCCGCCAAACACTATTTCTGGCATTAAAAGCCAACAAAATGCATATTCTGAAGTATCTACAGTGTATTTTCCTGCTATTAGAAAGTTTTATTGCAAAACCCTAATGTGCTATTCTTACTGACTTAGAACCTAGGCGCATTTGCCGTCAAGCTTTCTCCACAAAATTCTGTCACTGGTAATGTCTGAAGCCTCTTCCCACCTGCTATGAGGACCTCCATGAATGTGTGGAGCCAAGTTATACGAGGATGTCATCGCAGCTCTTCTTATGCGTAATTCACTTTGTCGGAGAACATGTCCAGCAAACCTCATGCGACGCTCTGTCACAATCTTACCAAGGGGTCGAATCTCAGTTTGTCATAGGATGTCCTTAATTTAGACCCGATTTCTATAACTGACTCCTAAAATCTGTCTTAGCCATCTCTGTTGAGCCACAGTTAGTGTTTTTCAATTTCGGCAGATGACTATTCACTGCACATTTATTAATTGAGCCCCGCCACTGGTAGAAATGTGTAACTTCTCTTGAATACGCTCTTGGAATTAAGCGACTGTATTTTGTTTTAGATTTTATATCGAAAAGAAATGTTTTATCGTCAAAATCATCTGTTGGAGGTTTTAAACTAAAAAATCTCTGGAGTTATTGTATTTTTTAAAAATTCAAAACCCAATTTAGCTACGGCCATAGAATTTGGTAACTGTAGTTTGCTTTAGAATAATATTGAAGATAGAGGTTTTCCACCTCAAAACGTTCTGTAAGGGGATTTTAAACTCAAAACCATCTGAAGGGGTTTTTAATCTTAAAAAAAAAGCCATGTATTGCTTTTTTTATATTGAAGATGTATTTTTTAGCATCAAACCCCTCTGAAGGGGGTTTAAACTCATAACCCCTATTGATAACGCTCATATCATTTAGAGTGTGTAATTGGCTTTTTCTTTATATTGAAAATGTTTTTTTTAGCTTGAAACTCCGCTGGAGAGGAGTTTAAACTCAAAATCCTTTTGACTACACTCATAAAATTTTGAGTGTATAATTAACTAATTTTTTTGTGTGTAATATTGAAGAGGTATTTTTTACCTTCTAACCCAGCTGAAAGGGGGTTTAAACTCAAAACTAAGTTAAAACCCATTTAGCTATGCTCATAACATTTTCAGTGCATAATTTGCTTTTGTTTTTCATATTCAAGAGGTATTTTAAGCTTCATACCCCGCTGAATGGGGGTTTGGAATCAAAACTGAATCAAAACCCATTTAGCTACGCTCATAACATTTCGAGTGCGTATTTTGCCTTTTCATATCGAAGAGGGGGTTTATCGTAATTTTTAGAGGGGGTTTTAAAATCAAAATCTTCCTTAACTGTGCTCTTGGAATTTGGGGATTTGCATTTTTTTTTGTTTTGTTTTATAGAAGAGGGGGATTTAACTGCAAAAACCCCTGGTAGGGGGTTTTAAACTCAAAACCCCCTGGTAGGGGGTTTTAAACTCAAAAAACTATGGCTGTGCTGGGGCAAGTGATGGATTAGTATTAAAATCTCACCTATAATAAACAAAATCAAAGGAAAAAATCAGTCACTTAATTCCTATCCCCCCCTGCGGTGGGGTAGTTCATTTCGGGGGTTTGGGGGGTTTGAACCCTAAACCCCCCCTCGCTACGCCCACGATATATATATATAGACTTACATTTTTTTTACAATGCTTAAGTCAACTCACTCAGTTTTTGCACATATCTATCTGTCTATCTATTGGTCTGTTTGTCTGGTAAAAATTTTGAACATGTTATTTTCATACGTCCATTTTCGGATCAAGATGAAACTATTTACAGTTTTTCTTTGGCGTAGAAAAGATAATGATCAATAAGAAGCAATAACCAGTCAATACATTTGTTACTGATAATTAATTATTTTTTTAATACCAACAAAAGAAATACATTCTTCAGTATTCAAAGATACGGCTAAATATATAGGGTTTCGTCTCGTAAATTAATTAACCACTTTATTTCTCTCACACCCATTCACAGACCAAGATGAAACTTAAAACAATTAAACTATTTTTTATAAAGAAAAATAGACGCAGACTATGATCAATAAGAAGCAATTACCAAGACAGGTGTGAAACAGGGGTGCATCTTATCTCCCTTCCTTTTCCTCCTAGCCATCGACTACATAATGAGGAGAGCAATGAACCAGACTGCTTTTGGTATTCCATGGCATGAACAGCTCCGATTGACGGACTTGGACTTTGCTGATGATGTTGCACTACTCGGGGCTACAAATAAATGCATTCAAGAAATGACGGAGAGCCAAGACAGAGAGGCACCCAAAATTGGCTTCCGCATAAACTTGGATAAGACTAAAATTATGCGAGTAGGATATAAGGCAAAGGGTGTCCCCGTCAGACTTGGCGAGTCAAAGCTTGAAGAGCTGGACAAGTTCACGTACCTTGGCAGCATCATAACAAATGATGGAGATGGTTACCATGATGTAGAGTGCCAAATAGGAAAGGCAGGGAGCATTTTCCAAAGGCTGCAGCCTATTTGGACTAGCCAAGCCGTTGGACTCGAGACAAAAATACACCTTTTCAACACAATCGTCATTCCAACTGCTACATATGCATGTGAGACGTGGAAGTCATCTGTCAAATTGAGAAAAGACTAAATGTGGCTCAACACAGATGGCTGAGACGGATTTTGGGAGTCAGTTACACAGATCGGGTCTCAAACAAGGAAATCCTATGCCGAACTTGGAGTCGAACACTTGGTGAGGTTGTGACTGAGCGTCGCATGAGGTTTGCGGGACATGTTCTACTTAAAAATGAATTACGCACACCAAAAGTTGCGATAACATGGAAGCCAAAACAAGGAAAGCGCAAACAGGGACGCCCTCGTATTACTTGGCGACACACCTTCATGGAGGACCTCAGAACAGTGAACACCAGGTGGGAGGAAGCTTCAGACTTTGCCAGTGACAGATCTTTATGGAGACAGCTTGCCGCCCAATGCGCCGAACGGCACGGGAGGACCTAAGTCCAAAGTCCTAAGTAAGACGAATACTAATAAATAGACAATTAAAAGCTCGAATTTTTACGTTACATCCATTCAAGTACTTTTTACAAATCATCAACACAAATAATGACGTTATCCAAACATATTGGCTCTAGATACTTAGAGATTTTAAAAATTTTAAACTTAGATTATTTTTTATTACTTACTGGTTATATAGATTTTAAAAAATACCTAAACTAACAAAGAGCTTTTAACTAAAAAAAACACAAACCTAACTGGAGTGTATATACTTTGCTTGATGATGGCATCTGTATGATATATTTTTCTTGAGACTCATCCAATATCTGAACTTGTAGATAGTTGATACCTTCTCTTTTGTCCAACTTTCTGGCGACCAGAATTCTACTGTTATTATTGGTTGAGATCGAAAATGTTTCATTGTTTATGGTTACACTTGTGTCGAGGGTGCCAAATGTCTTCAGACAAAACGTACTATCTGCGGGGTTATCTATGTGACCTTGATTAGCTGAATCAGTTTTACACACTGTCTTCTCAACTTCTGGAGTATATATATATAATGAAAAAGGCATTTTCAATCTACAAAATATATAATAAAAATAACTCAGGTATACATTTTGAATGCAGTCTTATTGAATTAATTATGTTTAGTTCTGTGGAATGACCATAACCCTTTTACACTTTCCTTATTAAAACATCGCGAAAAGTTCTTCTTATCTTATATGATACAGACGTTTCTTCAAAATAGAAGATGATTACGTTATAGGCGTCGTGCATCTATTCTTGCATGTTAAACTCTTTCTCTTCTGATTGACGATACCATTTTACCCAATTACTTCAACAATTTTTTCGGGTTTGTAAACTTTTAGTTGTTTTCTATTAGAAGAGCATGCATTTATATATACCAATTATAACATGTTCTGATTAAAAGAAAATTTGTATTGAAGTTTAACCCTAATGAGGCTAGTGAAACAAAATGGGAAAATTAATAATTCCTTCAGAACATGAAATATAATTACGGAGAGATGGAGTTGACGTTAACCAATGTCTTAGATTCTGCCTGGTCACTTTTTTTTTTGTTGGCTAGCTTAAGTAACCCATTCCATGCACTAACAGCACTATTGAACAATGAGCATTTGTACAAATGTGCATATGTAACGAGAAATGTGGCTTTATCTTAGTGTTATCTTCTGTATGGTAGGTCTGCAACAGTACAGCCCTCTGACAGGCAACTAGAATCTTCTTAGGATTGTTAAGAACCTTGAAGGTATCAATGAGGTCAGTTGTCATTATCTCCTCGGTTGATATAGCAATATGGTATATGATCAATGATGAAATAAAGAAAAAGGGAACAAAGTTGAAACAAAGACAGTTGATGGCAATGCTGTTAAACAGTTGCAAAGCTAGAAATTATTTATTTATTATTATATATATAGAGAGAGAGATTACACTCTGCAAATGCTTACACAATACTTTGGCCGTAATCCGCCACCCTCCCTCTTTTTCTTTTTTCCACATTCAATAATACTTCCAGAATCTCAACCCAGGTTTGGCCAGTGTATTCTAGTATATGTTACGTTTCATCAAGTGTTAAAAATGTATCTTAGCTTTGAGGTTATATATATATATATATATATATATATATATATATATATATATATATATATATATATATATATATATGTATATATATTAGGGTGGCCCATAATCATGTGGTAAAAAAAAAGTTTCTCACATCTAATGGGGCACCCTTTTGTTGAGTTCCATTTGTCTTACTTAGTAACTGACCACAATTTCAGCTTCCTACTGCTATCGGAAGGGGATGCTCAAGAGTTACAAAGTTTTGTATGTTAATGAAAAAACGCATTTTCGTTCAATTTTTTAAATGAAATGTTCAAATCATGCCATTACTGTAATGTAACTGTTAAGTAACAAAAATGACAACAAAAAAGTAAATTGTGAAGAGTCAGAATACAATGTCTAAATATTGTCTACACCAAAACAGCACAGATGACAGACTTCTTTGTAGTTTGTGCAGGGATGACTTTTCTGTTGGCTTCAACAACTTGCAATATAAATTGCTTTTCTTTCTCGTTTTTTGTCAGCAGTCTGTTGTAGTCTTCAAAAAGTTTAACTCCACGTTCTGCAGTGTCGTTGACCAAACGCAAGTCGTTAATGCGCTGCTTACCTTTCTGGTAGTCAGTATTGTCATTTTACTGTTCTGGAGGAAGAACTAGAAAGGAGTGGCCTATCTGTATATTTGTAACCTTTTTCTGTGAACGCCTTGTGGAAAAGTGACCCAAGCTGACGTCTTCAATTTGGAGCAATGATGGATCACCTCGAACATGTCGCTCACTAGGTTCTATTCCAAAACCTGTTATTATTTTCTGCTTCTCGATTGGTGACACTTCATCGGAAAATAAAGCCAGGCTGACAATCTCATCGGACAGGTACCACATGTGATTCTGCAGAATTTTTTGTGCTGCAATACTGATGTTGTGATCAATAGTCTGATATTGCTGCAGGTTCTTCCAGAGCAAAAGATCTCCTCCAGGTGCTTCCGCTGCACAGGGTGCTTGAATCCAGGACTTTGTGTACAAAAAGGCTCCAAACTGTACAAATCGTTTGAGTTGGCTCTCTTCCTTGGCTGTAAGACTAAAAATTTCTTTTTGATGACGGAAGAGGTAAATTTTGATGGCATAGATCAGCTTGGCAATCCACCTAGCATGATGTACAGGGCCTTGTGCTCTCAAGTGAATGCTTTTTGGAGAATCTCCCAAGATGATCATTGTCAGTTCAATGAGTTCTTCATAATCATCTCTGACCTGGGATTTCAAGTCAACGAAATTAGTTAGGAAGCTCACAGTGTTTTCTCGGAAATCATCAGTGCTTGAAGTCAGTTCCAGCTTACTGAAGTTGTCAAGCTTTATTCGTTCCCAAACTTCTTTAAATCTTTTGAAGATAGGTATGTTTGGTGAGTTAGAGGGACCGCAACACAAACTAAAAGCCTTAGCCAATACCAGTTCAAGAACATAATGACGACATGCCAGCCACAATAGTTCTCGACCAATACGATTCTCAAGCAGCACACAAGCTCCATTGAAAGGACCAGTGTTGACAGAAGTGGTGTCGAAGCTTATAGCTTGGATGCTTTCCACCAGTGCCCACTGTTCTAACTGATCATAAATAGCATCAGTAGCATTTTGTCCTGTCCCTGATATTAGTTTAGGGACACCTAGTAATTTTTCACTGCCATCACTCGAAACCAGTACTGGCAAGCGGTCAACTTTGCCAAGACCCAGGATTTCAGGTAACATTTTTCCATCCCAGTGTAGAACTAGAGGATAGTCAGGTTTGAATGAAACATTTATATCTGCTGCTTGTTTACACCTGGCTATTTTCTGGCTCTTTGTATGGTGCTTCGTGAAACTGTCAAAGATGAAGGATCATGTCCCAGCGCTGCAGCAATAGGAATCATCTATCGCAAAGCTTCACGATGAGACGTTTGGTTGCGATCCAAGGTGACTGGTGACATGCTTAGTGAACAAGGCAGTATGACACCCAATCTCCGTCTTGTTTGTTCGTTTTTTAGTTGAGCTTGAACTTGGTTCATATTTATCTAGAACTTCAAATTGATTGGATGATTCACAGCTTTCTGTTTCATTTTCACCTGATTCACCTTCCATAGTTTGTTGCTGTCGTTTTTCTTCATTCTCTTTACGAAGTAGCTGTTTCTGTTGTTTGTCATGGACTCGTTCCTGCTGTGCTGCCATCTCTTTATCTTCGCCAGTCATGAACATTTTGCGGCATCCTCGTTGGTCAGCAAGAAATGCACGATCCTCCTCAATTCTTGTCTGTTGCAAAGGATTAGGTGAATTTTTGTCCAGAGCATTAACTGAAGCAATGTTGAATAATGTATCTAGTTGTTCAGTGTAGCAAGCTTCATTTTTTTGCTGATAAATAAATAATAATAAATAAATATCCATTCTGAAAACAATCTTTAAGTGAAAAGACGGATTAATCACGCAAATTGTTAAATTTTACATGTTAAACTGCAGCCTAGTGTGTAGAATAAAAAAGAAACTGAACAAAATATTTGTTAATTTTCGTCTGCACAATGTTTATAAAAAACAACAAGAAGTCATGTATCTAAATTGAAAACTAGGTAATAAAATTAAATAAGTATCACTATTGGCAGTCACTTTCATCACTGGTCAGCATTAAATAGGTCACAAATGAAAAAAACGTTGCACTTCCACCAGTCAACAAAATCGAGTAAAATGCTGTGAAAGGTAAAAAAAAAACGAGGCCTGTGAGCATCCCCTTCTACTTGAAATTTAATTTTAAAATTTTAACAGTATACTACCTAAAGCAAATGGAACACAAAAAAGGGTGCCCCGGTATGTGGCACAAAGTTGGATTTTTTGGGCCACCCTAATATATATATATATTACTGTGCGATTAGAGATTTAACCTTATGATGTTGAGTCTGACACTCTACCGACTAAGCCAACCGGTTGTTATTAAGATCTTTGGAACTTACACATTAATCAAAAGAAAATATACATTTGTAAGAAATACAAATATAGCGAAATAACTTTAAAAGGTTGGATTAAAATTGTGAATAAATAATCGTTTTCGGCAAATTGAACCGCTGCTGTATCGATCGTGGAAAGTGTTTAGTTATTATAGTCATACCCACGAGTAGCTGGTTAAATGTTCGTTTTTTTTTCGTCAACGATCGAAGAATTAGTAAATAGTGATATATTAAATTAATCATAATGAGAATCAGTGCCCTAAGGATTATATATAAATATAGAGAGGTTTTTAAATTAAGCTCTCTACGACAACTTACCTCTATCTTGGATTAAATAAAATGTGTTTCTAATGAAAACATCTCCACTGAAATGAACAGTAACTTCATATCTTGCAAAGTTCTCTATCTTGATGTTATAGAATTGTATTTCTATTTTGTATTGATTCGGCTCGTTTTCATGTAATGACACATTTATATTACCGCCTTTTTTAGGTCCTATAGCATTCAAGGTGATGCCAGCTCTATTTATACTATATTGTGACTTCTTGATACAGAAAGTGATTGTAACATTGGATCCTAGTCTCAGAAAGTAATACTTCTTAAGCTGCTGGTTAAAGCAATCCTCGAAGTCTGGGACATCTTTTAATCAATAAAAAAATAACTTAAGATTAGTTAATACAGTTTAATTATTTACATGTAAAATCAGTTTGAGTAATTTATATTTTCCAGTACTTTTGTAATGAAAAGTAAAAGTAATGTTCCCCTTTCACACCTTGTGCTCTATAGACAGGGGATGTAAAGGTCATCTATTTCTGTGGCCTACGGTTAACGAGGGTGTCATGTTGCCAGCACAATAACTAAGCGCCTTTGCTTTTCCCAACGAGGGTACTCAGAGGCGCCTTAAAAACCCGAAATAAAAAATTCCAGTCTTCACCAGGATTAGAACCCGGGACCACTCTGCCAGCGCGCCTCCTTTATTGTAATAGCGATTGTAAAACTAAAAGGCCAGGGCGTGTGGTACACATTTGAGGTTGTCAAAGGTTAAAGACCTTTAACAAATCCATTGCAGCAGATTTGATTTATGAAAATTTTATCATATTTTTTGCAATAACGGTTCTAAAATTATGACAGGAGGCAATGTCTGAGGTGAATGAGTGGTAGTGTAGGTATAAAAAGTGTAAGCAAGAAAGAGAGAGATTAATAGACATTTAAAATGAGAGAGAGAGAGAGAGAGAGAGAGAGAGTGAAAGAGATAGAAAGGTAGCGCAATAAAGTGTAGTGTCACGTATTACGAATTGAATTCTACTTTTAAATGGCTTGCCTAGGGGAACGTGACAATAGAAAAGCAGTTGTGTCACTTGTCTTAAGTCTGAATTTAATCAAAGACTTACAATGAATAACCAAAAAAAAATGACACAAGAAATCGGAAGGTAAAATATCAACTTAATGTTTAATAAAATATAACTTGAATAGTACTTTTAACTGTATCACATAAAGCAAAAAAACAAAAACATTTACTCAATACAAAATGGAAGGGTTGACCAAAACCCTTTTACAAAAATGGCATGTAAAAATATTACAATACAAGAGTTTGAAAATATAATTACAAATACAAGCAAGGCCTTGAAAAAAAGAAAAATCTTAACTTACACGATCAATTGGTATACCACGCACGGGTCGCGCAATGTCTCCGCTATTCTGTCTCACGGCTGTCTCCGTATGACTGTCCGTCAACGTTACGCGAGCGGTCTTTATATAATCTACCGCGCGTCGATATCTAGTAATTTCTAGAACAGAAAGTCATCAACACCCAGATCTAGAACGCTCTTCAAAGAGACAGAAGAAAAGAAAAAAAAACCACCCTCCTTTCAACCAGAGGTACACACATAGGTCAAGGACCGGTCACTGTCTGTGTGGCTTGACTCTTGAAGAATAAAATAAAAAAAAACTTATTACACAAAGGGGCAGACAACCTACAGGTCAAGAAAAAAAAAACAATAGTATCTAGGCATTGTTACCTAGATACGTAACACCTCCCTCCTAAAAATAAAAAGTTTACATTTCCACGAAATGGAAATCTTTTTAGAATAATTACAAAAATGATATTTACATTACAGAATGTATTTATCATGATATATATAAAATACTTTTTACAATCTAGATAAGGCATCGGCGATAACATTTTCGCTGCCTTTTATGTGTTTAAGATCTAGGTTGTACTCTTGTAAAAATAAACTCCACCTAAGAAGTCGTTGATTCTTGCCAGACATTTTGTGGATAAATGTAAGGGGATTGTGGTCAGTAAATACAACCAGTGGCCATCTGGACCCACTGATATAAAAATCAAAGTGTTGTATAGAAAGAATCAACCCAAGACATTCTTTTTCCACAGTAGAATAATTTCTTTGATGTCTATTAAATTTCTTGGAAAAGAAACAAATAGGATGCTCTACTTGGAAATAATCTTCTTGGTAAAGGACTGACCCAACACCTGTGTCACTGGCGTCAATAGCTAACCTAAAAGGTTTTCCGAAGTCAGGAACCATCAAAATGGGGGAGCTAGATAATATCTGCTTAATTTGGTTAAAGGCTTTCTGACATTCATCCGTCCAAGTAAATCGGACGTTCTTTCTCAGGAGGTTTGTTAAAGGACTGGCAATGACAGAAAAATTTTCGCAAAATTTTCTATAATATCCAGACATTCCCAAAAATCTTTGGAGTTGTTTCCGATCAGCAGGAATAGGGAAAGCTTGGATAGCTTCTACTTTGGCCATTACAGGTTTCACCTGGCCTTGTCCTACAATATGGCCTAAGTATTGGAGGGAAGCCTGGCAAAAATCACTCTTACTCAGGTTTACAGTAATTTTTGCATGTAAAAGTTTAGTAAAAAGACAATGCAGTTGTTTACAATGGCTAGAAAAATCTTGGCTAAAAATTACTACATCGTCTATGTATGCGTGGCAATTCTCCATGTCAGCAAGCAGGGCATTTATCATTCTCTGGAAAGTGGCAGGAGCATTCTTCATGCCAAATGGCATCACTTTGTATTGGTACAGACCATCAGGGGTGACAAAGGCGGAGATTTCCTTTGCCCTATCAGTCAGGGGAACCTGCCAATAACCTGAAAGTAGGTCTATTTTGGTGATGTACTTAGCGTCACCAATACGATCTATGAGATCGTCTATCCTAGGGATAGGAAACGAATCGGTCTTTGTTACAGCATTTACCTTACGGTAGTCTGTACAAAAACGATAAGTCTTGTCCTGTTTAGGTATCAAGACACATGGGGAGCTCCAGCTACTGGAACTTGGTTCAATGAGGTCATTTTCAAGCATATACTTGATTTCTCACCTAAGTATGGCAAGTTTTTCAGGGTTGACCCTGTAAGGATGCTGCTTGACTGGAGTAGCCTCGCCAACATCTACATCATGCATTATAACATTAGTCTGTTTTGGTACATCAGAAAAAAATGTCATTAAATTCATTAATGAGCTTCATGATAACTGGCCTTTCTGTCGAAGACAGATGAGACAGTTTTACATCCAAATTCTGTAATACAAAAGAATTAGGTATTTTGTATTGTCCAAATTTCTCCTTTACAATATCATCATCAATAGGAGAAACATGGCTATTTGAACAACTTTTGACTGTATTTAAAACACAATTAATCTTATCTGAGTGATCTGGCCGAGATACATAAGGCTTCAGCATGTTTATATGACATAGCTGAGTCTTTTTCCTACGGTCAGGAGTTTTGATTGTGTAATTGAGGTCACTAATTTTGGTCTCAATTTCATAGGGACCAAAATATCTGGCTTGCAAGGGTTGACCTGGTATGGGCAAAAATACAAGCACCTTATCCCCGGGAGAAAATTCTCTAACACGGGCCTTTCTATCATACCAGCGTTTCATGCTGGATTGGGTGTTTTGTAAGTTATTTTTGGCCAGAACACAAGCATCATAAAGTCTAGTTTTAAACTTACTTACATAGTCTAAAAGTCCTTCAGTGGCTGTTGGTGACAACAAAGTCTCTTTTATACATTTCAAGGGACCGCGCACCGAATGGCCAAAGAATAAGTCAAAAGGGCTGAATCCCAACGATTCCTGGACGAATTCACGGGTTGCAAACAGCAGCATGTGGATTCCTTCGTCCCAGTCTTTTTCGTGCTCAAAGCAATAGGTTCGGATCATGTTCTTGAGAGTCTGATGGAATCGTTCAAGAGCGCCTTGCGACTCGGCATGATACGCACTCGACTTGCAGTGTTTGATGCCCAACTGAGTCATGACTTGCTTGAAATGATTGGCCGTGAAATTCGTTCCTTGGTCCGATTGGATGGACTTTGGTAGACCAAATAGAGTAAAGAACTTGATTAAGGCCTTCACAATGTTTGATGCTTTTATGTTCCTTAGAAGAATAGCCTCAGGAAAACGAGTTGAAGCACACATAATGGTCAACAGGTATTGGTTGCCAGCTTTTGTCCTTGGGAGAGGACCAACACAGTCAATAAGTACTCTGCTGAAAGGTTCTTCAAAAGGCTGGAATCGGCTTCAGAGGAGCAACAGGGATCTTTTGATTTGGCTTGCCAACCATCTGACAGGCATGACAAGATCGGCAGTACTGGATGACATCTTTCTTCAAACGTGGCCAGAAGAAGTGTGACATAATCTTGTGGTATGTCTTGTGGATGCCGAGATGACCTGACATTGGTGTGTCATGAGCCAGATTCATGATGTACGCTCGGTATCTTTCTGGTAACAAGAGAAGCAAAGAATGTGGTGCTCAAGTCCACATCATCTTGGTTATTGTTGGCCTTGACGACGTTCTCTTCTTGAGATGCTTTCAACCTCATTGCCCTTGTTACTGCACACGCTGGATATAACTCTAGGTCTACCTCGAGTGTGGCAGATAAGTCGGGTGTTTGAGTGACGATGGGTTCGGCTATCACCTTTCCACCTGCTAAGTCATTGCCTAACAGCAACGAGATGCCTTGCAATGGTAATGTTGGTCGGACACCTACAACAACCGGCCCAGTAATGAGATTTGACTTTATGTCGATTAGATGTAGAGGCACATCTATACATCCAAGCTCTACGCCTCGTAACAGGATGCTCTTCCCAGTCGATGATGATTTTGACAAGGGCAAGATACCCTCTAAAAGTAGCGATTGTGAGGCACCTGTGTCTCTCAAAATGGTGATAGGTCGTAGACTTGTAGAATCACCGGGTAGTGATACAAATCCTTCCGAAATGAAAGGCTTTAAATCCTCTAATAAAACATCAATTTTGGTTGATGCAGACTGGACTTGGGTCGAACTCTCGCTGGAGTCATTGACATCTCTAGGAGACGCAGTGGAGAAACTCTTTCTTGAGTCAGTAGAACATCTTGTGGATGTATTTGGAGAACTCTTGATGGAGTCATTGGAACATCGGGGTGATGTCTTATGGGAACTCTGGATAGAGTCATGGGAACATCGGGATGATGTATTATGGGAACTCTGGATAGAGTCATTGGAACATCGGGGTGATGTCTTATGGGAACTCTTGATAGAGTCATGGGAACATCGGGATGATGTATTATGGGAACTCTGGATAGAGTCATTGGAACATCGGCTTGATGTATTTGAAAAACTCGTGTTTGAGTCATTGGAACATCGGCTTGATGTATTTGAAAAACTCTTGTTTGAGTCATTGGAACATCGTAAAGATGAATTTGAAGAACTCGCTATTGAGTCATTTGAACATCGTGGAGACATTTTCGGAGAGTCTTGTACAGTCAATACATTTGAAACAGGTGGTGTCGAGGTATTCTTGATATGACTTGATGATGAGGGAGTAAACCTCGACGACCACTGTACTGTGCAAGCGCTGACTTTTGAAGGAGCTTTTTCGTTTCTCTTCCTCAATTTCCAGCAATCGTCAATTTTATGGCCTTCTCGTTTGCAGTAGGAACAAGTAGCTTTACTTGTAGTAGGTTTTCTGTCATTTGTACTGCTGTTCTTGATGGAGTTGCTAGCAATGGACTCAGGCTGTTTGACTTGTTTTGGCTTGACATCCGTCATATACTTGGCAAATTGATGTGATATTATATAATCGTCTGCCAACACTGCAGCCTTGTGCACATCTTCCTCGCCACGATCAGCTAAATGCGTACGGACGTCCAGCCGCACACAACTCTTGAACTCTTCCATCAGCATTAGGTTCTTGAATTTGGCAAAGTCGGTGCCGATTTCCTTGGAAGTGAGCCATTTCTCAAAGCGTCGCTCCTTTTCCCGCAGGAATTCTACATGGGTTTGGCCATCCGATTTGCGACAATCCCTGAACTGCTTTCGGTAAGCTTCCGGAACAAGTTCATTTGCCTTAAGAATTAAGGCCTTAACAACATTATAATCTTTTTGTTGTTCAATGGTTAAAGAACAAAATACCTCTGCAGCTCTACCAGTCAAAACTGTTTGCAGCAAAGTGGGCCACAAAGTTTCAGGTACATTAAAATTTTTCACGGCAAGTTCAAATTGTGGACAATAATTGTCAATTGTGGCTTCATTAAAGCGTGGAATTATTTTCAAAAATTTTGTTGCTTCAGCAGTATGACTGGCAGGGGAAGAATCTGGTCTTACATTAGCAGCTAACTCTAATTTTTTTAACTCTATTTGTAATTTCATTTCTATTTCTTTCTGCTCTCTCTGCTCTCTAGCCGCTGCAAGCTCTAATTCTTTTTGTGCGGCCTGTTGTTTAATTTCCTTCTCTTTTAAAGCTAACTGGGTTTCTATTTCCATTTGTTTTAATTTTATCTGAAGTTCTAAATCTGATTTACCCTCATCGGGTCTAAGGGTTTCTAAAAGGTCTTCAGAAAACACTTCCTCGTCTACATAATGGATTACAATGTTATCTCTGATTTCTTGTTTAAGGGCATTTGATTTTATTTTTAACCCTAAATGTTTAGAAATAAGGACCAGTTCCTTCCTAGTAAAAGCATCAAGCTCTTCCACAGAGGGATTTGCAAGAAAAACCTGAATATCCATGGCTAACTAACAACTATTACAAGCAAAAAAAAAATGTATACAATGTAAATATACAGTACAAAATCAGTACAACAAAAAAACCTTAAGAGAGTTTGGTCAATACTATTGATACTTTACTTCCGACTCTTTGACACAAAAAAAAATTTTGTTAAAGTCAACTTCGCCTTTACAAAATTACTCAAGTAAGACGAAAATAGGTTCAGAAAAATATCCGGGACGAAAGCCCTCAAACTTCTTTTGTCACGTATTACGAATTGAATTCTACTTTTAAATGGCTTGCCTAGGGGAACGTGACAATAGAAAAGCAGTTGTGTCACTTGTCTTAAGTCTGAATTTAATCAAAGACTTACAATGAATAACGAAAAAAAAATGACACAAGAAATCGGAAGGTAAAATATCAACTTAATGTTTAATAAAATATAACTTGAATAGTACTTTTAACTGTATCACATAAAGCAAAAAAACAAAAACATTTACTCAATACAAAATGGAAGGGTTGACCAAAACCCTTTTACAAAAATGGCATGTAAAAATATTACAATACAAGAGTTTGAAAATATAATTACAAATACAAGCAAGGCCTTGAAAAAAAGAAAAATCTTAACTTACACGATCAATTGGTATACCACGCACGTGTCGCGCAATGTCTCCGCTATTCTGTCTCACGGCTGTCTCCGTATGACTGTCCGTCAACGTTACGCGAGCGGTCTTTATATAATCTACCGCGCGTCGATATCTAGTAATTTCTAGAACAGAAAGTCATCAACACCCAGATCTAGAACGCTCTTCAAAGAGACAGAAGAAAAGAAAAAAAAACCACCCTCCTTTCAACCAGAGGTACACACATAGGTCAAGGACCGGTCACTGTCTGTGTGGCTTGACTCTTGAAGAATAAAATAAAAAAAAAACTTATTACACAAAGGGGCAGACAACCTACAGGTCAAGAAAAAAAAAAAAAAGTATCTAGGCATTGTTACCTAGATACGTAACAGTAGGAAAATAAATCAAAAAAAACAAAGTGACAGAAAAAAAGAAGAAAAAGAAAGAGATAGAAATAAAAAGAGAAAATAAAAGAGAAAAAGAAAGAAAGAAAGAAAAAGAGTGATAAAGTTGGAAAAGGAGAGAGAAATTACAAGAAATAAAGCTATAGAAATACACAAAAAGAGAAAAACAAAGAGAGGTGGAGAGAATGGTAGAGTAAAAAAAAAGAGAGAGAAATATAGAGACAAAAATATTACAAAAATAAATGTAAAAATACACAATAAAAAACAATGCTACTTACCCATTTTTTGAAAAGTTAGAAGCAAGTCTTTATAACATTTTTCTGAGGGTTTCACCGTTATATTATACTTCTTTGTATTTAATAAAGAACTATTTCTAAAATAGATTTGTATATAGGAGTAATGTAAAGACCTCTCCTGCCGATACATACTGTCCAAACTGACGCTAAATGTAGTAACGTTCTCTACGTTGACATCATAGACCACCTTATCGATCCCGATATGATTTATTTTCAGATCCGACACCAAACAGATATGAACCACAGTCTGTAATCCAATCCTATACTTTGCCACAACTTGCGATTCTTGGTTTTTACAAAGATCTAGAAAACCTGTTTTTACAATAGATTAAATTTTAACATATCATAGCATATAGACTTACTATGCTATCAAATCCGCAGATTGAATTTATAATCAAAAGCTATTATACAAGTAACATTTTCTTATTTAAATACAATTTGTATTTTATGAAATTCTAGCTACATATGTGAATGACTATTTTAATCTTACAAACTAATGAATGATAGACACAAAAAGAAACAGTTTTACCAAACCTCAATTCCCACACCTCCCCCAACACAATTCTAATCTCACGCATGTATCAATGTACTGAGATATATAGAATTCAAGAAGAACCGAATAATAAATGTCATATATCTCAATACTGCAAGAATAAGCTACCTTAAAATCTTCGTATTACAAAGTGTGTTGTCAGTATCTGTTAATTTTAAGTAGAACATGTAGATGAGAGCTAAAGAGGTGATATGGCTTAGATCTTTCCAGAAAAAAAAAATTACTTACATTGTTTTTGTTTTCATACAAACTCATATCCGGTTTTAAAAGGTCAAATAGTTCATTAGTGAGTTATTTATTTTTTTTAAGCGAAGGAGTTAAAAAATGCAGCTCTCAATATTATCGGCACAGATTTCAGAATCTTTGAATTCCATACTATTAACAGCCTAAATTTTACCTCCCTCAAAACAAAGTAGATGTATGTGTGGCAAACTTTTTGTCGGGGTAGTTGTAGTGTTTAGCCAGTTGATAGTCAGCTGTGACGCTACAGAAAGATCCTAGATATAACTTAAAAGACCGAATCACAAATGAAGAGATTAGAGAAACAAGATTATTACTGTACTAGAGCCACACGATGACCTGCTAACTACTGTAAAAAAAATAAAAAACAAGCAAACTAAAATTCAATGGCCATGTCACAAGTTCCTCAATGGCTTCCTGTTGATTAGGGTCTATTAGCATTTGTCATGACATTCTTTGTAAGTCGAGTTTTGAATGTTTACTTTGTCTTGTTTATATTTACCATACTCCCGTGTAAGCCTGTATTTCTTTTTGTTTTGTTTTTTAACCTCCCTTTAAAAGGTTAAATGGTGTAATGTTGAAGAATGTGAATATTGGGTTCCTACTTCCTGGAGTCACACTTGACACGTAACCAACACAAATGGTATAGATTGAATGAGTCCAATTTTGGAGGGCAAGATATAACATTTATTTAATAAAACAATATGTTGCACACTTCATGGTAGTTACAAAAATGATGCAATGCAATACAGTCACGTCCTCATAAAAGCACTGTTACACTTATTCAATATACTAAATATTATTATTTTTATTATAGCTTTATATATCGCTACTTTCATAGGTATAACATGCTCAAGCGCTTTGGTCCAATCTCTTTTGTAGACCAGTGGCGGGGGGAGGGGTATCTAGGAGTTGGTTTTCCGTGCTGCCTTTAGGCGCTCAGTAAACACAACATTGCCCGAGTCGGGTGTCGAACCTCGAGCCCTTTTCTAGGTAGCCAAGCCGAACCAAGTTCAAGCGCTTCACAGCGGGTAACAATAAACAAATACGGAAAAGCTCCAGACTTTTGTTAACAGATGCCTACGCCGGATATTAGGAATTAGGTGGCCAGAAATGATAACTACAATCGATTTGTGGGAGAGAACTAGACAAAAGCCCATAGCCAAAGACATCACAAAACGAAATTGGAGCTGGATAGGACACATTTTGCGAAAACCAGCTACCAATGTTGCAAGGCAGGCACTTGACTGGAACCCACAAGGAAAGAGGAAAGTGGGCAGACTCAAGCAAACCTGGAAGAGGTCAGTCATCAGTGAAGCTGAGGGTATTGGAATGACATGGGAGCAGATGAAGAAAGCTGCTCAGAACCAAGCTCGATGGAGAGGTGTGGTTGCGGTTCTATGCTCCCCTGGGAGTGCACAGGATTAAGTCAGTCACTTGACCCTCTAAGTCCAGAGAAAAACTATCAAAATACGTGTACTGTTTCAAAAGACTACTGGCTTCAACTGCCCCAAAGGTACTACTTAACTCAAAGTTACTACTCGACTCTCTAAGTACTACTTTCAGCACCGGACAAAAAAGATAGTACTGACTGAACTAAAAGTCAATTTAGTCATTCTTACTTCCTGTTTCTATATCAGGAGTGTCACGTGTCTTTTTACCATCTTAACCTGAGGTGAACATATAACGGGTAATGTCAACCGAGACTGTGAGACTCCCATTAACCAGTAAGCTTCGGGCAAGGAGGGGCTCGTTATCCATGGTTGGCTACCCACCTAGGAGAAGAAAAACTGGAGCTGGCGACACTAAGGCAGTTTGCATCACCCAGCATACACTCTGGCAGAACCTGCGACTCCTCTGAACCCTAACTGTATCGGTAATACCGTTCCTTTTGAAATATCAGCTGCGTGGAGAGTGGGGAACAGATGTGTGGGCGACATCGTTCCGACCACAGCAAATGCCCAGGCATTCGTCTCACCGATATGATCTATAGTCGCCTCGCGACTGGAGGAGGCCATAGATATACTGTTTTTTTATTATTGTTTTTTTTCAGTCACTTATATTTAAATTATAAATTTCGTTCTAATAAGAAAAGATTTTATATCTCGTCTTTAAGAAAATGTATTCGTGTGGAGAACGAAGGTAATCATTCTGCAGATTATAAATAGCTCCTGCAAGAGAAGAAAAAAAAACATACATTGCGTCGAATGGAGGTACCGACAATCCACGCTAAACCAAAAATTAATCTTTCAGGGTTAGCTGAATATGTTATTCATATTCAATTAGATCTGTTAACTTTTGTTACTGTAATAAAAGACTGGGAGTCTATGACGACTCGAATATTTTATTACACTAATATTGTGCATAGATGAATTTGGTGTATAAATGTGCTAGCTATTAATAAGTTAAGTGGTTAAAAAAAACTTTTGCATTTTTGTGTGCCCTTTTTTTCGACTTAAAAAAAATTAAGCTGTAGCAGAAATTAATTTATACTTTTTAGTTGGCATGAGGGATATTTCATTCCTTTAAATTATTTAATTTGTATAGGCACCGAGAGTCCTCTCTGGATTCCCTTCTTTTGCCTTTGTTTCTTTTCTTTAGGTTTTATTTTCGCTCCACTGTATTTATTTAAATAACGTTCTCTTCTTTTTCCTTCTTACAGGATTGTATTGCTTAAGAAGTGCAAAATGGATCTTCAAAATAAAATGGTAACAAAAATTGATTTCAGTAATATACTTCTAGTCTTTAATTTCCAATATATGTTAATCAGAACTAAAAAAAAATTAAAATACTAGACTTACAGTTGAACTTTAAGTCGAAAACGTACAGAAACTCAAATCCTAGGTCTGTATATAAAGAAACCTTGTACTTCGTTGCGTTCAATGGCGATACGTTGTGAAGATGTAGAGTAAAATTATATTTAGTAGTAGACATTTTTTTATTGTAAAAAGATGAACTTAGTCGATGATCTAGAACACGTTTGTTCACTAGTATTTTGTTCTGAAAAGGCCTGGTACTTGAAACACAGAAGCTGATGGATAGATTTCCATACAAATCAGTGTGTATGACTGTATTATTGTTTGACCTTTCACAGAGCTGAGGAGGATCTAAAGAAAAAGTATTATTCATCATTATGTATGCACTAAATTATCTATGTATTATATATGTTAATTTTTATAGAGAGGGATTATTTTTAAGCTTTAGTAAATCCATAGATATATTTCTTTTTTCTCATCAAATTAGATCGATTCACACAATTTTGTACCTAAGTCATTCCTTTCCTTCTTTTTTTTTCTCTTTCACATATTCAACTATTTTTTTTAATTATTTTTTATTTTTTGCATTGCAAACAGGCAACCATTTTGATTTGTTAACAGACAATATATTCTTTTTTTTGTCGGACTATCATAAGAATCACTAAAAACAATACCAATTAAATAGTCAATAAATTGATATATTTTACTATATAAAGAGACAGTAAGATCTACGTAGCAAAGCAATGTATAAAACCTACTTTTACGTGAACATAGATTGTTCTGTAGCTAATAGTGGGCCTTCCATCGTTGAGGCTGAACTTCAAATTTTAGCTCGAGATATGTTTGTTCTATGGTTTTCGATTAGGCAGCATGGAAGCCTTCTCCCATATATATGGTCTCTCCACCCCACTGGTCCACAAAAGTAATTAGACCATAACGCACTAAGCGTGATATAAGCATTAAAGTTAAGTTAAGCAAAGCCAATTAATAACAAGGTTACAAAATACCGTTTGTGTGGAAACACAAACTCAAAATCAGCCTCCGAAGTGGTCCACCCAAGCAGGCTTCAATATTTTCAAAAAGAACATCCAAATAAAATTATATCAAAGACAAATGAGAGATAAGAATGGTGAAAGAAGGTTAACAGATCTTGTGTAGTGCCCAAACGGTCCCGCAGATCAAAGGATAGGTGAAAGTGAATATAAAGTTAGATGTGAACCTGGCCTAACTAGTTCCCCTTTTGGACCTTGTGGCAAATGATGTAAAGTTCATCTGTTTTTATGGCCTACGGTTAACGAGGGTGTCATGTAGCCAGCACAACGACCAACCGCCTTTACTTTTCCCCAACTAATGTCAGGTACCCATTAGAGCTGAGTGGACTCAGATGCGCCCAAAGATTCCAAAGTTAAAAATCCCAGTCTTCACCAGGATTTGAACCCGTGACCCACGGTTCGGAAGCCAAGCGCTTTACCGCTCAGCCACCGCGCCTCCCCTGGCCTAACTGATGTCTTATAATTGATCTTATTGTTTTGAAAAGGCTCAATCTCTTATTTGAATCCTCAAAAAAAAAAAATCAGAACTTTGAATGGTCTAAAATAATGCGATGTCAGATTTTCAATATCTTTTTTAGTTTACGAGATCTAAACGGGACGGACGGACAGACGGACAGACTTTTCGCACAAAACTAATAGCGTCTTTTCCCCTTTCGGGGGCCGCTAAAAATAATTCCTGTCACACAAAGTTATTAATTTTACCCTATATGTACTAACATAATTTACCTGATTAATTTAAAACTACTGGTGTAATGTTTCGAAATATAAGCTTCTTTATAATTTTATTTTCTATAATCTTTGTTGTAGTGTTTGGCTGAATAGCAAGATTAATCTGTATGCCAGTGAAAAAAGCTTTATGTAGAGTCTACTGTGTATTTTAAAAGTTCCAGATAGTCATTTGCAAGATCAAAACGAAATTGTGTACTTTGTCTTCTAAAATTTACTTCTTGTTCAATGTTTTACTAAACGAACACAGACAAAAGAAGAAACATATAAATCTTACCATATATAGACATTTTTATTTTTTGCTCAAACATTATGTTTATATTGGACACTGTTATCTTTGCGGTATAGTCTCCACTATCTTTGTTTGTTAAATTGCTCAAAGTGAGAATTAAGTTGTAGATGTTATCTCTAGTGGGAATGACTTTCAGGCTAAATGCAACATTCCCTTTTGGTGAAAACGATACATTTATATTTTGATTTCCCAGTTCTTTATTGTGAACTAGGCACAGCGTTACGTTGACCGCCACACCAGATGTTGAGTTCACACTGTGCACAAAGTGTTCACCTTCAAAGAGTCTCGGTAAACCTAAAGGAAAAAAAAACAAACGATTTAAAACCAATGCATTCAGAGATACTGTCTATAGAAATAAATATATGCTATAGTTAAGTTATATAACAGATTTGAAAATGCAATGTTTTTGAATGAGTAGACTGTAAAACTGTCTTTATTATGAGGATCACAGGTTCGAATCTGACATGACTGTATCCTTTCTCGTTTTAAGGTTATGCTAATAATATATAATATGTGTCAAGTATTTGCATGTGCCGATTCGTAATATATTTCAACAAAATTAAAAAAACTAATTGATTAAATAGTTGGTAATTTTTTTATTATTTTTTCACGTATTGTCATTTACAATAAATAATTGTGCAAAATTTCAGCTTAATCCGAGAATGGAACTAGTTATAAAAAGCGTGTAAAATAATTTGACCAAACAGACGAAGTGAGTGGATATAAGATAGAACTGGTGGAAACATTCTATTTTTATAATATGATGTTAAGGGGAGGTAAGAAAAATAGTTACAATTATTATAGTTTTTATATTATTATTATTTTATAGTTTTAACACGCTCACAATTTACAGCTGATTTTAAAAATTTAAAAATGTTAACAACTAAAAAAATATTAGTTAAAAGAATTTGGAAGCACAACACAATAAACTATGGTTACCATTTATCACTATAAAAATGTATTACAGAGATCAAATTAAATTCTCTTTGTGCCGTGGTTTTGAAACGCCCAAAACGTTTAATCTACATATCCACATTTATCATACCCAAACGGATTTGATAATGTAGAATCGGAATATTGCAAAGACATTTATCTCATAACACTTACATCTGTCACTTAAATACAAATACTTGAAGTTGCTTATTCCTCTAAAGCTGATAACTTCACATTTGAAAACTGTACTATCATGTTCAATAAAGTAGGAACTCAAAGATCTGTTTTCAGTTTGTTCTATTGTGTTGTTGACGAAATCTAGAATTTTCCCAGTAACATTGTTACTTATGATTATCAGTTGGGGATACCATGATGCCTTGCAGGTTATCTTGTCAATTGCTTCATTAGCTGTTAGTAAACGTTTAGCTTCGAAAGTGTGAATATGGTTCCCTGTAGAGAGAACATGAAATCATAATTCCTTTTATTAACGACCCTAAAATAATCTGCCTGTTAATCTGTTCGTCTCTTTGTAAGTTATTTATCTGTTATGTTTGAATTTTAAATAACATCTTATTTTACAGTTTCTGATATCTACACATGATTTTTTTTTGGTTAACTTAATGATACGCCTAGTTTCTCTTTTACTATGAAAATGTCAAAATTAATTACTAGTGACAGATTCATCTGTTATAAAAATGTGTTGTTTTTTTTAAATCTTTTTTCATAAATAGTTCAAAGTGCTAAAATATAAAATCATGCCTATTTTAAATGCCTTGCTTACCAAAGAGCGGACACACCGAGGCCGACTACATGGTTATGTAAAAACACAAACAATATTTACTTTATTATTATGTTCTTTTTTCAAGACTTTAATCATATTCTGTTTAATACAAATATTTCCTCAGTAAAATAGCTTGTTTAATCTTTACTATCATTGCATGCATTACATAATTCTTATCTTCAATGATTTATTTCAGTTTCGTTCTTTGTAAATGTAAACTTTGGAACCAGTGTAATGACTTTGTGACTTGTGATTCACGCTCGTTATGAGTTTAATTGAACTTATTAAGACTTGGGGTTAAGGTTAAGAGAGCAGCACAGTTAGAGACCAGAACCTTTAGTTGAGGGTATTTTAAGACTTGTTAAAGACATGTACAGCCTTCTACCATGTAATTACTGCAATATTAAACATTTCATGTGATTTCTATAACAGTAATATGAAGGGGTTGACTCCGGAACAGAGATTCTCGGGTTCGAATTCTGGGATTTTTACTTCCGGGATCTTTAGGGCGCCTCGGAGTCCACCCAGTTCTATTGGGTACCTGACAATAGTTAGATCATTGTGCTGGCCACATAACAATCTCGTTAACCGTGGGCCATTGTGACAGATGACATCTGCCACATACATCACAAGGTCCGAAAGGGGAACTTTACTTTTACTTTACTATATATGTAATACTAATATTTGTTTGAGGAAAGGTCAAGTACTGATTTCATTTATAAAGGTTTATATACGTGTGCTTGATATAACAGAAGTTTCTTAATTATTCCAAGTAAGTTATAAATTGGTGTAAATAGGCGTCACTCGTCACTCGAAATTGACATATTTGTCTCCATTTGTTTTAACAAAATAGAATCATCAACAGTCACCAAAATACAAAAGTGGAGAAAAGTTAATCAATGAAATGTATCAACAGAATATCTAGTGCAGAATGGGATTTCTACTTATGGGATCTTTAGGGCACCTCTGAGTCCACTCAGCTCTATTGACAATAGTTATGGAAATGTATAGGCGAAAGATCGTTGTGCTGACCACATGATAGCCTCCTTAACTGTCGGCCATTGAAACAGATGACCTTTACGCCATCTACCCCCATACATCACAAGGTCTGAAAGGGGAACTTTACTTTTACTATACCAGATATATATTAATAATATTTTGGGGGGAAGCCAAGTACGGATTTCATTAATAAAGGTATATATTTGTGTATGCTATAACAGAAGTTTCTTAATTATTTCAAGTAAGACATAAAGTGGTGTAAATGATTGCCTCTCGAAATTTACATAATTGTCTACAATTTAATTATTTACAAAATAGAATAATCAACAGTCGTGATAATACTAAAGTGGAGAAACAGTAATCAATCAAGTATATAAACAGAATAATTATGGGGATATTTAATGGTATCAATTATAATTGTGGTTGCATTTAATGATCTCAGAAGTGTTAGCGATAGTATTCACTGAGGCCACTTAAGAGTTTGAGGGCATATTAACTAATACTTGTTTAGAAATGTAAAGAAAAGCGAGTTAGAGTTTTTCTATTAAGAACTCAATTAGTCTCGTCTAATTTTCATTGTCTCTAACGGTAATTGAAACAGTTTTGAGTTTGAAGTGTAGAATATTTTTTTAGATATCATTGTGTATGTATGATTGATACACGGAGAATAGGTGAATAGCCAAAGTAAAAGTTGAGGTCAAAAGAAAGCAAAATGACAACTATTTCTAAAAATGAATACAAGGCGATGATGAAAATAACCTGTGATAGTGTGTCTGTTTGTTCTCTAGGAAAGAGTGATGTTATCTAAATACAAAAAAATTACAGATATAGGTAGAATGTACACAAAAATATCTATAGATGTTATAAGACAGTGGTTATATCCTAAAATAATGCAAGTAAACTCTCACTTACCAGTTGGATTGATTGTCCATTTAAAATATAGTGTCTCACTTCCGGGTGCACCTACACCAGTATGTACAAAAATGTCATTGACACCATACTCATGTACAGTCACATTACGTAACGTTATAGTTAAGATCAACTCATTACGTTTTGTTGACTCTTTTTGCCAGGCAAAATTCTGGCATTGATCATTATGATTGTGTCCTATCAAACAATTGTTAATGTGTAGAATAGGAAACCCTCTCTTTGTAATGTTAGCTACTAAACACAATCTCAGTTGTATGGACGAATGTACTGGAGCTATATCAGTCTTAGTGGAGACATGGTTTGGTCTGTCACACAATTGTAGTTGTCCTTCTAAACCTGAGTACGAGAGAGGGTCGAATAACAAATTGAATTTTAAATTTTTACGACAACCTTTTTTTTTCTTTCAACAAGGATTATAATTAAGATAGTAAAATTAATTAAATCAATTAACTTTCACTAAAGTAAAAATGATGAGCTATTTTCTTTCTTAGCTCTCAAATAACGAGTTTTTCAAAATAAAAGGCTTAATACAAATTGGTGCTATTTTTAGAGGCCAGCGAAAGAGAAATAGCCACTATTAGTTGTGTATAGTTTGTCAGTCCGTCCGTCTCGATTAGATCTCATAAACTGGAAAAGAAAATAAAAATCGGACATCGTAATATTTTAGACCTTACAAAGTTTTGATGCAAGGGCTATTTTTTTTCTTGTACAAAAGTGAAACAAAAGTGAAACATTCAATTATTTAAATTTTCATTAAATTATAAAACAAATAGTGTTTTTTTAACAAGGACACATGCTTCTTCGGTAATGCGCTTGCATTTGAAGGTCACAGAGATGTAATCTAAGAGATGTGGAACAGGGCAAAACACTTAGTCTTAGTCTTATATAATACAGACGTTACTTCAAAAAAGAAGATGATTACGTCCTACGCGTCATGCATTTAGTCATGCATATTAACCAATGACTTAAATTCTGCCAAGTCACTGGTTTTTCTGGCTAGCTCAGGCAACCCATTCCATGCTCTAATAGCACTAGGGAAGAAGGAGTATTTGTACAAATTTGTCCTAGCATATGGGACGAGGAATGTGCCTTTATTTTTGTGTCTTTCAGAGTATTTTATTAAATTTTGTTTTTGTATTTGAAGATTATGGTTCAGTGTTTTATGTATAATTGCTACTTTACTTTTGAGTCTTCTGTCCTGAAGGCTTTCTAAATTTAGTGATTTTACTAATGGTGTTACCCTAGTCAAATGTGAATATTCGTTTGTTATGAATCTCATTGCTCTATTTTGTGTTTGTTCCAGTTTCTTAATGTTTTCTTGAGTTGAGGGAGCTATATACTTAAAGATTGATTAATTCAATATTTTATTTCCATACATATCAGCTGAAAGGTAAAGTTATTTATTTCTAAGCCGAGGATCTCGGGGAAGAATTTTGAATTTTGGGATAAATAGGACCCCAGGGTCCACCCTAATCTAATGGATATCTGACATTTAACTAAAAAAATTCAATTCGGTTGTTGTTTTTTTTTTATTCCTCATGGAATTCTCGTTAACAACCGGCATAGAAAAAAATAACTTTTATTTCATCTGTCCTACAGATCTCGATGTATGAACATTATTTTTTTTAATTAGTCATTTTATATGTATTATTAATTAATTCTTAATATTTTATGTTATCTAGAAAGACTTACCTATAAAACTGACACATGACAAAATGACAATGTGAAAATAAAACATTTTTACACATTTTGACATCCCACAATGTGCTTTAGAATTAAAATAAGAATAGCCATTCATATTCGCTTTATCGCATTCATATAGTGCCGTAGATTTGGAAAATCCTTATATTTCTAGTCTACTTAGTAAATGTATACATTGATGTTTGTCCTTTTTGTCAGGATATAGATTTTTGAAATTATTTTAATTTCCAATATCTGAAAGTAATAAGATTTTCTCACATGTGATGAGTCAGCTATTGTTTCACTTCCTGTCCATGGTGTATGAATCAACGAGCAGTAAGAACAAGCGTGGGAGACAACGTTTAACACACTTAAGTCAGGCTTTGAAGTTGAGATTTTTTTTTTCTTTTTGTGTTTAAAATAATAATAATAATAAGGCAAGTCTTTGAGTCCAAAGATTAGTGAGACATGCAGTATTTCCCGTGGCTGAGCAGTCCTAGCTGTGACCTACATATTTTGCCACATTCATGTATAACACAGATAAATAATACAGAATCGGCTGGTTTATTCACAAAATATGTTGCCCGGATTCTAGGTTGTTATGGCACGAATGCGGAAGTAGAAGACGTTTTGACCAAGTGACAATGACATGATTAGTAAATACAAGAATAGGTTTTAGAGATAGAACGAAATATCAGGCGACGTAAACAGACTACTTCCAGGATATGTAGCATTGTATTAACCTATGGAGTTAGATGTCCCTTCATTGCTATTTAACTTGTTCGACATTCATTATCAGCGTCGACTAACTTTTATTCGGTCTTTCGCCGGTGTTAATGGATAACGTGCTACATTGAGTGTGATAACCTCCATTCAGTTTATTTGTATTAGACACCGCGGAAAGCGCCTAACACAGTATAGTCCATTGTCCTGGGTTCGAATCCTGTAAAGAGAGAGATTGATATATTTCGGGATCTAAGTCCACCCAGCACTAATTTGTACATGACAACAGACGCGAAAGAGTATAGGCGGTTGGTCGCTGTGCTGGTTAAATAAAATCTTCAGAAACTGATTACTTATACATTATCTGCCTTATAGATTGCATGTTGCATATACATTTTATTCCTTAACATTTCTATAAATGTTGGTCAAATAATTAACTCTCTTGGTTTACGGTAAATTGTTTACGATTTAATATTTACGAATGTGTGTGTGTGTAAGAGTGTTTCTATGGTGACGGTGGCAAGAGTTGTGAATGATGCAACTTAGGTGTCCTTGTCGTCATTTAGCCTTAGTTAGGAGAGACTACTCTAGAACGTGAGACTGAAAAGTTGTGTTATTGTAGTGAGTTAGAGTGT
The DNA here is from genome assembly GCA_036873155.1 of Biomphalaria sudanica. Classification (NCBI taxonomy): domain Eukaryota; kingdom Metazoa; phylum Mollusca; class Gastropoda; family Planorbidae; genus Biomphalaria; species Biomphalaria sudanica. The sequence continues at coordinate 5,555,466 of JAZGLO010000933.1, read as the reverse complement.
TTTAGGGAATAAGATTACTAGACTTATTTTATTTATCACAAGTTGATTTTGTCTGTATTATAAATAAAGTTCTAAGTAGGCCTACTATTGCTAACATAACAAAGTTATTCAAGTTTTTTAAAGTTTTACTATATAAGATATATTAAGCTTACAACGGTTTAGTTGTCTACCAACAATATGATACTGGTAGCCAACTTCTAGTAACAACACGAATAATGTTGCTCTGTTAAATATGAATAGAAGATTATTTTAATAAGACTAGAGGCAATACCTTCAGTGTTTGGCATCTAATGATCTGACATATACAACAATTCGTAAAACAAATTGTATAACTAGTTATATGTGTTCATGAAAAAGGGACAGCATCCGACATATAGAATTACAACCATGATTATCTTAGGTCAAGTTCTCTACTCTGAATATTTTTTCAGCCTCATTTAGTGACTAATGAGACAAGTGTGTACTGTTTCACTTAAGGAAAGTTAGATCAATATCTGTTTTTACAAAGTTTTTATCAACTCACTCTGTCTGTCAGTCCTGTTTTGTCTGTCTGTCTGTCTGTCAGTCCTGTTTTGTCTGTCTGTCTGTCTGTCAGTCCTGTTTTGTCTGTCTGTCTATTACCAGTTTGTCAACGTTAAATCTCAAACACCCATTCTAGGATCAAGCTGAATCTTTGCACAAGTATTCATTGGTGCAGAAAAGACATGAATCAATTTTTAAAAACTAAATAAAATTATTTACTGATAATTAATTATTTTGATTGAGCTCGAATAAGGGAAATAACGTCTACGTGATCAAGAGATATAGCTGTAAGAGCGGAATTTCTTCCCTTAAATAAGCTTTCTTTCTGTGAAAAAAGATGTGTTTTTTTTTTAATTTATACTTGAGAAGGATCGTGACAAATATTGATACAATACAAAAATGCGAATCTCTATAGTGTGTACTAACTTTGCAAAGTGACAGGATCAACAGTCTTCATTAAGTTTTAACACACTAAAGAAGAGGTGATTTGGGGTTGACGACAGGGGCTGCCTAGCGATATAGAGAATCTTATTTGTATAGCCTTCAATAAGTTCTAGAAATGTTTGATTTTCTGCTACGTATTTCTTATTTATCATACTAGTCCGCAATATGACCTTCTTTAGTTGCGAAACTAAATGGAAATGATATGCTATGGAATTCGATGTGGTGGGAATAACGTCGCCCACACACACAGCTGTTACCTAAATCCGCGAAATAGATGCATCCAAAGAAACGGCAACTGCTATATAGTTTGGTATAGCGGCGTCACGAGCTCTTATAGGATGCAAACTACCTAAGTCTCACCGGCTAATGATTTTTTCAAAGGGTTGTGTCCAGAAGCCTTTCCTATGTATGGGATTAGCAGCTAGGCAGCAGAGGTTTGAATTCAGGGCCTTGAAGGTATCTATGAGGTCAGTTGTTATTATCCCCTCGGTTGGTATAACAATGGGGTATATTGTTATTTTGGACAATTTCCATAGACGTTATTATTATTATTATTAAAATTCGTTCTGTTTGGTTGGTTCGGAAAAAGTGGCAGCATTGAAAGGCCACCACGTTCACCTGACTTTGATACCGATAAAAAAAATAATTTTGGGGTGGGTGGGGGTGTGGTGATTGTGTTTGTATGTCGTATTGTGGATGGCACATGATAGAATCGTGGGTGTAAGGGTTAACGATTCCTAGTTGGCTTTTTGTTAGTTTGTTGTTTTTTGTTGTTGTTCTAATTTCTTTGGTCCATTGGTTGGGGTAGAGCAGGGCTTCTCAACCTGTGGGTCGCGACCCCTTGAGGGGTCGATTGACGATTTTGTCAGGGGTCGCCTAAGACCATCGAAAATATGGATTGTATTGTGTGTATTCTTCTATTGCTGTGTATGTGTGTGGGGGGGGGGTCGCGGCAGAGTGGGGGATAGTAAAAAGTGTTCGTCGACCTTAAAAGATTGAAAAAAACGCTGGCGTAGAGTGACGTCCCTTCAATGATTGTTATTGTTGTCAGAGGCTTGAGTTTTGATACCACTAGAAGAAGGAAAGCATAAGGCAGTTGCATAGTTTGTTGTATATTTAATAGTTCAACATTTGATGCCTTTATTGACAGATATAAGTTCATTCTGATTACTTTCATTAAATATTTATTCTGTTCTAACTACATCGCTGGTGTTTCTTGGAATTGTTCAAAGATATTCGCTTATGTGTCCAGGTCAGAGCCCTAAGCCAGGAGTCCACAACAGAGGGTGTTATTAACCCATAAAGTTCTAAGCTGTTTTGCCATGAGTACATACACAATGGAATTACGATTCTAATGTTTTGAGACCAAACTACCCCATGCGCATTAAGGGTTAAGAACAATGTTTTTGAGAAGAAACCCCAAAACAAGAAATAATTTCAATTCGTGATGCCCAACCTAATTTCACCTTCGTGCCATTTTTATTTCCGACACTCGTGTCAAGGGCCGCATGACCGAAAATGTACAAAACGAAATGAAATAAACCTAAAACAAGTATATTAGAAACTTTTGCATCTAGTACATTAATTAATCATATATTGAAAGCGTCTCCTTTTATAAGCGTCGAAAACTGGCTTCATTTCTCTACTTAAAATATGAGCAACATTGTAATCTTGTCTTTCGTTGGTAAATATCCCAATCGGTCCCTTAGGCGTAGTTAAATAATCTTTAATTTGCAGTCAAGCTAAGACTGTTTTATAATCTACGAATAAGTTGCTTTGCTTTAAAACAGCCACACTTTACAAAACAACTAAGTTGGTTTATTTTCATGATCCACAAAAAAAAAAAAGGTAAAGTTCCATCCACATTTCCTGGTAGATTCTAAATTCGAAGTCCACTTTTAGTTTCTTCGGCTATCCCATTGCATAAACCTACAAATTATAAATGTCTTGGTAGCAATCCACCAGAAAAAAAAATATAGAGCCCTAACGTAGGTAAAGATACATTTTTCAATATTTTATTTAAAAAAAAGATGGGGGGGGGATTTTCTACAATTTGTACCGTCATTTCGGCGGGCCGGATAAAACCAGGTCGCGGACCGGATATGGCCCGAGGGCCATATTTTGGGCATCACTGTTTTAAATGATTACATTCATCCCTCATTCACAGAAGTGGATGAAGATCACATTTGTGCCGCATTGTCTGCCTGAGTGTCCTGGAGAGATTTAAAGAATGTTGCAATGCTGAAGGAGGACATTTTGAAATTCTCAGGGATTATTGATTAAGTTTATGTTTGACATGTATAACGAGTTTTCCCACTGTTCTAGTGTGGAATTATTCAAATAAAAAGTCTGAGTTCTAACTGTAATCATATTTTCGGACCACCCTGTTTGTATAATATTTCCAATTAATTACTACTAAAGTAAACAAAAAATAATAATTTTAATTTCAATAAAAAATCTGGTAATCTGGATCTTATTGTTAACGCCACACTATCTCATTCAATTGTATTGTATCTTATCCTATTGATTAGCAACAAAAAACCAGCTAATTAATCCACTGGATCAGTGATTATCTCTAATCATTTCACAGAGCAGTGGCGTTGTCGGTCTTTGTTTTATAATAAGTGGGTGATTACCTTGCTACTATTTGTTTAGTTTTCTAGGTGTTAAACAAACTTTGATGTTAAACAAACTTTGATGTTAAACAAACTTTGATGTTAAACAAACTTTGATGTTAAACAAACTTTGATGTTAAACAAACTTTGATGTTAAACAAACTTTGATGTTAAACAAACTTTGATGTTAAACAAACTTTGATGTTAAACAAACTTTGATGTTAAACAAACTTTGATGTTAAACAAACTTTGATGTTAAACAAACTTTGATGATAAACAAAGAAAGAATTTTAAGTCTAGACGCCCTAAAAATATTAAGCGCCACAAGGAAGACTAAGAAAAATGAGTAAGCAAACGAATTTTATTCAAAACGAGATACGCCTCTGTTTACGTACTGTCTTTTTGTTTATAAAGCGTATTCAAATAAAAGTTACTCGTCCTACAACAGACATTTCCATTCAGAAGGAAAAATTGTTCAAGGGAGGAAATGCTTCATCACTCTGCAATGTTAGTACTTTTAACATTCATTTCTATTAATGTCAGAAGTTGTTTCACTTCACATGAGTTGTTGTCATTACTTCAAGAACAAGTGCGTAGTAGGCCTGGTAACGAATACTACAGTGCTTTAGAGATTGACCGGAACATGAAAAAACACAGTATTATCACGATTACGAGCTATAATAAGCCATACTTGGAACAGGAAGAAAGCACAGAATCTTCAGCGAACTTTGAAAATATTATAACGAAGACAACAAACTATAATAAGCCATACATAGATCAGAAACGAAGCTCTGAATATTCAGTAAATTCAGGTTTAAATTCATCCTATTGGGATATCAATCCAAGAAGAAACGAAGCTATATCTACAACTATGGATTATTTTATAGATTTGAAGAGAGAAACTTTACTGGGACCAAGTATGTATTTCTTACTTCATAGCAATAAACGACTATTTCACCATGAACACATAAGACATTCTAATGACTCAACTGCTCCTGATACAGACGATGTAAAACTAATGAACCATTCAGTAATGAATAGTCTGGCTCCTGTAACAAGACAACAGCACATGTTGAGAGATTCGACGTTTCAAAACTCAACATTGAATGTACAACAAAAACGGAATAGAAATGACGTGGCTAATAACGGAAATAACGCTTCATGTGTTAATGTATGTGGGTCATTTCTCAGCTGGCCTTCATGCTCGTGTAATGTCCGGTTTTTTTTCCATCGCTCTTTTTGTGAAAATATCACGTCCGCCTGTGCTAACCTGATGCAGGATTTAGAACAGCGCTTCGGAAAAAAAAACGAGTTCGGACAGGCGCTTTATGTAATTATGAGCTCAATGAATATGTGGTCAATGAATGCAGCAACAAGACAGACATGCAAAGTGGTCAATTCAGTGAGCTCTCAGGCATCAGGTGAAGTGACCTCATTGGCATTTCTCTCTTTGTTTTTACTATCTTCCCTTATCTCTGCATAACTATACGAATTAGTAATAATATATTTTAGAGAGAGATTTTTAAAGAGCAAGTACTTTTCTGTTTGTGGGTTTATCTATCAATCTATCTATCTATTTATCTATCTATCTATCTATCCATCCATCTATCTATCTATCTGTTTATCTATCTATCTGTCTATTTTTCTATCTATCTATTTATCTATCTATCTATTTATATATCTATCTATCTATCTTTCTATCTATATATCTATCTATCTATCTATCTATCTATCTATCTACCTATCTATTTATCTGACAGTAGACTTGCTATCTAGGTGAACATCATTAGTCAAATATTTAAGTTCTACATCTCAGAAGGTAGATGTTTGTACGAGCTAACTGATATTGCTTTTAACCATTTTAACCTATTTTATCAGGTAGTATTTAAAAATATTACTAATACAAAAAGGTATGTTAAAATTTTTTAAAATAGATTTTGAAGTAATGATTTTAGTTACAAAATAAAATGGATTTAATTGTTACAGTAAATTATCACACATGAACATTTTCTTTCTATATTTTAGAGAGTCTATATGCGTTACCGATAATGAAACTGGAATCATCTATAAAAATTATCAAATCTATCAATGTTTTAAAAACACAGACTCTAGTCCACTTTTCTGGTCAGTGAAGGTAGAAATCGATCCATTGTTAAATGTATGGTCAACTAAAGATCTTGCCTATACAATAGCTACTGCAAAAAAAAATAATTTCTGCCTCCAAAAGGGCCAATACCCAGTGTTGACTGCTTCAAAAACTTTGCCGAAATTTTTTTTAATTCTCCATGATCGTAAATGTAGCGAATGATCACGTGGTTGAGATCACAAGAGTGACGCCCATGCCCAAGATGGACAAAATCAGAATGTAAGGAAAATGGGCAATGCAATTACAAAACTTGTCGTAACCACATAGCTATTCGGAATGACGTCTGTGTGTTTGAGTTCTCCTACCAAATTTCTATCATTCACCCTCCATCTCGTCTCCTCGACTACACAACGATTACAGATCTAGCCAACTATCTTCTTCGTTGCATATTTCTAAAAAGTAGCTTGGTATTAGCTGCAAGGGTAGCTAGAGTACACTCCAAATTTAAACCGAATAACGACGACGAAAATCTGATGTCTCATTTCGGTGAAGTTTTTCAAATAGTAGTAGACGTCAACGGAACAATGGATCAGAACGTCGAATGGAAAATTAAGAATGGTTTGCACCAATTCTTCGAAGAAACAAGCCTGATACGCCTTGATGCTAACGAGAACGCGCCCAAAAATGGGAGTTTCGTAAGTACGTACTAAAACTCCACTGAAGGTACTGTTTGGTTTTGCTACAGTGTTTTGCTGATTCTTAAAAGTAAACCCCCTGACTGCTACACTCCCCCAACTCCTGTTCTGGCTCCGTCTTACAATCTTATGAGTTGCCATGGTGAGTCGTCCTTTCTTTACACTTATGAATTTGCAAATATTATTGTTTGTCATTCTCTGTTCCACTCTTCACAACACTAGTTCTGGGGTTTTAACAGCTTAAAAGAGTCATCTATTTCTTTCTTTTAGAACTTTGCATATGTATTTTATCTTCTTCTAGTCCATGTTTCCGGCCGCTAGTTCTGTTTTTTTCTTATCAATTACTACTACAAGTCGTTCCGCTTTCCTATTATTATCTTTACAAAGATTAAAGCAGGTCCTCTTTATTTTCCACGTATGTTTCCGCTGTAAGTAGCATGCAGTCTGTAGCGTTGTAGTGTGAATTCTTTTGTGTGTTGTATGCAATATGTGTTTTATATATTACGTTATTTATGTAATCTATGTAAACTAGTGTGTGAAGTTTGGTATCTGAGTGAGTAAAAACTACCTTGAGTAGCGTTAAATCTGTTGTGTATATTATGTATTTTGTTATTAGATAAGATTATTTTATTGGGACAAACAAATAAAAAAATCAGTTAGTTAATTGTCTAACTCAGTATTAGTACTATTACAGTACCATAAAGATGTAAACACAGGTACAAACACATACAACATACAAAAGGACACACACTCACGAACAACACATTATCTGGTTTAGTGTGTAATCTTTAGATCGTGATTTGTACCTAAGAAGCTGTGTTAACAAAAAGACGGAACTAGTTTGTTTCACAAAGCCATATCTCATAAAAATTATCATGTTTATACAGGCGCAATGATCTTTTCGACATTGAAAATATCCATTGGAATAACATGATAAGAAGCGTTCAGGTCCAATCAAGGTAATTACGTCTGGACTGGTGGATATTGAAACGTTTTCCTGGATTCATAGCTCCAGAAATGCATTCTCCTTGCGTATTGCAGAACAACGACAGTCTTGTCTTGAAATGTTGGATACTCATTTTACAATGTTTTATTTGTTATTGTTATTTCTGTTATACGTTTATTGTATTATTAATTTAAAGGAAAAATTACCTGTCTATTTGTTCTCTTTATATTTTGTCCTGTGACTAGGTGACCTGGTCTTGAAAGAGGTAGGATGACCTGGATACTAATAAGACAAAGTGAAAGTCTATGTATTTTTTATTATTATTATTGTTTTTCTTTTTTAAACCGCGAAGCGTCGCATTCTCCGCTTCTGCTTCAATAATACTTTATAATTGGTATTTACCTTTAAGAATATTTTGCTTAATTCTAATAAAAAGTTTAAGACATTCATTTCTTCGAATAAAGACTTTTTGGATCGCTTACTTTTTCTTTTTTATTGATGTTTTGTATTTTTTGGATGATTCAAGAAGTTTTAAGTTCTAGATGACGTTGTTTTGAATATCATTATGGTATCCTGAGATATAAGTGTTAGTAAATAATATAATAATATATATATAGTTCTAAATCACCAAAGAACATGACACAGTGGCGTAGCAATGGTAGGGGATATAATATAACATTTTCTGATGACAAACAAAAAAATATTGCTTATGAGAGACACAGCGTTAGGGTTTCCATCTATGTAAAGCCCTATTCTGGAGGTGTATTCTCGCTCGCATTGATCGCATTAGTCCAGCGAAACCGTCTCTTGTCAAACTTGAATAATACTTACACAAATCTATTTTTTACCATGCTTATATAAACTCACTGTGTATGTCTGTCTGGTAATACACGTTATTTCTCCCAAACCCATTCTTGGATCCAGCAGAAATTTCGCACAATTATTTACAGGAATAAAAAAAAACATGAATGAATTTTTTTAAGTAACCAATTAGACAATGTATTACTAGTAATTCATTATTTTAATAGTGACAAGGAAAACTAATACTTCAGTATTCAAAGATGTGGCTAAATTTGTTGAGTTCAGCCCCTTTTACTAATTGTTAACGTTGTTTGTTCCTCACGCATTCTCCGATCAAGTTGATACTTTAACCAATTATTTAATGTAACCTAACAAAACATGAACCAATAAACAAAATACTCAATTAGTCAATTAATTATTGGTAATTAATTGTTATTCTTGATATCGCATAAGGGAAATCGCTGTTAAATTGACTATGTGCACTATTTTAAGGACTGAGTTTTTCACCTTTAGACACGTTTTTTTTTTTTTTTTTTTTTTTTGTTATTTGTTTATTTGCTTCTTTAAAAACCAAGAATGAACACAGCTTTTCACAACATATCAACTGATTCAGCTTCAATGTAGACTTCCATCCCGCAAGAGTTGAAGATTATATATTACAAAATTGTAATAAATTTACAAATGTACTTCTGTCCCTCCATCTCTTTAATTTTGACTCCTCTTTTTATAACCTCAGCTGCGATGAACTCTCTTGGTATATCCAGATCTATAAGTAAAACTCCGCTTTCAGGCCTTGCAATCTATAGTTGAAGAACATCTGGTTCTTCGACCACCGCTTAACAAGCAGGTTGCTTTGTGGCCAGCACAACGACCAATCGCCTTTACTTACCCGTACAAATGGCAGACTTCAACGATATTCAAACCCAGTGCTTCAGATTCTGAAGCCAAGCGCTTAACTACTCAGCGCCACATCAGAATCTAATAAGCTAAGACAAATAAATCATTTTATATTAATTTAAAACTTGATTACATCAAAAACACAGCCACACGTTATAAGCAGGAGTGTACTACTTATATCAGGAAGATACATAAAAATAAAAAGTCTTGTCTTCGAGTTTCAACATTAATGAGGAATACAGTAATTCCCGTGGATACGCACCCCCATCTGTGACCTACAAATTTTGCCACATCCAGGGCTAGCATAACCATTGTCCGCCGATGATTGATTAAGATTTTCTTTTCGCAGTCTGCTTCAGTCCTCGGCAGAGGATTTTAGTTTGGTTTCAAATGTGTATCCCACTGCTTTTGTGAGTGACCTACAGCTGTCTCGTTCTGAAGCCGCATGCATAAAACTTGTGTCAAAAACATGTTTATTGCAGTGAGTTGTATTTTGTTTCAAAATTCAAATATTCAAAAGTTCAAAAATATCATTATTTCACTTCATATACATTAAAGTCATTAGTCTTATTCACTGGCAACCTGCGGCGCGGAAGGGTTTGTTTACAAAGAATTTGTTTTTTAACCTTTATTCAAGTAAATAATTAAGTAAAATAAAATGCGTACAGCGCTTTAGTCACACTACTACCGAAAGCCCGCTTAAGTAACCACCCATAACCGTAATAACGTTTCGGTCCAACAATGACGACACTACTTACATTTTTTAAACTAATGGTCTGGACGTTGATGCGTTAAAATGTTCATCATGAATGTTAGTGTAAATGAAAGTATTATTGGCTTGGCTACCTAGAATAGGTTCGACACACATCTACAGTTGGAACTTGACTTTTGTGGTGACTACATAGTTTAGTGACAGATACTCTTTGTGGCCCTATTCTGCTTTAAAGTTTTTTTTTCTTAATTTTTGTTTATTATAGCTTTTATATAGCGCTACTTTCATGATTATATCATGCTCAGAGCGCTATGGTCGGATGTCGTTTATGGACAAGCTGTGGCAGGTGAAAGGGGGTATCTGGGAGAAGGTTTTCTGTGCTGCCTTTATGTGCTCGGTAAACACAACTCTGCTCAAGTCGGGTGTCGAACCTCGAGCCAAGCCAAGTTCAAGCGTACTCAGCCTGTGGACCATCTTTATTGATGTATGCTTCTTATGTTATAACTACTTTGTGAAGAGGTTAAAATTGACGTTTTTGCATCTAATACGATCGCACAGTACACTCAAACACCTAAAATGTTTATTAGCAAGTTTCTTTAGAAATTAAATTACAATTAAATTATTTTTTTTTACCAATCAAGCAAGAGACTAAAATGCTATTTAATGTTTTAGTTAGGACAATATTACAATAGGGCTTCCTGAATTTTAGGGGATTTTTCAACTCGATAAAAAAAAAAGAACAAATACAAAAAAGAGCATCCAGATTTAAAACACATATTTCTTATTTGATTAGAGTAAAACCACGAGTAAACCGTAATGTGGTTATAACGCTTGTGGGAAGCGTGGTTGAGAGGCCCAGTGCGCTTGAACTTGGCTTGGCTTGGCTTGGCTACCTAGAAGGGGGCTCGAGGTTCGACACGCGACTCGGGCATAGTTGCGTTTACTGAGCGCCTACAAGGCAGCACGGAAAACCAACTCCTTGATATCCCCCCCCCCACTGGTCCACAAATGAGATTGGACCAAAGCGCTCTGAACATGATATAAGCATGAAAGTAGCGCTATATAAAAACTATAATAATATAAAAGCTATAATAATAATGTACAAATAGAAAAACAAAACCCAATGAAATACTCAGAAAGACACAAAGCTAGAGACACATTTCTCATTCTATAAGCTAGAAAAAATACGTACAAGTGTCCATTCTTCCCTAGTGTCATTAGAGAATGGAAAGGGTTGCATGAATCAGCCAGGAAAATAAACGACTTATCAGAGTTTGAGTCATCGATTACCTTGCATGACTAGATTGGCATGAAACCTGTAGGACGTAATTATCTTTTTGTTTTGAAATAACGTCTGTAATATATAACATATGACAGTAGATTTCATATACCTTTTTTTTTTTTAAGAAAATTTTAGGTCGATAACTGCGAGACATAACGGGTTTTGCCATCAGTTTTTTTTTCATCACAAAAGGATCTTTTAAAAAAAATTAAATTAGAAACATGAAAATTACGCATTTTTCTTTAAACAAACTTATAAGTGTAAGAGATATCTTTAGAAATGTAATAGTCATAGTTTGTGTAAAGAGACAATGAAAGAAAGAGGGGGGAGAAAACGTCATTTGAAAGATTATTTTCTTGACAATATTTTCGCTATTTCTCTTTTCAGCTGCGAATAAGTTTTTGATATTTCAGTCCTGGAGTTCTAATTAAATTGATTAAAAAAAGCTTACAGTTATCTGCTACATAATACCATCTAATTAAAGCAGAAGTGAAACTTGTTTGTACATTTTGTCGTGTCTACTCTTACCGCTTATCATGTCGAAGTGCAGGGGCGTCATGGATCTTTAATAATGGGTAAACCAAGGGTCAACATTTGCTTAAGCATGTTTTATCCAGAAAGATCCATTGACCTTTTGCAATCCCTGAAGAACATAAAGTTTTTAATTCTTTGTGATATAAATAATTAAAACAACTGGTTAGATATTTAGTCTAGTTTCACATTAACACAAACCTCCGTTTGCTTCTGTAAACTGTTTTAAGGAGTTTGACATGTACAGCTTCCTAGCATTTACTTACATTCTTGCTATACCTCGATTAGCTCAGCCTATATCGCTGAAACATGAAGACGATCCAGTGAATAGTACTAGTTTTGACTATGAAGATTTAAAGAGGAACAAGAAAATCGCTATAGACACAGCGACAACCGAAACATTAAAAACACTCGAGTCGTACTTCAATCAGAAAGAGAGCAGAGAACGCTTAATGAGTTTGGATTTTGTCAACACTACCGCAGAATTTGAGAACAGTAGTGCGCGGTACATAAGAAATAGTGATGAATACATAGAATCTACAACAAAAATGGGTCTCGAAGCATCTGATTTTAATAGTGCACAAATTAATCAAGATTGCGTCCCTAAAGCTGCCAATTCTAAGACCAATTTGAAGAGAGATAATCTATTTAGACCAAAAGAAGTGATCCCATTACAAAACAACATATCAAAGGAAAAGGATTCGAAACTTATACAATCTAAATACTTCAAAGATAGGTCGAGCGCATCAAAGCATTTAAACCAGACTAAGCGAAAGAAACCAGAAGCATTTGAAAACGCATTTCTGAGTTCTACCAGAGAAATGATGGTTAAAAAATTTAAAAAGGACAGGACATATATCCGTTTTCCAAATAGAACAGGAAGGATATCCTGTCTCGGAGCCTGTGGGACCTTAGTCCGTTGGCCTGACTGTTCATGCGACATCCACTGCTTCGTCCATCACTCGTGTTGTCAAGACATAACGTGGAGCTGTGTTAGATTGATGCAGGAGGCGGAAGAACTATTCGGGAAAGATCTGATTAAAAGCGGCGCTGTTTGTGATTATGAGCTTGGTGTGTACGTTGTACATTATTGTCCCAAAACCATAAACATACAGACTGATAAATTCAGTGCTTTCTCTAGCATGAGGTGAGTTTATCATTGTATATTTTAGTTATCTCTCTCTCTCTCTCTCTCTTTCTCTTTCTCTCTCTTTCTCTCACTCTCTATTTCTCTTTTTTTTCACTCTTTCAATTTTTTCTTCTCTATCTCTCTCTCTTAGCTGACTTGTTATTTCTATCTTGCCATCGATTGTATGTATCCCTCTCTGAATCTGTCATTTTTTTTAAGGACCAGAAACCAAAGCAAAAGACTAAAGGTGTGTGTGTGTGTGTGTATTTGTTTTTAACAAGTGCAACTTTTTAAAACTTTATTTTTTATTTTAACCTAGCCATTTCCTAGTGCACTTATCATTGATTAAAATAAAAGTGTAACCGTTAGAAATATTATTTTAAGTTATTTAAACCCTTTGACAATATGCATACTTTTTTTTAAGTCGGAGAAAAAAATAAGATTGAAAAACAAATATAAGCAACAGAATGTATGAGAGTAGAATACCTTAAAAACAAGATTACAAAGCCGAGTTATTACACCAAATTAGAGGCGACACCGGTTTGAGTCGGATCCCTTTATTATCCCCCTTATTCGCAATGAATATTTAAGACGTGATTTTGTTTTGATTGTTTAAAGTAATAATGTTTCAAAGATGTATTTGCCGTTGTAAAAAAATTATTTTTTTTCTGTTTTGTATGTTTCGGATGTTCCTTCAAAGTTAAAGATAATTGACTTCCTTATCCTCGGTCATTGTGTATACTGAGCACCTAAAGGCAGCACGGAAAAACTTTCTCCTAGATACCCCTTCTCCCCACTGGTCCACAAATGAGATTGCACCTAAGCGCTCTGAGCATACTATGGGCATGAAAGTAGCGCTATATAAAAGCCATGATTTATTATTTATTTATAAATGGAGAAAGACCTAGACATGCTACGGTTTATCCGACTATGGGAAAGGTTAAGGCAAAAATGGTGATATATGTTTATGTGAGTGTACATGTTTAGCAAGGCAATCTTCCAAAAACAAAGATTATGGAATCGAACTGCGTACTTAAAAAAAATCATAAGACATTCTAAAATACTAGTCTGGGCATATTGCTCAAATCTGTAATAGCTTTGCCAATAACATGAGCTGGGTATCTTTTACCGAACCTCAAATATGTATTTAAAACAGGAAAAAAAAATGTCAGTCGAAAAAAGTTGACGTTGTATTAACAAAAACACTACAAAGGAGAATATATTCTAACTAATACTGGATTTTTTAAGAACAAAATAATGGATTTTATTGACTTTATGCCAACGCAACTATTGAGTCCCCTGATAAAAAATCAATCTCTATAACAGCTTTTCTTAAACCCAGGGTTCCAACTTTCAGCCTCCTGCCCACCATCGTTACCGTCTGATAAAGTATTATGTTAATATTTAATAATGTTTAATTGTAAATGTATACCTCAAACAAGTAAATAAAACAAATATATGTATCAGATCTAAATATGCTAGGACAATCGTGTACAAACACGCCTTCTTCACTAGTACTATAAAAGCACGGAATGAGTAGCCTGAGTCAGCTAGGAAAACCAGTTACTTGGAAGAATTTAATTCATTGATTAATATCCATGACTAGATAGACTTAGGGGTAAGCATTGGACGTAATAATCTTGTTTTTTTTTAAGTAACGTCTGTATTTTATAAGATAAGTTAAGACTCTCGTGTCTGTCAGTGTGTTTCTAAAAAAAAAAATTCTTTTTGTTTCTCATTGCAGAAATTCAATCTACGCAACAGACAATGTCACTGGAATCACTTTTAAAAATAATCAAATCTACCATTGTTTTAAGAAAAAAGGTTCCAGTCCACTATTTTGGAAAGTCAAGGTACAAATCGATCCTTTTTTCAGCGTGGCCTCCATGAACGAGCTGGCGTTGCTGATGGGAAGTGAAAATAAAAGCTTTCTTCCCCACGACGCAGAAACTCCTCGTGTGGCTTGCACCGGTGACAAAGTCAGCAAAGATTTTCAATTCTCTATGATCGTCGACGTGCAGAACGAGGGTTCCGTTGAGTTGACAAGAAAGACATCTTTACCTAAAGAATGGACAAAAATAAAGTGTGATGAAGGTGGCAAGTGCAGGCAGAACAAATGTCGTAATCACGTTGCTCTTCTGAACAATATCTGTATCTTTCAATTAGTGTATCACATCTGTATCATACACCCACCAAAACGTCACTTTAACAACAATACGATTGTGAATCTAGCCAGTGACCTTCTTGTGTGCGTATTCCTGCCAAGTTCAGCCAGCATTGCTGAGGTAATACCCTCCTATGTTGGAGCGCATGTCCTCTCCTATTACGGTGATGTTTTCAAAATAGAAATTAACGTCAACGGGACATTGGACCGAGACATAAGGAGAAAGATTAACCTCGCTTTGTATCAATACTTTGAGGAGAACTATCTTTTTGTTCTCTACGCACCCCATGACGGGACTTTGAAGAATTCTTTACTAAACTACACACGAGGAAGTGTATGGTTTTGCTACTCTGTTGCGTTCTATCTAAAAAGTAAACCCTCTAACTGCTACACCAAACCCGAGACGGTCACAAAACCACCATCTAATTTTATACGCTGTGGTTCTATGGCTTTGCTTTCTTCTACTTTCTGCTTGACAAGTTTTGCAGCATGCCTTCTTGTTTTAACTCTTTCTCTCGTAATTGACGATGCCAACGTTGATTAGAACCTATTAAACTAAATTGATTTTTGGAGTTATAAACTTTAATTTGTGTTATGTAACAGGAGCACGCATTCTCTTACACTTCGATACCAAATATTACATTTTCTGATATAAACAAACAAAATTAAAACAAATAAAAAGTTATTGAAGTTTAATCCTGACAGGATATTGAAATACAAATGAGCAAAGTGAATAACAAATCTATCGGAACGAGAAAGATAATTACGGAGAGAAAGAGTTAAATGTTTTCATTATTGCTTTTTAGTCGCGTTTAATAATTGTTTAACTAGAAATTATTTTTTACACCCGATTAAAGTTTTAGTTTTGTTGTAATGTCACGACAAAAAAAGAATTTTGAATTTGAATATTGATTTTTTAATTTAATTTAAACTTGTATAAATATATGTCATTTTAAATTTCCTATACGCATATAGAGAACGCAATACAAAATATAACCCAAACTGTCATTTCTGTAAATGACATTGTCTGTAACAAGGGGGCATGAAAAAACATGTACAGTGAAAGAAATCATTTAAACAGGTCACACATTCATTTAATTTATAGCAACTAACTCTATTTTTGGAGTCATTGCCGTTCCTTGAGCTGTACCGGGTTCCTGAGCTTCTGAAATCTTTGAATTTAGAATTCATCAGATAGGATACATTTTGGAAACTTAATATTTGAGATTTATGTTAAAAAGAGAGTAAGGCTTTTAGTTGTATCAATACATTTCAGTGTTATTACGTGTTATTATTTCAGCTTTTTTTTGTTTGTTGAGTTTATGTATTTTTAGCATAGACTATATATATACAGGACTGCCAATTCTAAGGGTAACTAAGCATAAGTTTCGTTCAACACCATACTATGAGATGTGGTACTTCCGGCATAAACTTATTTTATGACATTCACGATGTTTGAATGATAATGCCAGCTTGGATAATATATTTCTCTTTTCATCACATTTGACAATTTCTTTTTATTTGTATACTATTAATATGAGTTAAATAAGCGATTAATCCAGTCAATACAGTTTTGAGAGTGTCATTTATTACTTAGGTAGCCTATAGGCCTATAATGGGTGATAGAAGTTAAGTCTGTGAGTGAGTCAGTATTAACGAAAAAAACAATAGTGAGTCCCTGAGCCTACACACTGACATCTTTACCAACTTTTATTTACATCTAGATTCTATACCTATTTTTTAAAATTTATTTGTAGTTTTTTTTTAAAGATAGCATGCAGTATGCATTATATATATGTAGAGTCAAATCCAGGGCCTAGATCTAAAGATAGATGCAACATCTGCAAAAAAGTATGCACCATGAAACAGAAAGCCATTCAATGTGACCCTGCGATGAATGGTACCATGCATCATGTCTCCATATGAATACACCTGTGTATTATGCCTTAGGCAACAAAGATGCATCATGGCACTGTGTACCGTGTGGGTTACCTCAGTTTACATCAGGACTGTTTGATTCCTTTGATGCGGACACTTCTAACCCATACAACATCTTAAACACCATCCCAAAACCAACTCACCAACCACTAGCCAGATCCACTCCTGTTAAACCTAAATCTACTAAAATTAATACAACAGCCTCACTAAACAAACCTCCTAAAGAAGTAATACCAAAATACCTTAAAACCTTAGTAATAAATTTTCAAAGTATTAGGAACAAAACAGCAGACTTAGAAATTTTATTAGAATGTGAGAAACCAGACATAATTGCAGGAACAGAAACTTGGCTACATCCTGAAATTTATAATGCAGAAATTTTCAATAGTAATTATGAAATTTTTAGAAAAGATAGGGCTGATAATCATGGAGGAGTTCTTTTAGCAATAAAAAACACTCTTATAGCTGAAGAAATTACCTTACCTAACTCAAAAAACATAGAATCTACATTTTGTAAAATTAATACCACCTCAACATCCCTTATAATAGGCAGCATTTACAGACCACCAAATTCTAGTTTAGAATACATGCAGGAACTATGTAATCAGATTACTACACTTAAAGAGACAAATAAAAATGCAGTTTTTTGGATTATGGGTGACTTCAACCTACCTGATATAAATTGGAAAACACTAACCATAGATAAACACCAAAACCTTAAGGACATAAATGAGCTTTTCATAGAAACTTTACACAACCTAAGTTTAGATCAAATCATTAAAAAGCCAACTAGATTAAACAACACATTAGATCTCTTCTTAACCAACAGACCTGGATTAGTAGTTGATTATGATATTATCCCTGGTCTATCAGACCATGAGATCATAAAAATACACAGTCAGATAAAAGCAGTAGCCAATACAAAAACCAAAAGAAAAATCTTACTCTGGAATAAATGTAACCTAACACAACTACACCAAGCTGCATTAAACTTTCAACAAACATTCTTATTAGAAAAAGACATTAACCAACCAGTCGATGACCTCTGGAATTTCATTAAAAACCATCTTAAAAGCATTATAGAAAATCATATACCAACTAAATACACATCAAACAAAATAAATAAATGCTGGTTTAATAATAGACTAAAGAAGCTTTGTAAACAGAAGGAAAACCTATATAGAAAATTTAAAGAAACCAAGGCAGAAAGAGTTTACAAAAAGTATCTAAAAATTAAACACCTAACCCAAAAAGTAAGCAGACAGCTGCAGAGTGAATACATAAACAATGTAATATCTAAAGATAACAACAAAAACCTATGGTCATACATTAAGTCTAAGAAAATGGAAACAACAGGCATAGCGCCATTAAAAGATGAACATAACATAATACATAATGATAATGAAACTAAAGCAAACATCCTAAACAAATACTTTGCATCAGCATTCTCAGCCCCAGGAGACAAAGACATATTTCTTAATTTGAACCAAGTAGACAACATAGAAGATTTAGTAGTACAAGAAAATGGAATTAAAAAACTATTAGCCAACACCAAACCAAACAAAGCGTCTGGACCTGATGGTATTCCAGCTAGATTACTCAAAGAACTAAGCAATGAGCTAGCCCCAGTGTTCAAAATACTCTTTCAGGCATCGCTTAACCAGGGCAGAGTACCAAAGGACTGGAAAGAAGCTAATGTCACCCCCCTATTTAAAAAAGGAGAAAAATCTGATCCAGGAAACTACAGACCAGTATCACTTACCAGCATCACATGTAAAATACTAGAACACATAATATGTAGCAACATCATAAACCACTTAGACAAACATAATGTCCTCACCCCATACCAACATGGCTTTAGGAAATATAGATCATGTGAAACACAACTAATAGGACTAATTGATGATTTCTCAAAAGGTTTAGATAATAGTGAACAAATAGATGCTATCTTACTAGATTTTTCCAAGGCTTTTGACAAAGTTCACCACCATAGTTTGCTTAAAAAATTAAAATATTTCGGCATTAACGGTCCACTGCATCAGTGGATTAAAGATTTTCTGATAGGGAGAGAACAAACTGTAATAATAAATGGCTCTAAATCAACACCAATAACAGTAAACTCAGGTGTACCTCAAGGAACAGTCTTGGGTCCACTACTATTTTTAATTTACATAAATGATTTACCAAATTGCATTAGTTCAGGAACAAAAGTCAGATTATTTGCAGACGACTGCATAATATATAGAACAATAAAAACAAAACAAGACACAGATATTTTACAAAGAGAATTAGATGAATTACAGAAATGGGAATCAAATTGGAGCATGTCTTTCCACCCAGAAAAATGTCAGTTGTTAAGAGTAACAAAAAAATTAAACAAATTAATTCCACTTATCTTATTCATGGCAAACCAGTAACACAGACTAAAAACTCAAAATACCTAGGTGTTATAATAAATGAAAAACTGTCATGGAATCCACATATTGATGAAACTATAAAAAAATCCAACAAAGCATTAGGGTTTATTATAAGAAATTTCTATAAATCAAATAAGAACATAAAACTAAAATGTTATTTAACCTTGGTTAGGCCAATAATAGAATATGCATCCACCGTGTGGGACCCCTCAACTCAAGAAAACATTAAGAAACTGGAACAAACACAAAATAGAGCAGTGAGATTCATAACAAACGAATATTCACATTTGACTAGGGTAACACCATTAGTAAAATCACTAAATTTAGAAAGCCTTCAGGACAGAAGACTCAAAAGTAAAGTAGCAATTATACATAAAACACTGAACCATAATCTTCAAATACAAAAACAAAATTTAATAAAATACTCTGAAAGACACAAAAATAAAGGCACATTCCTCGTCCCATATGCTAGGACAAATTTGTACAAATACTCCTTCTTCCCTAGTGCTATTAGAGCATGGAATGGGTTGCCTGAGCTAGCCAGAAAAACCAGTGACTTGGCAGAATTTAAGTCATTGGTTAATATGCATGACTAAATGCATGACGCGTAGGACGTAATCATCTTCTTTTTTGAAGTAACGTCTGTATTATATAAGATAAGAAGATAAGATATATATATATATATATTAATGGAGAATGAAGCCATTAAAATTGCAAGCAATAGTGTATTTATGACTAATTGAAAAATATGCATAAAACTTTCAGGTCTGCAAATTATTAATTTTTTAAACTAATTAAACCCTAAATAACATCCAGTTATTCTAAAAGCCATAAAAAATTGATTGTTCCAAATTTTGTCTTCACCTAATAGAATTCTAGAATCATTGTTCCTACTTAAATAAAAATTTATTCTACACGTAGTAAACACGTAAACTTTGACCCAGACTTAGTGAGCTATCGCTGTAAACTATATCTACATATACGACCATACACACTACTATAATTTGTTTTTGGAAAAAATGGCTTAATGGGTTTTTAATTATTTATACATATTAATGCTGTATTATGAATTATGGAATTGATGTTCTGAATAAGTTATCAAAAGAACAAAAATATAGAAGTTTCTTCAGTGTCATCTTGTCGTTTTATATATCCCGAACAGCGATTTTGTTTGTAGTTTGTGTCATTATATATATATATATATATATATATATATATATATATATATAATATAAAGCACGCAATAAGGCGTATGCATATATGTGTGTATATATGTATGTATTGTATGCATGTATTTATGTATGTATGTATGTCCCGAATTACCCGAATAGAAATCTAAACAGACCAATCTTAATTAAACTTGGCATTTGACAGGAACACTATCTTATGTACAGTAACCCATAAACAAGCTAAAGACACTAAAAAAAATGTTGCCCTACTGTATTAAAGCATTACTATTTCATGGATCTAGGTCATAAACCCATGTTTACGCCTACATAATTCATAGAAATACACATAGCAAAGGTAGTTTTTTTTTTTTACTTTGACACATGAAAATACAAAATAATATTCATTCATTCAATTATTTAATCAAATTGACATTCACATATGTTTCAAAAGCATTTTTACATAAATTCGTTACTTATATCTGCGAATATGGATGTTTAGACTTACAATATATCCCATTCATTGCTCGCTTCTTTCATTAAACAAAACCAAAAGGTTTCGCATGCGCAGAACTTAAAATCTCGCGAAGCCAATATCTAGATATGATTTAAGTCAAAGCTGGTAGATCTACTTTTCGCATAGATAGTTTTATACTTTAACACATGAACATACTTAATATAGTCCATTCATTTCATATATTAATCTTCAAATTTGTTTTCTAAAGCATTTTTACATACATCAGCTCGCTATAGCTACGACTTAGCCCAATAGCTCGACATCGCGCGCTTTCTTTATTAGACACTACCGAAAAGGTATATATAGGTCTGTGTTTGAACCATTATATTTTAATAAAAGCTAAAAAAAGAACATAAACTAGCATTTAAAATGTTCTTTCCAAACCAAACAAAATCTTCTGTAATATTGTGTCGTTAAGAGTGCTATTTTTTGTCCGACGGTCTTACATATACAGTTGATAGTGGTTTGATGGCCTTCATCAACGGGGGAAACATATTTAAAATGCATTTCAGAATAGAAAAAAGTAGCCGTTGCATCAGAACTCTCAATGGTCTAAAATATTATGATATCTTTTCTAGTTGACGAGATCTATCCGGGACGGACCGACAGATAGGCCACACAAAACTAATAGCGTCATTTTCCCCTTTCGGGGGCCGTTAAAACAAAACAAGATGGGAACTCAAAATCTTACGAAAAGTGAACTATTGGTGAATTTTACCACAATGAATGTCAATCAGATAAAATGACAAATATCACGAGAAAGGAACAAGAATCGCAGAAGAATCAAAGAACAATTGAACAATCGCAGAACAACACATTTGTCAACTTAGCTAAGGAAATGATGCTAGAAAGTAATAAAAAAAAAGAGGTCAGATGCACGCTTACCAAAATAAAACAGTGAACACGTCCTATGTCAGTAAAAGTGGTTTATTTTCCCATTGGCCTAACCGTTGATGTGACATACAATGTTTTTATCCTTTGCTCGTGTTGTATAGATATTACGTCGAGCTGTGGTAGATCGATGCTAAAGGCGGAAGAAAGATTTGGAAAAGAACTCATTCGAACCGGCGCTGTGTGTGACTGTGTGCTGAATTTGTATGTCTGTTCATGATTGCCACATCACCACCAACATGCAGAGTTATCAATTAAGTTCATTTTCCAGCATGCGGTAAAAAATACTCATTGTATACTTTTACAGTTTTTTCTTAATAATAAGTATCATGTTTCAGTAAAAGTCTGTATTTTTCATGTCTGTCTATCTACTATGATTTTGTATATGAATGTATGCACAGCATATAGAAATTATAAATTATATAAAAGTATGAATGAATCTATGTATCTCTCTCTCTCTCTCTCTCTATCTGTGTATCTCTCTCTCCTCTATCTCTCTCACGATATATATATATATATATATATATATATATATATATATATATATATATATATATATATATCATGGGCGTAGTCAGAGGGGGGGTTTTGGGGTTCAACCCCATACTATACATACTATTACTTTTTTTTCGGGGGGAGGGGGGCGGGGGAAGAAGAAAAAAAAACACCCCCCCCCGAAAAAAATCCTGGCTACGCCCATGATCTATATATATATATTGTTCATGAGTTGTTGTTTTTTTTTCGTTAGTATCCAATAAGCATTTATGAACATTTATACCAAGTTTTATCTAGATCGGTCTAATGGTTTTGATTGTTATTTGGGCTATACATAAATACGCCTTACTTTCTGCTTTTTTATACATATATATTAATTTGAGAGGTGCTGACTTGTTTTGGGCAGGTCCGAGAGCCTTTTTGATTTCTTCATACATCCCTCTTATGTTGCCTGCTTGAGCGGCGAACTTAATATTCTCACTTAGCTCTATCCAGTAATCAATGGCATAGATACGTGCTGTCCTCTGCATAGTGGCTCTAGCTTCTTTCAGAGTTAACAGTTTGCATTGGGTAGGTTTCGCCTTGTATGTAGCGAGTTCATCTCTCTTCGCTCTGATGACAGGTGTTAGTGTAGCTGATTTAGAGTAGAACCAATCGTTTTGTAATTTTTCTTCCGAAGGTGTCCAGGGAAGTCTTTTGTGGTGGACTTAAGGTTTTCCCATTTTTCTGTTGCCGTATTTTCAAAAGCACTTTTGTAGTCGCGTTCGAAAGATTCCGCAAACTGTATCTGGAGATTGGGGTGACAAATCTTGCTTACATTCGATTAGGGTCTTCCAATCCGCTTGGTATGCTAGATTTTTGAAGGAGAAGATCGATCTTACAACATACCAAAGAGTGATCCGTGTTCCTCAAGTAATTTTCTTTTTTTTTTTTACAGGAATTCCATCTACGTTACACTGAAACTGGAATAATTTATACAAATTATCAAATCTACAACTGTTCTAAAAGAAAAGCTTCCAATTCCAGTTTTTGTGTAAAGTCAAGGTGAAATTCGATCCTTTTTTTCAGCGTGTTGTCAATTAAAGATTTGTCGTTGACACTGGGTAGGGAATATCAAATCTTTCTTCCACCCAGAGAAAACAGCCTGCCAGTGACCTGCTATAGAGAAAAGATCATTAAAGATTTTAACTTCTCAATGATTGTCAACGTGCATAAAGATCATGTCGCGGAGATCACGAGAGACACGCCACTGCTTACGGAATGGACGAAAGCAGAGTGCAAGGCAAACGGCAAGTGCAGACAGAAAACGTGTCGTAATCACATCACTTTTATTAATGATGCCTGCCTGTTGGTTCTCTTATCACATCTTTGTTGCACATCCGCCATTGCTTCATCTTATCTACAAAACGATCAACAAGCTCGCCAAGATTTATTTCGTTGCACATTCTCTCGAAGCATCTCAGTTTCGAATGCTACAAATAGCAAAGTTTTACGGCCAATTTACTCTCCATCAGGGTTCATACGGCGATGCTTTTAAGAATTGAAGTAAATATCAACGGAACTTTCGACCCTGATTTAAAGCATACAATTACTAACGGGTTGTCTCAAAATTTTGAGGATAACATTTTATTTGTTTTCTATGTGACCCAAAATGTAGCATCTATAAAGTCGGTACTGAATTCCACAATAATCTAGACTAACAATAATAAATCAGTGGAATTAGACGTTTTTTTATCAACTGTTTTTGTTTAGCCTAATTTCATGCGTTTAGCTTTCTCAATTCGCTTGATCATTTGTCTGGATCAGTTGAAAAAAAAAGAGGGTGGAGAAAGAAGGGGTATCTGAGTGAATGTTGCCGTTATCGCTTTTTAAATGCATTATAAAAAAAAAATTATACGATTTGATTTGGAAATTGAAGGGTTAAAGCCTCCTAAATCTAATACACTAACAACTCTGCCAGCGAATCGCCTATGAAAAAAAAAAGAATGTTAGCTTCAAATAACAACATATTTCTGTACACAAAGTATAAATGGAACTGATTCAACTTAAACCACCAAATCTGTCAAGTTATTAAGTACAATTTTTGTTCAATTGTTCGATATCCAAAAAATTGACTGTCTTATTTCTTTTTTATTAGGTACAAGAAATAATTGAGCAAAATCTCAACTTGATCCGAGATTGAGTGTGTGAGAAATAAAGTTAAAAAAATGGCTAAACAGAGACAGACAGACAGACAGACAGAAAGAATGGTTCTATATAAGCTTTGTGACAAACTCAGACACATAAGGTGTTCAATGTAGCGTTGTAGCCCAGCTGTTAGTGATAACAAGTGCTGGCTATTCTCAGTTATTTTAAAACTATTTTGCAATCATGTGATGCCAAATCCTGTTCAGCTAGTGGACTATGTACTTTTCCAAACACTTATCGTGGGCCGAAACTGACAAATTGTTGAGTGTACTATAAGCCAAACCTTTGCGACCTCACTTTGTCAGACGTTTCAATGAGTCTTCTTATCTTATCTTATATAATACAGACGTTACTTCAAAAAAGAAGATGATTACGTCCTATGCGTCATGCATTTAGTCATACATATTAACCAATGACTTAAATTCTGCCATTTCACTGGTTTTCCTGGCTAGCTCAGGCAACCCATTGCATGCTCTAATAGTACTAGGGAAAAAGGAGTATTTGTACAAATTTGTCCTATCATATGGGACGAGGAATGTGCCTTTAGCTTTGTGTCTTTCAGAGTATTTTATTAAATTGTGTTTTTGTATTTGAAGATTATGGTTCAGTGTTTTATGTTTAATTGCTACTTTACTTTTAAGTCTTCTATCCTGAAGATTTTCTAAATTTAGTGATTTTACTAAAGGTGTTACCCTAGTCAAATGCGAATATTCGTTTGTTATGAATCTCACTGCTCTATTTTGTGTCTGTTCCAGTTTCTTAATGTTATCTCCCAAACGGAGGATGCATATTCTATTATTGGCCTAACCAAGTCGAAAACCACAGCGTATGTTTTCCATTACTGACACATGTAATTATCTACAATTTAACAACATAATTAGACACTAGCAAGTACACTTGTATTACATAACTATACACTGGAATGTACATTTTTAATGAGCAAGTGGGCCCATATTGTGATTGCAGTTCTTTGGTATGTACTCTTTACAACGTCTTCGTTACGGCTGGAGAGAGTTAAATACAGTCCCACCATTGCGTTTGACATCATTATCTTTAACCCACTCGAACTGAAGCGAAACGTTTTTTACGTAACTTTGGAAGTACCATGCTCGACTCAAAACGTTTCTTTGTATGAAGAGTTACATTAGTAAGAAGACGTATACCCAGTTTATGGTTT
Organism: Biomphalaria sudanica; assembly: GCA_036873155.1. NCBI lineage: Eukaryota > Metazoa > Mollusca > Gastropoda > Planorbidae > Biomphalaria > Biomphalaria sudanica. The sequence goes on along the minus strand of JAZGLO010000933.1, from coordinate 5,529,854 downwards.
ACATTGGTTAGAATTTAGTCTTTAAATAAATAATTTTAAATCTGCGTACAATGTCCAATAGACCGCTGGCATTACACTGTTATTACATATGAATAAGTTTTACGGTGACGGAGGGGCCCCTGAACAGGAGGATCCTGGTTAAGACCTGGATTTTTATTTTAAATTTTCTTTGATGTGAGAAGGAGATCTAGAAGTATTTAGATTCCTCGCAGTTTCTCAAGTTCATATATTAAAAATAAATGAACATTGCCGCAGTTAGTGAAGTACGTTTGGCAGGTCAATAGACCGCCAGCGGACAACTGCTTTGTCAACACGAAATGAGTGAAAATAAGCAGCTCGCAAGTGGGTTTGCGAAGTCGTGTGAAACACTGCACTCATCCTTAATCTTCGGAATTGGAGACATTGTCATTTCAAAAAAAAAGATTTCTCGAGAAAATACACAAATAATAAATAATAATAATAAATAAACAATAATGAATTAGAGTAAACAAATCCAAAGAAATGCAGACATTAGAAATAGATTACTCATATTTTCAAATTTCTTATATCCTCACCTTAATAAATATTAGTTTTCAAAATATACAACTAAAAATTGTGACGGAAGATTTTTGTGTGTGTGGGTTGAAGTATCGAGGGACTGACACCAATACGTCATTGTTGGGTTCATCTTATGTGTTTTAGAGTATACCATTAAAGCTAAATAATTCAGCATCATTTCCTTCCTAGAAACCAAAGATTACTTCCCTTGTATAAAATATTCATTTCATTTAGTAGTCCACTAGCCTTCCGAACGCAATAGAGTGTTTTTAATAATATTTTTTAAAGAATACACAAAATAGACTTATATTTCAAAACTTAACATATTGCTTCTTAGAGCCATGGCATTTATACCTTTTTTTCTTGGGATTTCGATTTCATTCAAAAGTAAACACAATAAATCAAACTACATTGACTAAGTTGGCTTGATACCAACATTTTTTTTTTATTTGTAAGCATTTCATTAAATTTATGAAATAATAATTAAAATCAGTGGCATAGCTAGACATTTTGGGGGTCCCACGGGCTTGATCGCTTAAGGGGCCCATGCATTTTGACATTCAAAATCATGACATGAAATAATGGCTTAATATTTAAAGTAAAAACAAATTTCAGACACACATTTGGAAGGCCCCCCCTCAAGTGGGGCATCTGGGGAGTTTCAATTTTGAACAGCTGCTTCCCCCAACCCTAGCTACGCCACTTATTTAAATGTACTGGCATTGAAAATAATAATGCAAAAGTTGAGCAAATATTTTAAATAACGGTATTGAACTTTTAGATGACAATATTATAGGACTCAAAATGGAAAGGCGGTACACTTCGTGGCGTGTACAATATGATGTCATTAATTGTTAATTTTATTCAAACTTTACCAGTAATGTTTATAAATTTGCTTCTTGTATAAAGATATGACTAAAATGCCAAACATACATGATTCTGAAGGTTAACATTGGCCATATGGACATCTAATTTTGAAACATTGTCTATAGTTTAAGATACAACAATAACAATATTTTGACATATTACAATAAGTATACATCTTTAAAAAAAACTGACAATAATTAGGCATAATGCTATTTATAGGTGAAAATAATGCTAACATATCTAAGTTAAAATCAACAAACAATATGTAGATGTTGCATATATGTAACATGTTATATCTATATTATATATATTTAGAGGCCTACTCAAATGGAATTAGATGATGATGGTGATGAGACATAGTGAGAGACTTTCTATATAACAATATTTTGATATATGAACCAAAAAGTATATGTGTATCTTAAAATAAAACTGTATTTATTCTTTAAATAAAACTAAACAAACACAAAATGATTGTACATGCAAGTCAAGCAAGTGATCATTGTCTGTATGTCTTTTTTATATGTTATTTTCATAACAACATAGAACTGAAAATATTTCCTACTAAAATACTTATAAATATGTTAATTTTGAACTACATCTAAATGTCAATATAAAATTCAACTTGGAATATGCATAACATTGATCATGAGTCAGAATTGTACATGATAATAGTGAACTCCTGTATACACTTCCCATGTTTAAATAAGTATATTGATAGAATTAAAAATACAGAAAGATCGAGAGAATGCAGATAAATTGTATTTTGCATTTGTAATTTTGAACTGTATGAATCTAAACCAATTACTTGCTTTTATACAGATTTTGTATAACTAGAAAGTCAAAGTGTTTTTTTTAATACAAGAATAAAGATATCTTAGCTCAAACCTCAATTTTTTTATATAAAAAATAGCAAATAAATGTGATTAGCATAGTTATGAACATCTACTATCTTATCTTATCTTATATAATACAGACGTTACTTCAGAAAATAAGATGATTATGTCCTATGCGTCATGCATATAAACCAATAACTTAAATTCTGCCAAGTCACTGGTTTTCCTGGCTAGCTCAAGCAACCCATTGCATGCTCTAATTGCACTAGGGAAGAAGGAGCACTTGTACAAATTTGTCCTATCATATGGAACAAGTAATGTGCCTTTAATCGATAGCCAGACGAATAGATTAACTCCCAATAGGATTAAGACAAGAAGTACCAATTCTTTAATTTTACCTTTAAGAATACGTTTTTAATGATCTCATAACTTCAACAGATGATAAGATTGTCATTGCTAGGTTGAAACAAACATGTCATTGCTGAGTTCATGATGGTTGGAACACTAAAGCTAGCGTAACTCTTCAATTTTCTCTGATTTTCTATTCATTGTTCCCATTAGATAGTCTGCCACTTGGATTGGTAGAGTTTGCTTTCCACAATGTTCTTAATCCATTAAGGCAGACTGAACTGTTTGAATAAGTATCTGGTCGTAAAGGTCTGTGTTCGAACTCTACTCGCTATTAACCTTATGTGTGGAATTCGGGCTAGTAGCATAAGTAATAATCTTAATTTATGAATGACAATCTTCTAGTTTATAAGTGAAATAAAATAACTTAAATAAATCACGAAATTTAACTCCCATGTATTTATTAGCTCATCTCAGTACATACATTTCAAAGCACCTATTAGTATTGGTCCAATAAATCTATAATGTAGTAAATCCTAGACAAAAAAAAGTGGCATACCAGTTTTAATATATAACACATTCCTAACTAACAAGCATACCAAAAAAAAAATAAAACATATATGTAAAAAATTTGTATGAAAAAAAAAAATTCCTTACTTTAATATTCACTGATTTCAAAGATACTTATGTTAATTTTTTATTTGTTATATTTTACTTATACTTTTCACTAAAATAAAACAATAGTAAGAATTTGGAAATTTAACTTATAATACATTTAATACAAATAGAGGTACTATAAAGTTGAATAAAGAAAAGATAACTGTGTTGGAAGAGGAACCCCCAGAGCTTCCCGACATTCTCTTGTACTCAATGATGTATTCTGGGTAGAACTGAGTTTCATTGTAGACTATGAACTCCCTGAATACTCCAAGAACGTCATCTCTGAAGTCAGACATGACCGAGTTATATGTAGCTGGCTGGCCGTTATTGTCCTCATCAGGAGGCAGACTCGCATTACGAATAGCTGAAATTACAGTACAAACATAATATAATTTTAAATAATATAATAAGATGAAAATATTTTTTTTAGAATAGGAGATCTATTAACTTAACGAATAGAAGTTTTATGTCAGGCAAATTAACATTGTGTGTTTTAATGAACACTGCTTTGTGATTTCTTGTTTCAACTTTCAGAAAAATTAGTGCCAAAATCAATTTGATAAAAGATTTTAGTGAGAGACTAAGAAAGAGAAATGGCATGCTTTAGCAACAGTGATAACTGCCTGGCTGCCTGGTCTTGCAGTTTGCATGCTGGACTGTCATTTAGATTTATTGATGATCCTGGGTTCAAACCCTACCCACTCCCAACCCCGTCGTTCTGTGGGACTAGGAAATATATTATCTTATACTCTCAAGGAACATCTGAAACATGTGAAACATTTTACAAACATTTATTGTCCCACCAATCAATTGTTTTTTGTTTTTTTTAATTTCTCTAAAATAAAATATTGTTCTCTTCCATTCATGTGTTCATGTTAATATTTGCACTAATCCTAACTATTGCCAACAAAAGAAAAACAAAAGATAACCACCTTGATAAGAAAAATATAAAGAAAGAAAATAAATCATCCAGGGAATGTGTGGTCTCTGTGTTGTAAACAGGCCATAAATTATTTTTTAATTATATTTTATTATAATGTTAATGATTAATTTTTAAACTGCAGTTCTTTTTATTATAATTTTAGGAACTAATTTTATAAGGCATGTCTTCTTTTAACAAAAATCATAGCCATGAATTTAAAAAAAGTCATTGGTAGAGAAATTGAATAAAAGTTTGCTGAACCATGGCTTTGCCAGACGTGATAAAATTTGCGGCTGCCATCTTGGTCGTCCTGGTTGTTTAGGGATCTTTGGGCACCTCTTTGGGTACCTGACATTTGTTGGGGAAAAGTAAAGGTAGTTGGTTATTGTGCTGGCCACATGACAACCTTGACACACAGATGACTTTTACCTCTTCTGCTTTATACATCTCAAGGTCTGAAAGGTGAATTATCTTGGTCGTCACGTGAGATACAGGTTTTCATAAAGTGTTCTATAATTAGATAACAATGTAAAGGAGTGGAACAAGTATATAGCTGAAAACAAAGTTTAAGGAATTATATGAGAATGATTTAGATTGCTGGGATAGTTTCATTCACACAGATTGTGCTGAGAACACAATATATATGAATTAGACCTACCTTCCACATCATCTGTTAAGAATGCCTGCCTAATTATATGTGGGCTGTTTTGTGTCCATAACGTTTTTGATAAATATCAAGGGTTATATTATATATAGGAAAGTAGACAATTCGCGCAGGATTCTAAATTTAGATAAAAGTAATTATAAAACTTTGATAGGTGTAGGATTCTAGACTTAGTAAAATAATGATTAAAATGTTATTTGCGTATGATACTAGATTTAGTAAAGAAATTATTAAATATGTGTTTGATTAGGATACTAGATCTAGGATAACATAAAAAAAATTGGAAGAAGAAAACAAATATAAAATAAGATATACGAATACTAGAAGGATGAGATTAGCTCACATGAAAGCTGAAAACAAGATAAAAAGAGTGATAGAAAGAAATAATGAGAGAGAAAGAAAAAAAAGATTTTTTTTAAATGGTTAAAAAGATTTTAAAAAATAAATACAAAATAAACAAAATATTTTTAAAAATAAAAAATGTAAGGTAAAATGAAACAGAGTGAGAGTTCAGACAGTGAGTTAATGACAGTTAAATAGAGAAAGATTATATTTTAAGAATGTCGGGCTAAAGAGATAAATTTTTTAAAAGCAATAATAGGCAAAGAAAGAAAAAAAGGGGCAGGGTGGAGATTGAGAGAAAGAAAGAGAGAAAGAGAGAGAGAGAAAGAGAGAAAAATAGAGAGAAAGAGAGAAAGAGAAAGAGAGATATAAAGAGAAAAAGAGAGAGAAAGAGAGAAAAAGAGAGAGAAAGATTGAGAGAATAGAGAAACAGACAGAGATAAATTTTTAAAAAGCAATAATAGGCAAAGAAAAAAAAACAGAGGCAGGGTGGAGATTGAGAGAAAGAAAGAGAGAAAGAGAGAAAAATAGAGAGAAAGAAAGAGAAAGAGAGAGAAAAAGAGAGTGAGAGAGAGAGAAAGAGAATGTAAGAATGATAATGGTGCAGGCAAAAAAAAAAAAAACAAGAGAGAGAGAGAGGAATTGTAGTGTACACGTAAGACAAGACAGACTGACAGAATGAGAGAGAGAAAGAAGGAGATAAACTTAAAGAAAACTAATACATTTTAAAAGACTTAACTTCCCCTACCTAGTCTCTTCTCTGTGTCGTTAACAAGATAGACATTACCCAATGTCATTCTGACCAGTAACATATTCTGAACATCGCCAGTAGCATCTGGACAAGAAATCAATGCATGTAAATGTTAATACATTGTCTTACACTATTAGTGGCTTATACCATATGTTTTCCCTCTGAAATATCCAAGAGATCTAACATAAAACCAAACGCTTGAATCCGATGTAAAGACCGTAAATACCTCGGCAGTGTCATACTTTACTTAAGCTTAATATAACACTAAAAAGTATGAGTCACGTTTTTAATTCAGTGAAATAAGATTTCTCGATATTACAATTAACCACTCTGATTAATAGTGTTGCTTGTTGTCTAATGATGACATTTTTTTATCAGTTCAGTTTTAAAGTTAAGCCATGTTTATTACATACAACTGGGGCTACAACCATGAATTATTACTACTTTTAATAGAAGAAATATAAAGAACTCAGAAATAATGTCTGCCTGGTCGTATGGTATGCGCTTTCCAGTGTCACTACAATGGTTCCAAGCTCGAAACCTCTTGCTGCCAACACTTCCGGTCTAGCCGTCATGCACGAGAAGATTGCTATATGAGCTGATTTGGTTAAAATGTAAAAAACCACCCAATCCGTCGGTAATGTTTTCTCGCAAAGTTATTTGTGTAAATATATATTTGAATAAAGGAGATATAACGTAAGACGGCTTCTCTAAAAAAGATAATTTTTTGGTCAAACCTAATGGAAATTCAGTTTGACTACCTCCGTATTACGACTATAACAGTAACAATATACATGCAAACACCTCCACATTGACGTGTGCAACATACGTATATACATACACACACACACATGCGCACACACAAACACACACACACACACATGTGCTTTTTGAATTAGTCAAAGCTAGCCTATTATATAGCATATATTGTAATCTACGACATTATCTTGACAAGCATCGGCTCTATATCAATTCACTCTGAACAAAGTCTTGTAGGCATACACGATATACATGCTACTGACCATTTTCGGATCAAGTTGAAATTGTACACAACTAGTCAATAGCGATGGAGACACGTGAATAAATACAACAAATCAAACAAGAGTTAATAAATCGTCATTAATACGAAGATATTTTATTTTAAATAGAAACTAACCGGGTTAGGGGAGATAAGCCGTGTGAAGAGAATTAGGTCGAATGCTAAGAAATATGAGAACTAACAATAGACCAAAAACTTAATTTTTATAATCACTTCAAAAGCTTATTGGCAAACATGCCAGCTTTTCGTTGTGGAGGCTCGAATTCCAATACAGTTTCGAGCAACTTTCTTTTTCATTGCTTTTGAAAATGCAGCAAGGAAACCTCCCACCTGGTCCACCAAATTCAGCGGTTCTCAACCTTTTTCGCCTCCACAACCCCCTAATGCAATTTTTCACTTGGCGGCGACTCACAACCATAACTTTTCGTTCATTTTATTTCAAGAAATTTACATAGTAACTAATCTTTATAATCGCTAGTATGTATAGATCTCAAGAAAATCATTGATTGTGAACAATTTACAACGTCCGTGAAGTGATCGGTCTGGATGCCAGATACTGAAAGTGGATAAGATTCATAGTTTATGAATTACTTGATTGATAATATCAGTAGACATGTCAATTTTTTTTTTCTGTGAACAGTTTCATCAGATAAAGAAATTGCAATAAATTTAGTTAAGAATTCGACTCCAATCATAACTCGAGCTATGTCTTTTTCCTGGCAATATTGGTGTCAGACTTCATGGCTCTGACAATTCCGAGAGCCACCAAAAAAAAAAAAAATTTCAAGGAGGCTGCAATGTTTTAATTATGCTAATTGCCACCCGAGTCAAGTCTGGATTCCTTGACTTTGCCAGCCTTCAAAACTAAAATACTGGATGTCTTTATCCGCAAAGCTCGGAGATTTGTTCATTAGAAATGAAGCATTAGTAACCCCCCCCCCCCCCCCAACTTTATATTTTATTAATGCTTGACGATCGTTTCACAATTTGTGTGATGAATGAATTTATACTAAGTAGTTTCACTTTCATCCATCAGAACAAATGTCTATACATACCATACATGGTAAAATATGCTTGTTACAACACGTCCGACATTGTTAGATTCTACCCTCTTGATAGAATACGTAGTCACAACACATTTAACTACTAGTTAGTAACTAAGTATGACATGTAAAGAAATTATCGATAATATAATTTGAAAATATACAATGTAAATATTATGTTGCATAGAGAGAATGAAAAGCATTGATTAAAACATAATCACTTTAAGTACAAGAAGATATACGTAGTTAGTAAACTAAAACTTACCAGTGTACTGGTCAGACTTTGTTGACCTCTCTGCTCCGTAGATCCCTCGGCCAAACTGCCCAAGACCTGCATAGCTCATGATGAACCCGCTCAGGGCGAGGCTGTTGACGTACTGGACCTTTGTCCCATGAAAAAAGTAATGCTCATTGACCTCTGTGTACACAGCGTCCTTCATTGCCTGGGAGAGAAGCTGGGTGGTAGAGATGCCGCCCCTGGACCCTGCCAGACTATCCACATCTGGGGCTACCCCGCTAAATCTGGATGAAAGGATTTCTTTTCGCTTGGCGTTATACTTAGAGAAGAGAGAAGGGTTCTCAATTCGTTTCACGTTGAGGACAGTGATGGCCGCCTGGTTCAAATTACGGCCGTCGTCGCCCTTACCAACAAGATCTTTGTCCCAAGTGCCGGACACTAAATTTCTAATAGCGTCTTCCGTTGCGTCATCCACATCGACAATTGTGTAGTTGACCAAGTCTTCAGGTGACGACCAGTAGGCGGGCTGAGAGCTGTTTAAGTTGTAGGCGTATTTAATAAAGTCTACCGTTCCTCGAGCAGGAGGTGTCGTCGGGGCTGACTCTATGAACTTATTGTCAATAAATATTGTGATAGTAGAAATTATCAGAAATGTTTTCAAATGTTCCATTTTTTAAGTTCTGCAGTCTGGAAAAGAAAAAAAAAATGTTTTGTAATTTTTTTTTTTTTAAATTAACTCGTCGTCAGCTGGGTGCGTTTGGCTGAGTGGTTAAGCGCAGTCTTTGGGTTCAAATCTTGATGAAGACTGGGATTTTTAATTATGAGATTTTTAAGGTCGCCACTGAGTCTTCCCAACTCCAATGGGGACCTGACATTACTTGGGGAAAGTAAAGATGGTGTCGTTGTACTGGCAACATGAGACCCCCGTTAATCGGCAGAAGCAGATGAACTTAACATCATTCGCCTTATAGATCACAAGGACGTATGTCGGTACACACGTACATACACACTGCATACGCCCACACACTTCACACACAATCACACGTTCATACGAGTTGACTCTGCATACACACACTACACGCTCGTACACACACTGCAAACACACACATACAGACTTACACCAGCGTTTCTCAAACTGTTGTCAGCGTCTCCTCACAGCCTATGATTTTCTATAAAGGAAGAGTAGCTCCCTGCCCAAAAAAGGGGGTTGGGGGGACGAAGACGGTCAAATAATTTGTTGAAGTGATAACAAAAAGTTGTATTTCCATTTTACTTTTCCATATGTGCATTATTATAAGCCAAGCAAGATGCATTGTGCGGTGGCGTAGCTAGGGTGGAGGGAGGAGGGAGGGAGAATTTGAGAATCCCCCCAGGCCCCCACTTGAGGGGGGCCCCCAAATGATTTTTTTTACATTAAATATTAATTATAAAGCAAAATGCAGGGGCCCCCAAAGAGGTCCAGCCACCGGATAGTTAAAAAAAAGTTAGAAAAAGAAAGAAATGTCATCTTCTAATAACTTTTCAATGTTGTCGTTTATTAAGAAATGCCCAAACTAAACTATGTTTTTCCCGTTAATCATTTTTTTCTATCATATTTATATTTCAATCTTTTTTTTATTTTGCTTTTTTTTCTTTAAATAAGAAAACATTGAGACAAAATATTCATTTTCGAGATGGCAACAGGGAAATAAAAGCTATTATTATACTCCAATCAAAACTATTATATCTCATGCTAGCTCAAACAGCTGCTCGGTTCTCAAACGCTCTTCAAATAACTGAATAGCTCTTAACATTTAAAGCGTTTATTTACAAGGGGAAAATGGTGGTCGAGTCTTCTCTCAAAGCGTTTCTATTGTTCTTCCTCCTAGCGTGTCTAAACATGTTATATTTCCTAATTCTATCTACTCTTTTGGTCTCGAGATTAATACTCAAATTACTATCAATATATATCATAACAGGATATCATATCGATTAGAATAAGAGAATACAAAGAAAATAGAATGTAATTAAAGAAAAAAAAAGAAAATAATGAAAGAAAGAAATCTGGAAAGAAAAAAGGAAGACAGTTGAAAAGTAAGGAAAAAAATGTGAGATAATACTAACTCATTACAAAAATTAAATACTGCTTAGCTGTAGCTATCATTAGAAAAAATCAAGGTTCCAATTACAAAGTCAGATTGCAAGTATAAATATATATATCTATATGGTCACGTTAAGCGCGTCAAGTTTCTTTTTTTTTTTTTAAAGTTTAATTAGCTTACTTGTTACTTGATACTTGTTATATACCTTTTTTTTTTCCTAAATGACATGTATCTCAACCAATTCCAGTCGTAAATAAACAAAAGTATATAGGCGTAAGTCAATCAAATGCAAGCATTTCATATTGTGTCTGCTTTTGTTTACTTGTGAGTTATTTCTGTGTTTTCGATAATAGTTCAAGAATCTGTTTAACGCTACCGTGGCACTAAAGGTTTAATACACTTTTTGTTCAGTAGACGTTTGACAATGGCGATTGAATTCTATCGTTGACGAGCGGCTACGTACGCTTGAACTTGGCTTGGCTACCTATGAAGGGGGCTCAAGGTTCGACACCCGACTTGGGCAGAGTTGTGTTTACTGAGCGCCTAAAGGCAGCACGGAAAATCCTTCTCCCAGATACCCCTCCCACCCCACACCGGTCCACAAATGAGATTGGACCATATTTCTCTGAGCATGCTATAAGCATGAAAGTAGCGCTATATAAAAGCAAATTTAATTTTTTTAGTCTCTACTAATGTTTAGCTTTTGTTTTAATCTGTGAAGACACCTATACCTCTTTAATTGAACAAGACCTTTTTCACGTGTTTTTTTTTAATTCTTCTAATAATATATATTTTTATTTATCAAGACACTTATACTCCATAATTCATCAAGACACGTATAATCCATTGTATTCATTAAGACACTTATAATTCATTTAATTTATCTAGTCACGTATAATTCATATAATTTATCAAGAGACTTATACTTCATGTAATTCACTAGGACACTTACAATTCATTCAATTAAACCTAATGAGGACACTTCTACAGTATGATATCTAGTGGATTACATAAATACTGCATTCCTCATTAATCTTCGGACTTGATGACAAGCCTTATTATAAACACTACTTTGATCAGCTCGTCGAGGCCTCATTCTTGATTGTCCTTGGTTTAAGACCAGATACCTATTACCTCTTTGACAATGTTTTTGTAATAAATATATTTCCCTTTGTACGCAGTCCCCGCTATATATTAAGATTAACTATAAGCATGACATTACCATGCACAGCAAAATATATGAATTAAAAAGAGTCTGTCTTGAAATTTAATACATTATAATTCCTTTCTACTATACATTTTATTTTAATCTTCCTGTAAATGGCAAATATTGAACTGAAGTAATAAATAGTTTAAACACATGAAAGAAATAGAAGTATCAAACAAGATGAATAACTAGTAATGTATGTACTACATAGAGTAATACAAGAGAGGTGTGCTTTCTATCTGTAAGTATATCAAGTCTACGACAGTTTTCGTAGTTATTGGTCCATGAAATAGTTCTCCCCTGGCGTAGCTCGGAGTAGTATTAAAGTATGGATGCAGAGTAAAAAGAAAGGGGGGGGAGGGGGAGAGAACGTGGGGCCTTGGGGAGTAGATGCCGGCTGGAAGAGAGCGGGAGTTGAAGGAGAGAGGGGGTGGATAAGGTGCGGGAGGCGGGAGCTGGCTTTACCACTTTGAATGGAACTAACTTGAAAGTTTTGAACGAATACCGCATACACGATGGTCTTAGCTACTCTTTTAGAGGTGCAAATATATGTCCGTGTTCAGTACATGTGTGTGTGTCACTTGTGTGTTCGTGTTCTCTATATGTGTGTATGTGATATGTATGTGCATATTCTTTTTCCTATCTAAATGTGTGCATGTGAGATATACGTGCGTGTATGTGTGTACGTATGTATGTGATGTGTGTTCTCTATTTGTCTGAGTATGTGAAATGTACTTTTCTGTTCTCTATGTGCGTGTATGCAGACCTACGAGATAAGTGTGTGAGTGCTCTCTCTATATGTGCGTGTGGGTAAGATGTGTGTGCGGGTTCTTTATAAGCCTATATGTGTATTGTGTAGCTCCTTTTTTGCTATATGATTGTGCATTTTCCTTGTGTGTGTGTTTGTGATTTTGTGTGTGTGCGCTTGTTCTATCTAAATGTGTGCATGTGAGATGTACGTGCGTGTATATGTGTATGTATTTATGTGATACGTGTGTGCGTTTTCTCTATATATGTGAGTATGCGAAATGTACTTGCCAGTTCTGTATGTGTGGGTATGTATGTGATTTGTAGGTGTATGTTCTCTTTATGTGTGTGTGATGTGTGTGCGTGTTCTGTATATGTTTGTAGTTCCCATTCGTGTGGATGTGCCTATATCTAAGACGCACACTTGGATGTCGTTAATCGGACATTCTTAGAATACAACTTCATTAATGAATATTTTTATCTTCTGATAAACCTAGACAGTATTTTTTTAGTTCCTTATCTATTGCCATGGTTTACCTAGATGCTACTAATTTACTACTGTTGGTTCCTTACAGTTTCCACTCTATAGTGAATGACTACTACAGAGGAAATTAGTAATTAGTGAATAGGTTAGCTTTAAACAGTAAACGTCTTACATCTGGTAGAAACTTTGTCTCTACTAGCTCTTGCAGTTGTTTGAGTTGGAGGGGGGGGGGGTCGATATTGATATGAGAAACAAGATAAGAGAACGAGGCTGTATAATTTTTTAAAAAAATACAATAACAAACGTCTTTAAGTACACAAAATCCTTTTACGTTGTTAAAGTGCAAACTGTATCAACTGTTTAACGGTCCTTGAAATCTTATTATGTAACAGCTAAATAATTTCATTAGGTGAAATAGCCTGGAATCTAAATATAGCAGACTGTAAATAAAAGCTACTTACGTATCTTCTATGTAATTTATCAACACGCTGTCGTGATATTTCAGATCTAGTAGGTAGGTGAGAAAACGTAGAATTACTTTCACAGCGGCTAGATTCCACTAATGCCAATCGCACAAGAAACGCGCCAGACAGAAGTACACCGGGCGGACCGGATAAAAAGGGCAGGCTACTCTGATGAGATAGTCCCGCGTTTTGCGATGCGGTGCTCAGCAGGGAAATACCTTAGGGAGGTCAAAGGTCAAAACAACAGGAGCCGTTGGGCGTTCACGGTGGGGTCAGTCAAGATAATTAAGTTGTTTTTATTTTCTCTACACTTGTGTACGAGACTAGATTTTAGAACTCCCAGGGTCAAGGTGTTTCTGTCCATTTCTTTTCTAAATCAAAATTTGAGATATTTATTAAGAGACAATCTATAATATTAAGATTATACTTTGAAGCTAAATAATACTAACGATACATATATATATATATATATATATATATATGTGACAATGGGTTTCAAAGCTTAGCTTTATGCGTAGCGAGGTGGGGGCAAAGGGGCACGATGCCCCGGGAGACAACCTGTGGGGGGGGGCGCCACATGCATAACGCCTCTCAAAAAAATTATTGTAAATTTAAGCTAGGTAATATTAGTAATATATTCTTATGTTATTTATATTATATTATTATTAAATACCTTTTATTTATAAGCTTATATTTCTATGGGATGTTCATGGAAAATGGAAAGGGGCGCCAATAGAGTAACTTGCCACGAGGTCAATTTTTACTCAATACACCTCTGTTTAATTTGTAACATGGTCTATGAGTTTCGGATATTTAAACTTTGGTGATATACGTCGAAAATAATGCTTTTACGAATTAGAAGCCAACCCCCCAACCCCCCCCCCCTCCCGGGGTTTACTTTTGTAATGGCTCAGTCTTTATTAATTAAAAAAAAAGTAAAGTTCCCCATTCACACCTTGCGGTCTACAGGGGCAGTTGAATGTTAATCTCATTATGTTACATCTGGCCAACGTCTTGTGGCCAGCACAACAACCAACTTAAGGTCAGGCACCTATTAGAGTTGGGTGGACTCAGGGGCGCCCTAAAAATCCCGAAATTCAAAACCCCAGTCCTCACCGAGATTCGAACCCAGGGTCTGAAATTTCGGAAGCCAAGCGCTTAAACATTCGTAGTATTATTTAAATATTTCTTTGTGTCTGCTGGCTGATATTTTAAAATTGTTGACAACTTTGAGGTAAAAATGTACAGCTCCCATTATAAGCTTACAGTCAAAACCAAAAATTAAACAAGTTTTAAAAAATATTCTTAAAAAAAAACCTGCATACTATTCAATGGAGACAAAAATAATTATAATATATTTTTAGCTTACAAAAATAAATGTGTACCATTGGAAATATTTTAAATTATTCTCTTATATTTTACGCAACTTTATTGCTTCTATAGCATGCTGAATTCGATAAGTTCCAGTCTCCTTTATGGACCAGTGAGGTGGGATGGAAAAGAGTTATCTTGGAGAAGACTTTCCGTGCTGCCTTGAGTCTAATCGAAGGCCGTTTTTGTTAGTTGAAAATTTTTTAGAACGAGTTAGTTTTGTAGACAAGTATTTCCTAATGTTGTTCCTTAGCGGAACACTTCGCACATTTTGAGTATTTAGCGGAACAATTTGCTTCTTTTTTTTTTAGAGATTAATTCACGTGGTGGCCTACTAGTTAATTATTGCAGTATTTTGAGGAACACATATTCAGGGCTCGCGGAACACTAGGGTTCTGTAATACAAAATTAAGGAGACACTGCTCTGCACAATGTTTATCGCTTCTTAGCTTCACTGATCCTTCTGTCTATATATAAAATAAATTTAATTAATTACAGCTAATTGATTATTTTCGATTGATTTATATGTTGTAATCGACAATGAATAATTGATATTTATATCCATATGGCCCCAACGATTTTTCTTAAAATTTCAAGGTATATGTATATAAATGTGAAACAAAAATTGATTGGCCACATTGCTAAAAAATTCGAGGTCAACCGTTATATTGCTTTAAACATGTTTTGTTATCGTACAATTAATTTTTGTCACACATATATTATGAATGAAAGTGCTTCGAGCGACGTCACAGGAAAAAGAAATTGACACCACTTAAGTCACTGGCTCACAGCAGTACGCTAAAAGATTTCTTTGCAAACTAGAACAAGTTCTAATTAAACATGTTGTAGGCTCTTTTAGTCTTGTCTACAATTTCTAAATCACGCCAAACACAATAACTATTAAGGGGAACATTTTATTTCATTTTTGTCTTTCCTAATAAATCAATCTACGAAAGTGTTTGTAAGAGTGGTACTTCTTGAATTGAGCCCAAATGTTCAATGCTCGTATTTATTTCCAAGGGCGATAATAAAAGGTGAGAGAAGGAAGAGCAGGGGAAACATTTTTTTGTTTCAGACAATTGTGATGAGAAACACTTTTGGGAACACCTTAGGCGCCAACTTGCTTTAACTGACATAGAAGAGAGCACCTGGCTGCAGGCGGCTTCAAAACGATACAGCTGGAGGCTGGGGGGTCACTTACAAAGGCCGCGGATTACTTATTTGAGGAAAGAGAAAATAACTGCCACTTACAGACGTTGACGGCTAAAAGATAATCTATATTGACCAGCGCGGATAATGGTTATGTCTGCGATGGATGTGGCAGAATATGTAGGTCGCAGATGGGACTGCGCAGCCACGTAAAATACAGCACTACTCATTTATCTTCGGACTCAAGAGATAAGCCTTATTATGAAAATGTATAAAGTTTGGGTGTGTTTACTCATTATTTACTTTCGAAACTTCTAATACAAAAGTTGAACAAGTCAAAGAGGTTGACTAAGTACACTTTTATATTTACAATTTTCGACATTTATTTTACCAATGTTTTTTTTTTTTCATCTCTCATTCCCTCAAATGAATGTATTTTCAATGTTTTCTCTTAACTTCATTTTTTTTATTCATTATACATTTGAAACACCCGGTAGCTTTAAACACACTACTAAAAGTATTATCACGTATTCCACCTATGTAGGTTCCACATGGACTAGGAAATGTATTCTAGTAAGATAATAATAATGATTGTAATTTTATTTATAGAGTGCTGTAACAATAATATATCACTGAACGGCAATGAATAATTGACTTAGATTTAGTACAGAAATGCTAAAAAATTATGCAGTGTAATATTTAATTTTTATACTAAATTATCTAAATATGAAGCCAAACTTTAAATTTAATTTTACATTTACATACTTTAATGGTCTAACTATTATGTCTGAAAAATGGATTTGAAGAAACATGAATTAGAACACTAAGGCAATGATTTTAATTCGAACTGACAAAAGTGCAATCTTTTGCTATAGCAGAAAATCTACACTCTAATCTGTAACCCAGAGACGTATCTTTATAAGTGTTACAGAGTTTAAAGTTTCGAAAAGCTATAATGTAGAACAATCGCATCCCGAAAGTCATCCTCTACGCGACTGGCACAAGAAAAACTGGTTACCCCCATCTCCGTTACATAGATATAATAAAACGGGACCTCAAATCAGTGAACATCAATACTGACCATTGGGAAGTCAGCTCTAGACCACACCAGGCGGAGAGAGACAGTGACCAAGAAAGCTACGGACAGTGAAAGAACATGGGTCTCAACTCGGGAAGAAAAACGTACAATTCAAAAAAATGTCCAGCTCCTCTACCACCGAAGCAAAAGCCACCTTAACCTGCGATATTTGCGGACAGGAGTGTCTTTCCAAAATAGGGCTCCACAGCCACATGAGATAGTGTGCGAGATGAACCATAGTCACTCAACGACTGAAGGAGGCCAATGAATGAATGAATATTGCGCAAAAAAAAATGTTATTCAAATAAGCTTCTACAATGAAATTTAACAGAACATATAAACAATTTTTCTAAATTGAAGAGCGTCATGTTTTTGGAGTGTGTCAGATTATTTGTATTTAGTTGATACCTCTTCTGATATGAGAGTGTTCTTTGCGTATTAATTAAATATCTTTATTCACGCCAAATTTGTTGTTGCGTATGTCTACTAGATTTGTTGAGTAATATGACCACATGTATATTTAGAATCAAAACTCTGTCTTAGCAGACGAAATATTTTATCATCATAATGAGATAGTTCATGATAAATTGGCAACTTCAGCCATCAATGATAATACTTGAAATAATTCACATAATTATACAATATAATCCAAATAGAACTTCATTAAACACTCTGCTGGTAATACTCTCACTTAAAGATGTATAAAACGTCTGTTTCCTTGATACTCATGGCGTCGACTGTCCCTTGACCATTTAGTCATTTATCAAAACGAGATTTCTTTACCCACAATGCAACTGTGGACGCTTGTTTCCCTAGTGTATTTCGTGATTGGCATCTATTCCATGTCACAATACAACTAAGTAATGATGAGACAAAGAGGTGTCTCCATCACTTATTTTCGTAAATTACAAAATGTTTCAAGTATGAGTTCGGGACATTATTAACTTTCCTTGAAAGATCATTCAACTATTTTAGAATTTAACCGATTTGTATTAATTAGTTAATTGCTATTGTTAAATTAGCATATCATTTGAGGCACGCGCCATCAGTAAAAGTGTCCTCAACATTTTGAAAACCCAGCAGAGTTAGATTTACTTCCGTGTCCGTATTTTTTATTTATTTATTCACTTTTTAATTGCCTTCCTTCTATACCATGGTATTAAAACGTATCTATGCAGCTGAAGACTATTTTTTATAAGTATTCATGTACAGATATTGAAATAGGAATAAATCGATCGTTATTTCTGTTTTATTTTTAATAAAAGTATGTATATTATATATATAGGCCTATATATATATGTATATATATAGTAAGATAGATATAGAGCATAGATATAATTAACTTTGTCAGCAAAATTAATTTTTTAAAAAAATTTGGGGTGTTTTTTTGTTTTTGTTTTTAGAGAACTTTTTGAGACTGCTGCTAGTTCTATAACAAAACAAAAATTCATACGTAGAAAAGCTAAACATTCGCTTCGATACAAATAGATGTACCTAATAGGTGCGGTTTTTAATATTTGGATTTTTTTTTCGTCGTTTGTTGGAGGGGAGAAAATATGGAATGGTTGCAACCCTTTAAAATTTATCTTTCTTTAAAACAAAGTTTGTTTACCTTTGAGACTCGAAACGCTAACAAGAGGACCACGAAGGTAGTTCATGAACAATACAAATGTGCTTTTTTTAATTAAGATCTACAAACAACGTCTCGTACCAGATTGATATAAAAAATGCACTTTTGAAAAAGAAATGTCAATAAGTCCACCCAGAGGCAATCTTGTCCATCTTTGTTACGAAGAGAAGGTAAAATGCAGATCGTGCGCCAACTAGCTCTCCTATAACGTCTTCTTCTGGACTGGCCAGCTCCATGCTACCTTGCTTAGAACGACAAATGATGTTATGATGATCTTGGGTAATTATAACGTACTTACTTATGCCACTTGTGCATTGAATGTTCCTCCGTGCTCACCCCCCCTTCCCCGTCCCGACTTCATATCATTTAATTTGAACAATACATTTTTGTTTAGCTAGGATGAATAATGAGATTTAGAAGTCAGGAAAAATACATTTTAAAATCCCAGAATGCAGTAAAACGGTTGACTTACCCCGAACCCAACTTAGGGTCCTGAAAACGCGTCTAAGTGTCTTTATGCTGGTTAAGAGATGACATACATATACCTATTCCTATATTGTTATGATTTAATGGGATCAGGGTAAGAGTTTAAACGAAAATAGGCCTTTCCTCTTAGCATTTCCTGATTGGCCCTTCCCTCTGTTTGTTTCTCCAATTTAAGTGGCCATGATAGAGTAAGTACTCTACAAGATGAGCCATAGACGTCTTACAATTATAGGCGGCCAGATCTAAAGGAAAAACTAAAAGGCTGTAACAATTTAAAACATTTAAGAAAATACAAGTAAAAATGTCAAATTTCGTCACATTTAAATCTCCGAAAATGGACACAAAGTCAACATCATGTGAATGTTTAAAACACATATAATTCGAGGCCTAGCAAGAGAAACTGCGCTCAGTGGACGAAATTCGACGACACTCTCCCCTTCCTTGCTACGCCTCTGTATAGAATGCCTGTAATTTTTAAAAATAGACATATCTATTTGTTTTCTTAATAATTTGATAAATAATTTCCTTTCAAAATCTTTCAAACAGAGCAATTTATTTTTCTTCTAAAGTTTGAACTTATGTATAACAAATCATTTTGAAATTTCCTGTTCTTTTTATACTAGGGAATCGGTGACGGATTTATTTGCAAAAATATAGCTAAACGCAAACATAGATGAACAACTGTAGCGCTGTATTATTGAAACACAATATTCACTTCCTTGTTATGTTTTGGTTTTGTTCTCTGATTGCCACTTTAAAATAGACATTTTGAATATGTACAACCTAATTGAAACTCTTACAGCACTTTAAAGTCAATATCTATCTTCCCTGGTATATATATATATATGTTTGAATTAAAACTAAAACTGTTCAAATATGGTCATAGTTCCTCATTAGTTCTTTTTGTTTCTATTTTGGAGTTACAAATGACAGATTGACGGTAAATGCGATATAAACTTGTAAACAGAAATGTACTTTGATTGGATATTTTGTGCAGGTTTATTACATCTTTTTTTAAACGTATTGTAAAATTTGAAAGAAGGTAATAACAAAATTGGGCACATGTAAAAAGGTTCTATTCTATTTCTTAGTTAAAACCATAGATTATATATATACAGGACTGCCAACTATGCGCACCAAGACTACATTTTTTAATTAAATAAGTCCTTTGAGGTTGCACTTGGTTGCATGGTACTTTTGGTAGAGTGACTTCCGCTGAATTTGTTTACTATATAAAGAAACTTTTGTTTTCTATATAAAGAAACTATCACTAAAGATTTTAATCACCACTTTTACACCAAATGATAATGGAAACTCAATTGTCATCGAAGATTTTTCAGAGGTAAGTGTGCACAAATCAATTTGTGATTTAGATCTATAGCTCTAAAGCTTTATAACTTATTTTCTTAATTAGCTAAGCATGTATAGTTGGTGTATTTTCATTAAGTCTATATTCATTTAGCCTATATGCTCTTACTATAATAGACCTAAATGAAATTTCGTTCATAAGTTTAAAAATAGCCTATGTGTAGTATAAAAGTAATAAGTTTAGATGTAAGCATAAAGTTGTCTTAAAGTTGAAGCGTTATCTATTTATATGTCTCTCTCGATATATAGAGGTTATTTACACGAAGCCAATGTATGTCTCATTTAGTCTCGAAAGACAATGTATGCGCTCAGATGAATTACTGGTGTTGGTTTATTCTGTGACGTTTCATGCACTTTTTTCTGTCTTGGTGAGATTTTTGTATGACTGAACTATTTACCTGTAGCTGTCGAAGTATTTACTAGCCTTTGTAATTATTATTGCACACGGGCAGCGACTGCCTCATCGTCGGCAAACATCGATCAGCTCCTTATTCTGGATACATCATACCCTCGATTTGGTCAAGGATAGTAAAGGCGCTGACGAGTACAAACTAAAAGAAGATTCGGATTAGTGTTAGGGCCGAAACCAAACCTTTGTTTTGTCCCGCTCTTGATGAGAGTCATAGAGGATGAATAGTCAAACTGTACAATTCCTATCTTGTGAAACTGACACTAGTTTCAATATCTTATTTAGACAGCCAATATTCTCTGTTTAAGTGTAAGCACATTGCTAAAAGAATCTCTTATTTCTATTACTTTTTATCCAAGTCACTTAAAAGAAATTTTATTTACCAATGAAATTTTTTAATGCATGTTTTATTTTCTTTCCAAAGAAACATGCTTCTTCTAAGAACTTGATTTGATAGTCACTAACTTTCAATTTGAAGGTGATCTACCACAAGTGAGATTATTTTTTTACTTTCCCTAATAACAAATGTCTCACCTTAAGTATATATTATTTTAAATCATATTTAAACATTTGATTTTAATAAAAAAAATTCATTAAGACAAACAGAATTGTATAAAAATTGTTTCTTGTGATTGCACTGGGGCCAGCCTTAAAGATGATTTTGATATTTGTAACATAGTTCTAAAGTAGTCTCATTTTTTATACTATATATTTGTAACAGTCTACACTAATTTGAATTTCTTTTTTTTTTTCTCAGCTGCTTATGAATTATGTGATTGCACAGCATATAGAGGAACAAATTTTATCTGCTTCCACATAGACTAACAGCCTGGAAAAAATGCTATTGCAATGAGTAGAAGATATTTTTCATTTAAAGTCCTTTTTGTCATTGACTTACTTATGACAACAAATGCAACAGCAAATGATTAGTCCACACGTTCCCATGATGAGGAAAAGAGCACTATAAGCTGCATTCACTGATGCATTTTGTTTTAAATGCTCTAAAACTGAAATAAATCAAAACCTTTTTTATTTCTCAAGATTATTTTTAAAAATGCAGAAGTTTGCATCTTGCATTATACAGCATGTTCAGTGCACTCCGGTCAAATCTCATTTATGGACTTGTGGGAAGAGCGAGCATGCAAACTAAAGCCTAGGGTGCCACTCAGCCAAAAAAAATCATGTTGACATTAAGATCTAAAGAAATATGTATCTAATTTTTTTTCCTAAAAGTGAATACATGGAGATGAACATGAAGATATAACGATTTAAGAGTTGTAGGCTCCTATTTTTGAACAAATATTTGTAGGCGACCCATTTATTACTCAATCCTTGTTTTTAAGAAGCCAGTTACAGTTACAATAAAGGGATGAAATTTAGGATAATATTCTAATTGTGTTTTATAAAATGAGAATACATCATAAATTTAAATGGTCATCCTTAGTATTTACTGTTTCATATTTAATTTACAGACATATGAAAACCATACAAACATTAGTTGTTATTTTTTAGAAGTACTTATGATTAAGCGTGTAAGTGAATAGTACAAAATTTATATTAGCTTACTTTGCAAGAAAAAATAAATGAAAAAAAAAGAATTTGTAAAATGATAGCAATATCTTGTGTGCTATTGTACAAATGTTTGTTCTACTCAAGTGATGTTTTTTGTAATCCACAATTGTAAAACAATTTCATCAGACAATAAATTATTATATATATTTTTTGACATTTAATAAGTCATGCATTACTTTGACTAAGACTAAAAGTAATAAATTTTAAACTGCCCTACTTTCTTGAATTTTTAGAGGTGGAGTATCTGATGTAATAAGTGACTTTTGTGGCATCCATTCTGTTGATAAACAAAATCTTCCTATTCAAATCCACATCTACTGAAAAAAAAAACAAAAAAACAATTGCTCTTAATGTCAGCAATAAAAAAAATGTTATTTTAAACGTCTCTAAACAAATAATGGTGACTTAGTTCAATGAATCATGTACATCCATTAATATATTATGCTGTAGGCAAGTTAGAAATAAGCTAACGTATGGGAAAAGAAAGAAAATATACTTTAAAAATAAAAAAAGTGCTGGAAATTTCTGGTGGGCCGGTGCTGCCAACTGCCAAAAGAAAGTTATTATATTTTTTATTTTGACTGAAATTACCGTTGATTATATGATAGCTTCAAATAATAGTTTGTATTGAAAATAACCAAACTGAACTAGCAAAATCATTACTTTACGTAAGGTTAGTTTAATATTTTTAATGATTTAATTTAAATCGTTCGGCTAAACAAATATGGTGGTTTTGGTGGTGCCGATAATGGATTATCATTTATAATTATAAGTTACTAGTTCAGCAGTGTAACAACATTTAGCCTACACATAATTTTTGTGTTTAAACAAATTTTTCAAATAATTATATTTATGCCCATGTCTTAAATTTTGTAATGGATGACGTCACTAAAAAAGCGGTTGAAGTTGTTACTTTATTTGGGGTTTTAAACACATTTGCAGTCTTTCTCCAGGAATCATATTTAATATTACATGTTTGTCGTGAATTTAGCAAATTGAAATACATATCTGTAATTGGTGAAACCCGTTGGTGGGCAAAAGACAGAGCTCTTACTAAAATATTTGGAAACTTCTTCATCAAACATTCCAATCATGTCAATCAAGAAACACAAGTTATCGATTTTTTTGTACATTGACATGCTACCAACATTTTATGATATTTCTACGTCAAACAAATTCAATAATGATATCCGTTGTCTGTTAGTTTCATTGACAAGTTTTGAATTTATTCTAACGGCACAATTATTTCTGAAAATATTTGAACACACAACGCCATTATCTGAATATTTGCAAACAACTGGAATGGATATACTACGAGCCTATAAGACAGTATCAATGAATTAAGCAAAGTAGATAGAAATTTTGATTCTATTTTTCAAGTAGCTACAAAGTTCTCAACATTTGCAAACAGTGAACTAGAAAAGAGAAAGCTTGACATTGAAGTGCAGACTGTTTTGAAAGAACAAAGAATTCTTGCCAACCAACCACTTGAAAGTGCGAAATATAAATTTCGTGTAAATGTTCACAACATGGTTATGGATCAAGTAATTAATAGTTTAAAACAGAGATTCTCTGAGCATTGTGTAGTCTTTACGCTGATTTATCTTGTTTAGATCCAAGATATTTTGCAGAAATTCTGAAAAGAATGCCAAGTGATGCACTGCAGCACCTGAGTGGGTTGCTCAAAAAATTTGATGGTTCTGTAACAAAAGATCAGCTTTAAACTGAATTATTGGATTTTGCAAGGAAATGGGAACATTTTCAAACAACTTTTGAAGATGAATATAATTTGATCTTTGAAATGGAAGTATCCGACTCTGTCTCAGACAACACTCAACAGTATGAATCAGTAGAATTACCAGGCAACAACCACAGAAATAAACGCAAATCATGCAAAAAAAATGTATTGTTTGTTGTTATTTTGTACTCCAGAAGTTTAATTTGTATAGTCTTGCTTATTCAAATTTGTATCTGGCTTACAAATTTGTTTTGACATTATCTTCATCACAAGTTGCTTGTGAGAGGTCGTTTTCAAAATTGAAATACATTTTGAACAGATTAAGAAATTTGCTGAGCCAGTCAACTTTACAATCATTCATGCTGATGTCTTGTGAGAAAGACCTTCTTCCAAGAGCATCGACTAGTGAAACGTTGAAAAAGCTGTTATATTAGTTAATAGGGAATTTAAATTTTAGGCTCTAGTGTTTCTTATGTTTAGGTTGTTAAAACTAGGAGTTATTTAACTGTTTAATGTTGTTTTGCATAATTACGAATTTAAACATGTAATAAATAAAAACATTCTTACAACTTACAGAAAGTTTTTGAACTTTAAAATTTCATTATTATTATTATATATATATATATATGAAATAATTATATAAAGTAAAGAAAAATATATAAAAATTAAATTAAATTAAAAATTAGTAGTAATATTAAATTATTGAAAAATTTTATATGAAACTAATAATGAAGTGGGCCGCCGCCATGATCAAATTTCCCGGGCCGGTTTTTTAAGCCAGTCCGACCCTGGACTTCTGTGCCCCTCTGGACAGTATTTATAGTGTAAAGAGTGGTATATGCCTGAATGATCCAATTATCACTTTTAAAATACTATGCGCATGCTTAAGACAATACATTATATTTTATTTACAACAATAGAACAACAGTGTGTTAATAATCATCTAGAAAATTAGCTTTAAATAAAACAGCAAATGGATTCTAACAATTAAAATAGACCTACATGCCATTTAAAAAAAAAATTAATTAAATTAAAAACTTACTGATAAATGTATTAATAAAGCTTCTGGCACTAGATACAAAATCTTTTGAAAACAATGAACATATTGTGGCAGTATCTGGGTAAAAACTTGAATCCTCACAATGAATGGTAGCAATTAGAGCCCTTTAAGTTACATTTAGCATCCTTTTGTGCGCTTCTTTAATACTTAGAGAAAAGTGAAGACCATACTATTTAGATCTAAATCTCTGATAGCTACTGTGAATACTAGATACAACACAGTTTGGTACCTCCTGGCATGTGTGAGAGTAAAGAAAAAAAGAAAATAGATCCAACTAGAATGGCTAGTAATCCTTCTTACTACTAGTTGTTTAGGCCTATATCTAGATCTATACAAGATATGAGTAGTGATCAATAGAGCTAGTAAATGAGTAGACTAATGGGCAATGGCTGTAGTGTAGACAGTAGTGTTGCTCATCAGAAACAATAAATCAATATAGAGATCCAGATTCTATATCTATGTCTCTTAATATATACTATACAATAGGGATTGTCTTGGAGTTGTTACGTATCTAGGCGTTGTTTTTTTTTTCTTTCTTTGACCTGGTTGCGGTCGAGAGACGAGTAGGTTGTCTGCCCCTTGTGTAATAAGTTTTTTTTTTATTCGTCAAGCCACACAGACAGTGACCGGTCCTTGACCTGTGTGTGTACCTCTGGTTGAAAGGAGGGTGTTTTTTTTTTCTGTCTCTTTGAAGAGCGTTCTAGATCTGGGTGTTGATGACTTTCTATTCTAGAAGTTACGAGATATCGACGCGCGGTAGATTTTATAAGACCGCCCGCGTAACGTTGACAGACAGACATACGGAGACAGCCGTGAGACAGAATAGCGGAGACATTGCGTGACCCGTGCGTGGTATACCATTTATCGTGTAAGTTAATTTTTTTTTTTTAAGGCCTTGCTTGCTTGTATTTGTAATTACATTTTCAAAACTCTTGTATTGTAATATTTTTACATGCCATTTTTGTAAAAGGGTTTTGGTCAACACCTCAATTCTGTATTGAGTAAATGTTTATTTTTTTTTCTTTCTTGTAATTTTATATTTGATTAAACATTAAGTTGATAGTTTACCTTCCGATTTCTTGTGTCATTCTTTTTTGTTATTCATTGTAAGTCTTTGATTAAATTCAGACTTAAGATAAGTGACACAACTCCTTTTCTATTGTCACATTCCCCTAGGCAAGCCATTTTAAAAATTAGAATTCAATTCGTAATACGTGACAAAAGAAGTTTGAGGGCTTTCGTCCGGGATATTTTTCTGAACCTATTTTCGTCTTACTTGAGTAATTTTGTAAAGGCGAAGTTGACTTTAACAAAAATTTTTTTTGTGTCAAAGAGTCGGAAGTAAAGTATCAATAGTATTGACCAAACTCTCTTAAGGTTTTTTTGTTGTACTGATTTTGTACTGTATATTTACATTGTATACATATTTTTGCTTGATCGTTTGCTAGTTAGTCATGGATATTCAGGTTTTTCTTGCAAATCCCTCTGTGGAAGAGCTTGATGCTTTTACTAGGAAGGAACTGGTCCTTATTTCTAAACATTTAGGGTTAAAAATAAAATCAAATGCCCTTAAACAAGAAATCAGAGATAACATTGCAATCCATTATGTAGACGAGGAAGTGTTTTCTGAAGACCTTTTAGAAACCCTTAGACCCGATGAGGGTAAATCAGATTTAGAACTTCAGATAAAATTAAAACAAATGGAAATAGAAGCCCAGTTAGCTGTAAAAGAGAAGGAAATTAGACAAAAAGAATTAGAGCTTGCAGCGGCTAGAGAGCAGAAAGAATTACAAATAGAGTTAAGAAAATTAGAGTTAGCTGCTAATGTAAGACCAGATTCTTCCCCTGCCAGTCATACTGCTGAAGCAACAAAATTTTTGAAAATAATTCCACGCTTTAATGAAGCCACAATTGACAATTATTTTCCACAATTTGAACTTGCTGTGAAAAATTTTAATGTACCTGAAACTTTGTGGCCCACTTTGCTGCAAACAGTTTTGACTGGTAGAGCTGCAGAGGTATTTTGTTCTTTGACCATTGAACAACAAAAAAATTATAATGTTGTTAAGGCCTTAATTCTTAAGGCATATGAACTTGTTCCGGAAGCTTACCGAAAGCAGTTCAGGGATTGTCGCAAATCGGATGGCCAAACCCATGTAGAATTCCTGCGGGAAAAGGAGCGACGCTTTGAAAAGTGGCTCACTTCCAAGGAAATCGGCACCGACTTTGCCAAATTCAAGAACCTAATGCTGATGGAAGAGTTCAAGAGTTGTGTGCGGCTGGACGTCCGTACGCATATAGCTGATCGTGGCGAGGAAGATGTGCACAAGGCTGCAGTGTTGGCAGACGATTATATAATATCACATCAATTTGCCAAGTATACGACGGATGTCAAGCCAAAACAAGTCAAACAGCCTGAGTCCATTGCTAGCAACTCCATCAAGAACAGCAGTACAAATGACAGAAAACCTACTACAAGTAAAGCTACTTGTTCCTACTGCAAACGAGAAGGCCATAAAGTTGACGATTGCTGGAAATTGAGGAAGAGAAACGAAAAAACTCCTTCAAAAGTCAGCGCTTGCACAGTACAGTGGTCGGCGAGGTTTACTCCCTCATCATCAAGTCATATCAAGAATACCTCGACACCACCTGTTTCAAATGTATTGACTGTACAAGACTCTCCGAAAATGTCTCCACGGTGTTCAAATGACTCAACAGTGAGTTCTTCAAATTCATCTTTACGATGTTCCAATGACTCAAACAAGAGTTTTTCAAATACATCAAGCCGATGTTCCAATGACTCAAATAAGAGTTTTTCAAATACATCACATCGATGTTCCAATGACTCTATCCAGAGTTCCCATAATACATCACCCCGATGTTCCAATGACTCTATCCAGAGTTCCCATAATACATCATCCCGATGTTCCCATGACTCTATCAAGAGTTCCCATAAGACATCACCCCGATGTTCCAATGACTCTATCCAGAGTTCCCATAATACATCATCCCGATGTTCCCATGACTCTATTAAGAGTTCCCATAAGACATCACCCCGATGTTCCAATGACTCCATCAAGAGTTCTCCAAATACATCCACAAGATGTTCTACTGACTCAAGAAAGAGTTTCTCCACTGCGTCTCCTAGAGATGTCAATGACTCCAGCGAGAGTTCGACCCAAGTCCAGTCTGCATCAACCAAAATTGATGTTTTATTAGAGGATTTTAAGCCTTTCATTTCGGAAGGATTCGTATCACTACCCGGTGATTCTACAAGTCTACGACCTATTACCATTTTGAGAGACACAGGTGCTTCACAATCGTTACTTTTAGAGGGTATCTTGCCCTTGTCTAAATCATCATCGACTGGGAAGAGCATCCTGTTACGAGGCGTAGAGCTTGGATGTATAGATGTGCCTCTACATCTAATCGACATAAAGTCAAATCTCATTACTGGACCGGTTGTTGTAGGTGTCCGACCAACATTACCATTGGAAGGCATCTCGTTGCTGTTAGGCAATGACTTAGCAGGTGGAAAGGTGATAGCCGAACCCATCGTCACTCAAACACCCGACTTATCTGCCACACCCGAGGAAGACCTAGAGTTATATCCAGCGTGTGCAGTAACAAGGGCAATGAGGTTGAAAGCATCTCAAGAAGAGAACGTCATCAAAGCCAACAGTAACCACGATGATGTGGACTTGAGCACCACATTCTTTGCTTCTCTTGAAGAAGAACCAACGCCAAATTCTGAAAAGCCGGCATCAACTCGAAAACAGTTGATTGAGGACCAAAAGAAGGATCCAGAGCTCGCCAAACTCCGAGAAACCGCAATGACATCACAAGAGGCAGAGCTAGCATCAACGTGCTACTACATCCAAGATGATATGCTCTTCAGGAAATGGAAACCTCCAGACGCATCCAACGAAGAAGAATGGAGAATATGCCATCAAATCGTGTTACCAGAAAGATACCGAGCGTACATCATGAATCTGGCTCATGACACACCAATGTCAGGTCATCTCGGCATCCACAAGACATACCACAAGATTATGTCACACTTCTTCTGGCCACGTTTGAAGAAAGATGTCATCCAGTACTGCCGATCCTGTCATGCCTGTCAGATGGTTGGCAAGCCAAATCAAAAGATCCCTGTTGCTCCTCTGAAGCCGATTCCAGCCTTTGAAGAACCTTTCAGCAGAGTACTTATTGACTGTGTTGGTCCTCTCCCAAGGACAAAAGCTGGCAACCAATACCTGTTGACCGTTGTGTGTGCTTCAACTCGTTTTCCTGAGGCTATTCCTCTAAGGAACATAAAAGCATCAAACATTGTGAAGGCCTTAATCAAGTTCTTTACTCTATTTGGTCTACCAAAGTCCATCCAATCGGACCAAGGAACGAATTTCACGGCCAATCTTTTCAAGCAAGTCATGACTCAGTTGGGCATCAAACACTGCATGTCGAGTGCGTATCATGCCGAGTCGCAAGGCGCTCTTGAGCGATTCCATCAGACTCTCAAGAACATGATCCGAACCTATTGCTTTGAGCACGAAAAAGACTGGGACGAAGGAATCCACATGCTACTGTTTGCAACCCGTGAATCCGTCCAGGAATCGTTGGGATTCAGCCCTTTTGACTTAGTCTTTGGCCATTCGGTGCGCGGTCCTTTGAAATGTATAAAAGAGACTTTGTTGTCACCAACAGCCACTGAAGGACTTTTAGACTATGTAAGTAAGTTTAAAACTAGACTTTATGATGCTTGTGTTCTGGCCAAAAATAACTTACAAAACACCCAATCCAGCATGAAACGCTGGTATGATAGAAAGGCCCGTGTTAGAGAATTTTCTCCCGGGGATAAGGTGCTTGTATTTTTGCCCATACCAGGTCAACCCTTGCAAGCCAGATACTTTGGTCCCTATGAAATTGAGACCAAAATTAGTGACCTCAATTACACAATCAAAACTCCTGACCGTAGGAAAAAGACTCAGCTATGTCATATAAACATGCTGAAGCCTTATGTATCTCGGCCAGATCACTCAGAGAAGAATAATTGTGTTTTCAATACAGTCAAAAGTTGTTCAAATAGCCATGTTTCTCCTATTGATGATGATATTGTAAAGGAGAAATTTGGACAATACAAAATACCTAATTCTTTTGTATTACAGAATTTGGATGTAAAACTGTCTCATCTGTCTTCGACAGAAAGGCCAGTTATCATGAAACTCATTAATGAATTTAATGACATTTTTTCTGATGTACCAAAACAGACTAATGTTATAATGCATGATGTAGATGTTGGCGAGGCTACTCCAGTCAAGCAGTATCCTTACAGGGTCAACCCTGAAAAACTTGCCATACTTAGGTCAGAAATCAAGTATATGCTTGAAAATGACCTCATTGAACCAAGTTCCAGTAGCTGGAGCTCCCCATGTGTCTTGATACCTAAACAGGACAAGACTTATCGTTTTTGTACAGACTACCGTAAGGTAAATGCTGTAACAAAGACCGATTCGTTTCCTATCCCTAGGATAGACGATCTCATAGATCGTATTGGTGACGCTAAGTACATCACCAAAATAGACCTACTTTCAGGTTATTGGCAGGTTCCCCTGACTGATAGGGCAAAGGAAATCTCCGCCTTTGTCACCCCTGATGGTCTGTACCAATACAAAGTGATGCCATTTGGCATGAAGAATGCTCCTGCCACTTTCCAGAGAATGATAAATGCCCTGCTTGCTGAGATGGAGAATTGCCACGCATACATAGACGATGTAGTAATTTTTAGCCAAGATTTTTCTAGCCATTGTAAACAACTGCATTGTCTTTTTACTAAACTTTTACATGCAAAAATTACTGTAAACCTGAGTAAGAGTGATTTTTGCCAGGCTTCCATCCAATACTTAGGCCATATTGTAGGACAAGGCCAGGTGAAACCTGTAATGGCCAAAGTAGAAGCTATCCAAGCTTTCCCTATTCCTGCTGATCGGAAACAACTCCGAAGATTTTTGGGAATGTCTGGATATTATAGAAAATTTTGCGAAAATTTTTCTGTCATTGCCAGTCCTTTAACAAACCTCCTGAGAAAGAACGTCCGATTTACTTGGACGGATGAATGTCAGAAAGCCTTTAACCAGATCAAGCAGATATTATCTAGCTCTCCCATTTTGATGGCTCCTGACTTCGGAAAACCTTTTAGGTTAGCTATTGACGCCAGTGACACAGGTGTTGGGTCAGTCCTTTACCAAGAAGATAATTTCCAAGTAGAGCATCCTATTTGTTTCTTTTCCAAGAAATTTAATAGACATCAAAGAAATTATTCTACTGTGGAAAAAGAATGTCTTGGGTTGATTCTTTCTATACAACACTTTGATTTTTATATCAGTGGGTCTAGATGGCCACTGGTTGTATTTACTGACCACAATCCCCTTACATTTATCCACAAAATGTCTGGCAAGAACCAACGACTTCTCAGGTGGAGTTTATTTTTACAAGAGTACAACCTAGATATTAAACACATAAAAGGCAGCGAAAATGTTATCGCCGATGCCTTATCTAGATTGTAAAAAGTATTTTGATGTATATATTTTTTTATATATATATCATGATAAATACATTCTGTAATGTAAATATTTTTTGTAGTTCTAAAAAGATTTCCATTTCGTGGAAATGTAAACTTTTTATTTTTAGGAGGGAGGTGTTACGTATCTAGGCGTTGTTTTTTTTTCTTTCTTTGACCTGTTGCGGTCGAGAGACGAGTAGGTTGTCTGCCCCTTGTGTAATAAGTTTTTTTTTTATTCGTCAAGCCACACAGACAGTGACCGGTCCTTGACCTGTGTGTGTACCTCTGGTTGAAAGGAGGGTGTTTTTTTTTCTGTCTCTTTGAAGAGCGTTCTAGATCTGGGTGTTGATGACTTTCTATTCTAGAAGTTACGAGATATCGACGCGCGGTAGATTATATAAGACCGCCCGCG
Source organism: Biomphalaria sudanica (assembly GCA_036873155.1). NCBI lineage: Eukaryota > Metazoa > Mollusca > Gastropoda > Planorbidae > Biomphalaria > Biomphalaria sudanica. The sequence goes on along the minus strand of JAZGLO010000933.1, from coordinate 5,497,795 downwards.
TAACGTTGACAGACAGACATACGGAGACAGCCGTGAGACAGAATAGCGGAGACATTGCGTGACCCGTGCGTGGTATACCATTTATCGTGTAAGTTAATATTTTTTTTTTAAGGCCTTGCTTGCTTGTATTTGTAATTACATTTTCAAAACTCTTGTATTGTAATATTTTTACATGCCATTTTTGTAAAAGGGTTTTGGTCAACACCTCAATTCTGTATTGAGTAAATGTTTATTTTTTTTTCTTTCTTGTAATTTTATATTTGATTAAACATTAAGTTGATAGTTTACCTTCCGATTTCTTGTGTCATTCTTTTTTGTTATTCATGTAAGTCTTTGATTAAATTCAGACTTAAGATAAGTGACACAACTCCTTTTCTATTGTCACATTCCCCTAGGCAAGCCATTTTAAAAATTAGAATTCACTTCGTAATACGTGACAGAGTCTAAAGATTAATAAATAATATAGAATGTAATATTTACTTAGACTTAGGCGATATAGATCGAAATAGAGAATCTAGATTTAGATCTAGAATTGTATATTCCCCATATCTTATCTATTTTGATGTATATATAAGTAGTACGAGTGAGTATGAGTAATGACTCATAGTAATAGACTATAGAATATTTATCTGTATCTATATAATCTAGATAATTATTAATGACAATATTGAATATTTGTCAATATGAATAATAGGAAAGTATGATCATTCATCAAAAGATCATCTAGATCTAATATCTACAGATGATATAGATCTAGATCTGGATTCTCAGATAAGAAAGAGATTATGTCTTTGATGATGAATCTGGTGCTCAGAGTTAGTCACATATAAGTCAGATAACGGTGTGTTGTGTCCTCCTTAAAAAGTAATGTAAATTTTCCTCGTATTTTTGTATGAAGCACCGGAGAGGGGTGTGAATATAAATGTAATAAATTAGGTCATGTACCAAAATTTTGTTAGCAGTACTCCTGTAATAGGGATACTATTTTTTTTGTGAAAATAAACTAATAAATTAATAGACTTCACATTTTTGGCATTTTTCATACTTGAAACACTAAGTAAATTCCCAATCAGAAGAACTAATAATACATTTTCCTTATACAGGACTGATGATCAAAATGCTCACGTTAGTACTGCTGTGAGACGTAATCGCTCTAAACCATATTTTCTTGATTGGCAATGTAATTTGAGCACTGGATAAGTTTTTCAAATACCTTAATAATTGAACTCAAAACTTCAAATGTATTTCAAATGAGATTTATAAGATAAGATAAGATAATTTTTATGGGTCCAATCTAATGGAAATTCAGTTTGATTACAAATGACAACCTCAGCGTAACTACTTTACAATAACAATAGAGATGCAAATACGAACAACATTCACACACGAAACACAACTAGGGATTATTTTAGCTTTGATGAATCTATGGTTCATTATTGAAGTCTTCAAGACTTCAAACAATGTATTCCTGTTTAGCCCATTAGTTATGGCGTCAAGGTTTTGGTGCGGTGGAACTCGTCTAGGCTACATTTGCTGGTTTCAGCCATGTATAATAATTATGAGAAATACGATGTTGGCGCTCCACTTAACCTGCAACACTTTTGCATTTTTCTTTATTAGCTCAGTTAAATGGGGCATTCATCAACATGTGTCGTTACAGTGAGAAAGGGTCAAATAAAAAAAAAACTCCTCTGGAATCATGTTATGCTCTAGAACAGTGTTTCACAAACTTTTGAGCTATTTATACCCCTTTTAAATTTTTTGAAATACTTAGTACCCCTAGCACCCCACCCCACCACACTTTAATTTAGTAACAGAAAAAAATAACTAAGTATTTTAAAAACAAAATCTGCATAGTTAATGAGGTACAACGCATATCCCTTCAAAATCTTCCCGTATCCCACTATGGGAAATACTCGTCTAGAAAGGTACATTTAATTACATGACTGGTGGCTAATGCAATACAGTATACAGAATACGTAACAGTGGTTTTTTGTATTTTTTTGTGTGTATCAAGTGTTCAGGCTTCCGCGCGGTGTTGATGCTTGTAGATATATCTAGTGTAGATCTACGTCTGGCTGGAGGTAATACCGAACTCAAAACTACTTCAGTAACACCGGCGAAAAGCCGAAACAATCAAAATAGGTAGTCGACGCTGATGCTGTTTTACAAATACATTTAATAACTAAGAAGGGAATCGTCCGATGTCAGCTATGTCCGTAAATTCGTATCTCTATTCTACTGCTCTACACAAAGCGTCTTCTTTCTAGCGTCACTAAGAGCGTTCTTATTTTTTAAAGATCTGTCACGTCATTTGTCGCTAAGTAAAACTTTTCCCTTATTCCCGAAACAAATAACTATTCCTAATCATGTCATAACACAAGTACTGTTATCTTATCTTATATAATACAGACGTTACTTCAAAAAAGAAGATAATTACGTTCTACGCGTCATGCATTTAGTCATGCATATTAACCAATAATTTAAATTCTGCCAAGTCACTGGTTTTCCTGGCTAGCTCAGGCAACCCATTCCATGCTCTAATAGCACTAGGGAAGAAGGAGTATTTGTACAAATTTGTCCTAGCATATGGGACGAGGAATGTGCCTTTATCTTTGTGTCTTTCAGAGTATTTTATTAAATTTTGTTTTTGTATTTGTAGATTATGGTTCAGTGTTTTATGTATAATTGCTACTTTACTTTTGAGTCTTCTGTCCTGAAGGCTTTCTAAATTTAGTGATTTAACTAAAGGTGTTACTCTAGTCAAATGTGAATATTCATTTGTTATGAATCTCACTGCTCTATTTTGTGTCTGTTCCAGTTTCTTAATGTTTTCTTGAGTTGAGGGGTCCCAAACGGAGGGTGCATATTCTATTATTGGCCTAACCAAGGTTAAATAACATTTTAGTTTTATGTTCTTATTTGATTTATAGAAATTTCTTTTAATAAACCCTAATGCTTTGTTTGATTTTTTTTATAGTTTCATCAAAATGTGGATTCCATGACAGTTTTTCATTTATTATAACACCTAGGTATTTTGGGTTTTTAGTCTGTGTTACTGGTTTGCCATGAATAAGATAAGTGGAATTAATTTTGTTTTAGTTTTTTTGTTACTCTTAACAACTGACATTTTTCTGGGTGGAAAGACATGCTCCAATTTGATTTCCATTTCTGTAATTCATCTAATTCTCTTTGTAAAATATCTGTGTCTTGTCTTGTTTTTATTGTTCTATATATTATGCAATCGTCTTCAAATAATCTGGCTTTTGTTCCTGAACTAATGCAATTTGGTAAATCATTTATGTAAATTAAAAATAGTAGTGGACCCAAGACTGTTCCTTGAGGTACACCTGAGTTTACTGTTATTGGTGTTGATTTAGAGCCATTTATTATTACAGTTTGTTCTCTCCCTATTGTTGTTGTTCATCCCTTATGTCCTGACAATAATTAGTTGCAATAATTGAAAAAGAAAATGCAAGTATTGAAGGTAAATATAATTAGAGTCTAAAACCAATTCAAGGAAAGTGTAGACAGAGCCGATGAAAAAATTGATAAATATCGGACATCAGTCCGTAGAAATAAATGATATTCAATTCCTCTTTTGTCCTGATATGTACTATTTTTTTAAATGGCCTTTCGACCAATGAGCATGGTGATTTGTATATTTCAGGCTTTAAAAATGGAATTAACTTACTCTTATTTTTCACATTCATAATAGTGATAATAAAGATATATGTAAATAGGTAAGTGGATCCCTTCTAAAAGTCATGTTTTCTTACATTTTTCACACAACACAAAATCCTTTGTATCATCAATTAGCCAAATTTAATAATGATGCGACACAACGAAAACCCGAGTTTAAATAGATTCAACACTTCGTAGAAAACGACAAAATAATGCAGATTAGGGAAAATTGGTAATAGTAATTTGTAAATAATAGTTTTATAAGATAATAAGGCATGTCTTATTATTGTTAACAAAATTATATTTAATACTCAACTAAAAAAACTTTTAACTAAAGAAACATTAATAGTTCTTAATAGAATGGGGTATTTCATGCTTTCCTTGCTCTTTTTGTCTGTCTTTCTTTCTATATATATATACATTTTTTTAATTTATTTATGTATGTGTGTGTGTTCAAAGATAGATAGATAGATAGATAGATAGATAGATAGATAGATAGATAGATAGATAGATAGATAGATAGATGAATGGATGGATGGAATGATGGATGGATGGATGGATGGATGGATGGACGGATAGACGGATGGACGGACGGATGGACGGACGGACGGACGGACGGATAAATTTTTTTGTATTCCAATTTATACGTCTAGCCATCATTCCTCTTCTAAACACTATAATGTTATTTACATTGATTTTATTTGTGGCAATATTTGTTTATCCTTTGTATTTATTCCTTAGGTCACACTGCTAGGTATGTTGTTGTTCAACGCCAGCCTCTATGTGTTTTCAATTCTATGTCAAGGAGCTATAGCTGCTGGTAAGAAAACAAACGCCTAATATCATATTTTTAATTTATCCTAAAAATTGATAATACACCAATTCGCATTCACTAGATGGCCATTTTTCTGATTTAAAAACAATTATTATTGATGCCATTTACTTTACGAGTTTGACATTGAAAATATTTTTTTTGTTTAATTATTCATTTAAATTTGACTTCCTTACATAAAAAATGACTCCTTTTTTAAAAAACCAATTTAATATATATATTTAATGCTAATGTATCTCATTATCAATCCAACACATCCCATACCATTTGTTTAAATACATTTAAAATATGTGGGGGAAAAAAGTTTTTTATTATTAAACGTGCGTACTCTACGAACATGGGGTTCTGGGTTCGAATTGTGATGAAGACTGGAATTTTGAATTTTGGCATTTTTAGAACGCCTTGAGTCCAACCAAATCTAATGGGTGCATGACTTTATTTAGGGAAAGCAAAGGCAGTTGGTTGTTGTGCTTGCCGTATGAAACCCTCGTTAACCGTTGGCCACAGAAACAGATGATCTTATCATAATCTGCCCTATAGATCGCAAGGTCTCGACTTACTTTTCTAATAACTAATCTGCAAAAGCTTAGTTTTGTATTATTTTCAAGTCTTTTTTAATAACGGTGAGTATCCAGTCAACATTCGTACATGTTTATATATATATATATGTATATATATATATATATATATATATATAAACAAACTGAATTATAGGGACAATTTTTAGAAAATTAGTAATATTATCTTTGGATAATGCTAATTAATTTTATTTACACTAGTTAGGAACATAATTATCAGCAGCTAAATTTTCAAGTAATTTTTCAGTTAATGTGAATGCCGTTTTTCTACAATAAAAAGTTCAAATACATTAAAATTATTAACATTATGGCAAAATGAGTGTAGGCCTAAATTCCTTTGGGCCTCTAACATTGAACCCAGAATGGATAAAGTAATACTGTAACTGTATACTTTAGCTTAATTTAAAACTACCTATTTCGTAAAAGACAAAGAACTTTTCATTCTCACTCTTATCTCCCTTTTGTTCACCGTACCACCTCCTTTTGTATTCACTCATCTTTGACAATAGTTATTAATGTCTCAATAAGAATTATTGTAACACTCTCTCATTATTTAAAAGTTAATTTAAATATCTTCATCAGAAAAATGGTGTTGCGAATGGAGAGAATTAGGACACAAGCGGATCTACTTTTCTAACGAATTAATTAGTTATGAAGATGCCCGTGCAAGATGTAGAAAGATGAACTCAACATTATTATCTGTTGAAAATAACGAAATTCTGGATGCTTTGAATAGTAAGTTTACAGTTTAATTCCTCCCCCCCCCCAAAAAAAAAAAAGGATTATTTTTGTACTTATATATGCGGGTTTTTTAATTCAACTATTTGATCCCTAGCTTAGATTTAATGACAATCTATGGACCTGAAGTTCTTTTCTTGTGCTGCTCGGATCAAGATCAGATAAGAAATGTAAAATGCATTGTTGTCTCCTCTTGACAGTGTCCGATGAATAAGCTTCTTTTGACGTGATAGGTCTGAAAGAGTACGGCCTTTTGACAGGTTATAAGAAAATGCAGGTTTTCTCAAATGTTTTTGAATTCAGTTGTCACCGACCCTTCGGTTGACACCAAGACATAATTTATAGACTAAGTAATTTAAATTAACATTTTTATATCAACTTGATTAATCTCTAGATAGGGTTTGCGTAATTTGTTCTTTGGAGTTGTGGAATGTCAGTATTTATTTTATACTTTTCATGTTTTCAATAAAAAATATATCTGGTCATTTGTCGTACTCTGTTTTGGATGTTATTATAGGCCTCTACTGGTAGAATTGGTAGTTGAATGATCTCGAGATTCTCTTATGGCAATGATTTCTAGTAAAGAGGCAAAATGTTACTTGTTCTATAGAATCAAATACTAAGGTTGGATCATGATAAAGAAGCGTTATAACTTGCTTATAGCCAGGGACTCCGTGAGGGTTGTGGCCGCCTGCGTGCAAAATTAACCTTTTTCAACGTTTCATAAACTTTGATATTTGCATATCTCGATTCTATTTGGAGAGATATATGCAATGTATGAACAAACATTTGCGGATTCGGAGGTGCCAACTTCTTCTTGAAACTGTCAGATAGAGTTGTAATTGTACGCTAAATGAATATATGGAGATGCTGTGGCGGAGGGGTAAAGTACTTGGAACTGGAAGTTTCGTGTTCGAATCCTGGTGAAGACTCTAGGTTGACCACTTCGGGGGGCTATTTTGAGTTTATGTGTCCACACAAACTGTCATTGTATCCTTGTTATTATTATTTTTTTTTTAAATGAAGCTTTGAATAAAAGATTGACCCTTTACAAGACAATTCGATCAATTAGATATTCATTATAAGACATCAATTAGGCCAGGTTCGTATTTAACGTCACATTAACTTTCACATATCCATTGGTCTGCTGGATCGCTGGGGCACCACACAAGAACTATTATCCTTTTCTCTCCATTCCTCTCTGTCATTTATCTTAATAGAATTTAATTCTGATGTTCTTTCTGAAAATATTGATACCTGCCGGCGGTCGATTTTTAGTTTGTCTTTCTACACAAACTGTCTTTGTAGCCTTGTATTATTCTTTTTTTTGTGTGTGGCCCCGAAAGGGAAAAAGACGCTTTTAGTTTTGTATTGAACATCCGTCCGTCTGTCCCGTTTAGATCTCGTAAACTAGGAAAGATAGTGAAAATCCGACATCATAATATTTTAGACCAGTGATCCGAAAGTACGGCCCGTGGGCCAGAACCTGCATACGACGTGGTTCCATCTGGCCCGCCAAAACGTCGGCACAAAAACTAGAAAATCCTCCCCCCTTCAAAAAAAGTTGAAAATGTATCTTTATCTTCCTTAGGGCCCTCACTTTTTTCTGTGATGGATTGGTACCATGACCATTAACGGGTGTGCTTTATGAGTTTATGAAATGGAACTCTAAATGTAAAATCTACCAGGAAAAGTAATAGATCTTTTTTTGTGGAACATGATAATAAGCAGACATATTTGTTTTTTAAAGAAAGACTGAGTGTTTCAAAAACAACAACATATACAGCGACATTAAAAAAACAAATATGAAGGCCTTCTTTGTTTGATCCACGTATACAAGATTGGTAAAAACTATGCATAGAGATTGGAGTGTCGATGGGAATATTTACGAAAAAAGACAAGAAAAAAAGTTGGAGGTAAAAGTAATTACAATGTTGCTCAAATTTTAAGTAGAGAAATGAAGATATTTTTAGACTCGTAAAAAATGATAGACTTTAAATATCCCATTAAGTAATGTAAGTACCAGACCCAATAGTTTCAAACAGTTTCACGTGAATTATGATTTCATTTTTTTTTTACCTTTTTGTTGATGTGGCCAGCGACAAGCGTGTCGAAAGTTAAAATGGCCCGATGGTCGAATTAGATTGAGCATCACTGTTTTAGACCATTCAAAGTTCTGATACAACGGCTACTTTTTTCTTTTCTGAAAGCGAACAATCTAAATTTTTAAATCACTTATGCAAGCAGTTTTTTTTTAAATAAAAGTACACCACTTTTTCAACTATTCCATATTAACAGTAACAAACACTGTATGCTCTTTGGTAGGGGAGATCTAAACGTACCATGTGTTCAACATAATTAGGCAAATGGTTTTAGATTTTTTGTCAAAACATTTTTTTTTTACATTTGTTTTACGTACGTTATGTTATACTAATTGCTACATTTACACACACAAAAATTAATACTTTTTTAAAAAGAGAAAACATCTATTTAGTATTTTCAGCATTGAATGAGTTGCCTGAGTTAGCCAGGAAAACCAGTGACTTGGCAGAATTTAAGTCATTGGTTAATATGCATGACTTAATGCATGACGCGTAGGACGTAATCATCTTTTTTGAAATAACGTCTGTATTATATAAGATAAGATAAGAAGATATAAGTTGGACATAATTTAAATTAGCAATTAATAAGTAGTTTTTCATATTATCGCGTGAACTTTAATGTGCAGTCGCATTAATCGAATACTGAACTATAGGAATTATTTTTTTTACGTAAATGTTTTTCTTGAGGCTTTGAATAAGAGATTAACCCTTTACAAAACAATGGGATCAATTAGATATTTATTATAAGACATCAGTTAAGCCAGGTTCACATCTAACTTCTTTATTCACTTTCACCTACCGTTTGGTCTGCTGGGGCACCACACAAGATCTGTCAACCTTCTTTCTCCATTCTTCTCTTTCGTTTGTCTTTGATAGAATTTCATTCTGATGTTCTTTCTGAAAATATTGAAACCTGCTTTTTTACCTGCCTCGGTCGACCACTTTGAAGGCCGATTTTGAGTTTTTGTTTTACACAAACTGACTTTGTAACCTGTTTTTTTTTTAAGCGTTGTAAAAAGTTCTTTTTGGATTTTGGAGATAGAATAAAACATATTGCGAGTTTTTGCTCAATTTGGTAAGGGAACTGATTTCGAGGTGGGCCTCAGCGCTGAGCGTCTTCTGGCGTTATCAGCTTCAAAAATTATTTCTCCTGGCATTAACCACTTTTTCTCGCAATAAGAACAAATGATATAAAAAAGGCCAGTATCAATGAGTTTTCTTTTAAAACACATTATTCATCCTTGTAAAAACAAATATAGTAGTAAAGAGGCCAATAGTATTGTAATAAAATAAGGGAGACAACTCAACGATATACAGCTGTTTATTCACGGGACATTATAAACACATAGAACAATGTCTGCCTTGAGCACAGCCTCTTCATCATTTCTAGACTTGTGGAACTTTGTACTCTTCTTTCTAATGTCCACGTCCTTCTCAGTTTAGTCTAGAATAGTGCGAAACTTTTGCGGTGTGCATGGCAAGGTTATAACAGTATTGTTCCAGGGACATTCTAGATATACATAGCACACGGACGTCTGTAATGGACGTGATCTTTTTAAGATTATCTTCGTGCTACATAAGACGTCTCTGTCTCTTTTTTTTCACAAAACAATCATAACTATAATGAAGTGCAATAGTCAAAAGAAATTCAGTCAGTCTGAAATAAGAAAATACAGAAGAATCACGCTAGCGGAGACGTTTTGAAATGTTTTCTTTAACAAATTTGACCCCATATTGTTGTATACGCCTCTCGCTAAAACGGTCTACATTTGACAAGGTCTTATTAGAAGATGAAATGACGTCTCTTACTTAAGATATTTTAATGTTTAAACATTGGTAATATTCAGACACTGATTAATAACTACAATGAAAATAAAACATCTTTTTCGCCCTCCCCCCCCCCAGTCGTTGATCGGTCGTTAGCTTGTTGCTCCAAACATCTAATAGCCTACAACTTGCGTCTATACTTACTCAAAAATATTCCACGCTTAACTAACAGCCATTTAACATAATATTTTGAACATTGGAGTTTAATTACTACAACTACTTACAATGCGGGGTATTCAACTAAACGACTATATTTATATGTAATAAGTACATACTAAGTAGAAAAAAATGTTTTGACTAATCTGTTTCTGTAAGCGTCACCCGAAACAAATATTACAGAAAACCCCCTATCATTTAAGGTCAGAAATATGTAGACGTCTATGGGAAAACCCTTGGGAATCCCTAGTACGCTAATACATTTTTTCTTATTAAAAGTTTCCAAAACAGTTTCTTATGTACGAATATCGATTTTTTTGGCGATACCCAAAAGTGGAAAAGACGCTTTTAGTTTTGTGTGGAATGTCTGTCCGTTCGTTCGTCCTTCCGTCCGTCCCGTTTAGATATCGTAAACTAGAAAAGAAATTGAAAATCCGACATCATAATATTTTAGACCTTTCAAAGTTCTGATGCAAAGGCTACTTTTTTCTTTTCTGAAATTGATAAAATTAACTTTTAAAATCAACTATGCAAGCAGTTTTTTTATAAAAATGTATCACTTTTCCAACTTTTCAATATTGATAGTAAAAAACACAGTCTATGTAGTAATTGAGGACACAGTAGAGCAGAATTTTAACACATTGATGCAAACGTTTTTAGATTTTTAGTGAAAATTTTTTTAAATGTATTGCTAAGTTATGTAAGTTCTGTCATAGTTACTACTAATTTTACAAAAAAAATGGTTAGTATTTTTTTCAAAGAGAAAAAAATATATTAAGTCAGCATATAAGCTGAACATAAAGGGAAAATGATGCCATTAGTTTTGTCCCTCCGTCCCGTTTAGATCTGAAAAACTAGAAGAGAAAATGAAAATCGGACAGCATGATATTTTAGATCATTCAAAGTTCTGATGCAACGGCTACTTTTTTTTCTTTTCCGTAAGATAACCATCTCATTTTTAAAATTATATATGCAAGCAGATTTTTCAAAAAAACAAACACCCCATTTTTCAATGAAAAACTTCAGGGGAACTAAGTTTTATTAAAAAGTTCACTCGCTCCCACATCAGTAGTTTAGGCTTCATACATAGATTCGCGCATTGGTACAAAAAAAGTGCATATAAGGTCGCGATTAAAGAAGTATCAATGAATCATTATAAAGTAGATTTTCCATTTATTAACTAACTCATGAAATAGAATACTGAATCAAATGTTGTTTTTAAAAAGAATATTAATACGAACTTAGTTTCAATTGTAAGTTTTAAGAATATGCGTTTATACCACGCAGTTTTCACACATCCTCAATAGGTTATACACTTGACAACAATCTAAATTACAATAAACAGAAGCCAGATCTACATAGATCTATATTTATTATACGAGTTCTAGTCTAGATATAGTAGATTCTATATCATTCTATATCTAGTTCTAGACTTAGATATAGACTTAGATATATCTCTAGATCTAGACTTAGACTTAGGCCTGAATCTTGAATCTAGATTTAGGCCTAGATCTAAAACTAGGTCAGAGAAATGTCTAGTTTGTATGACAAATGACAATGGAGATATTAATTTTTATTTTTCAGGGGAAAGTCTTGTTGCCATCTGTACACAATTGTAGCTTTTAAAGAAGTTCAAGAATTTTTTTTTTCGTGTTGCCAATATATTTAATTTTGTTAGAAGAATAAATATTTTTTAGTTTCTCTTTATTACAATGTAACATGTTATTAATTTTGAATGTATGAAAAAGGTTAATAATTATTACTTTAAAAAATATAAGTGTACGTTAAATGAATATATGGAGATCCTGTGGCAGAGGGGTAAAGTACTTGGAACTGGAAGTCACGGTGTTCGAATCCTGGTGAAGACTCTGGGTGGACCACTTCGGGGGCCGATTTTGAAATTGTGTGTTCACACAAACTGTCTTTGTATCCTTGTTATTTTTTTTAATTTTTTGTTTTTTTAATTAGGCTTTGAATAAGAGATTGACCCTATACAAAACAATTAGATCAATCAAAAAGATAATCATTATATGAAATCACTTAGGTCAGGTTCACATCTAACTTTATCTTTACTTTCGCCTATACCCTGGTCTGCTAGACCGTTGGGGCGTCACACAAGATATTTCAACATTCTTTCTCCATTCTTTTCCGTCATTTTTCATTCTGATATTTTTTCTGAAAATATTGAAACCTGCCTTATTATCAGCCTGAGTGGATTCTGAGTTTGTGTTTCCACAAAAAACGATTTTTGTAACCTTGTTTTAATAGTTTTCAAAGAATAGTGGTATAATTAGAACTTATACAAAATATAAAAGTATTAAAATTTAAATAATAAAGGTAACCTTTAAATAATGTTTCGGCCGCACTCTACATTTGGCAGCCTGCTTGCATTGCATACATTGCACAATAGATAGCGGCGGTCCCTGCTTATAGCTACGCCGTTAAAAGTTAAATAAAATTAAATTTCAAAATATTATTATTAACATTCAGTGGCGTAACTAAGTGCTTGGAGGGTGCGTTCCGCACCGGGTGACACCCACCAGTGAGTGACATCCAAGTCGGAAAATGCATTTTTCCAAAATGCAACTTTAGAAAAAAAATAACTTCCTCGAATGTCTCTCATAGTTTGATATCAACATGTCCCAAACCTTCTTAATTTCATTCTATTTGAATTGCAATCTTCCTATAATGAGAAAAATAATACTTTGTTTACGCCAGGAGTTTCTAAAGCCCAGAAATATAGGAAAACGCTTGTCGCGCGCGGCTTTGCCCTGGACAACTTCGAGTGTGCTTAATGCGCTCCCCCAAACAAGTAATCGGACCATTTAGTGGCGAAAGAAACTTTTTTTTAAATGTTGAAAAAAAAACATAGACTGAAGCCCCTCACGCAAGCTCTCCCCACAGAAATCAGTCTTAGGGGACTTTCACAGCCACTTTCCTTCTAAAAAGGTGTGACGCCATGATTAAACATGGACGGCCATGTTTTTGCGTTCCTCTTTTCGGCTTTTAAGTCTATCTTTGGTAAACGTATTTCGTCTTGTCTAATGATGTCTCACAAATGTAAATCGACTTTCAGTCGCCTCTTCTCTTAGACAGTAAATGCCTGTGCGGGAAAAGATTTCTCTATTAGGAACATTTTCTCGGTATGTTATTCGTAGGCTCCTTCTCAGCCATCACTGCTCAGCCTCTTTTCAACCTTCCAGTTTGCGAAGCTAAGTGGCCATTGGGTCAATGATTGTACTGAGTAGGTGGATTTTAATCTTCAGGCTAATTGATTAGTTCGTTCAGATAGGCCGTACTTTTTGAAAGGCGGCTCCTACTTTCCAATCTGACATGCAATATCATATGTAACTCCATCACTTATAATAACACTGCATAAATAGGTTAACTTATATATTTTTTCAAGATGCCCAATGTTAATGGGGGTACTGGGTAAACTGCACGCAATAAGCATAACTTTAAGGGCTTCTTAAACCGTCATATCGTATATACATTTAATTGTATTTCAAAGTAATGCTATGTCATCTGCAACATCCGACTCGGTTTGGTTTACGGCATGGGAACTCTAATGCAGCCTTTTTAATGTATTTCTATGACAGCGTCGATGGCTAGAAGAAATAGAAATAGGGATAAGATACACCTAATCTCATATCAGCCTCGATGTTGAAGAATTCAAGCTTAGGCTGTGACACAACTGCTTGTTTTGATTTAGGAATGTCGCTAAATCTGGACACATTTTTGCGAGATGCCTTATTTTTGTACCATTTTCCAGACAGATTCCGATGGACGCTATTAAACTTTAAACTTTTTTTTTAAATCTACGAAAATGATCAACATTCTTTGTTTGTATTCCAGGCTTTTAAAATACATACAAGACATTTTAAAATACAATCAAAAATCATTTTCGGGTGTAACCAATCAATTAATATACATACAGTTTTATTGTTCAATGTAAAGAAAGAAACAATTGTTTTTTTGTTTTTTTTAGGGAGAGATTATTTTTTCCCTTGAGAAGGAGGTGACACCCTGAGCTTACCGCACCGGGTGACACTGACCTTTGTGACGCCACTGTTTACATTATTTAATTATCATTATTGTTAACAGCGCCTCAATGCTATTTTAGAAATTGAAAGTAAATGGATATATTTTAAGTGGATCTATTCGTTTGAGGCGCGATGGCTGAGCGATAAAGCGTTTGGCTCTCAAAACGGGGGTCGCGGTTCAAATCCTAGTGTAGACTGTGATTTGTAATTTTCTTATCTTTGAGTCCACTTTTAGTTTAAAGCCAAGCGTACAATTTCACTCCGCCTAAATTTCTCAGTTAAATGCTATGCAGCTGTAAAGAAATTACAATTATTTCATTATGAATATATCTGGCTAGATGCGAATATTACAAGGAATTCTCGTTACTAGTAAAATTTTAGTATTAAATTACAATTCATATCTTGTAATACTATTAATTAATTTTGTTTTAAAACAGTGAAGATTTACATTTTAATAACAGTAAATCCCATTAATTGGTAAAATATATATACAAAACTTTTTGTATGTTGTTGTGCAAATTTTTCTATGTTATAATTATTTATTTTATTTTTTTTTTGCTTTAAAAATAATAATATCCCAATGCATAAGATTTCTTATCTTGATGTTAATAAAAATATTGTTTTAATGTATATTCATTTTCTTTTTATTTTAGAAGAATGGCCTGACATTGGGTTCTTCTTTTTTACAAGTTATGTTGTGAAGCAATCTAAAGATTGTTCATCACAGGTAGACTTTATGTTTTATTCTGATATTATATAGTATAAATTTAAACATCTTTAATTTTTACAGTAACATAATACTCTTTTGTTGCCTTGTAATTATTATTTTAAGTTTAATACAATTAAGAAAAGAGCATTACCACGATTACATATCTTTATCCATTTACACACTTTTGTAAAATGGATAACAATGTCCCTATCCTACCGAATGTCATCCACGAGATAAGCAATCATTTTAAGACTAAGGAAAGTCATATCAATACATGCATATGGTTGATGTGAAGGCCCTTTTCATGGTGAGGTCACCAGCGATGAAGAGACTTGTGCTAAGGTCAATAAGGCATTGTTGTAATATTTAAAACTTTTAAATCAATGAAGCATTTTCTTTAGTAGTTAAATGTAATGCATTTTGAATGGAAATTTAAAACAAACAAAAGAGGAGTAATTTAAAAAATTATTTGTGTTCTATATCAGATATATATTTTTTCCAAATTAAAGGACTAAAATTGCATTATTTTAAAAATAATTTTCAACCATTGATATTGAACCAATAATGAAAATAATTATATATTCAATATAATTATATTTATATATTTTTTAAATTCCTATTTAATCTTTGTGTTCTGTAGAAAATAAAGGAAAATAATAAGCTAGGCGCTGGAGCTTATTATTGCATTTTGTCAAAAAATGCAACAACTAAAAAACTTCAATGGGGTCCTGAAATCAAAGAACCCAGGCGTTATATATGTGAAACTCGTAAGTATAATGATTAAGAGATTGAGAAACAGTATGGGATATCTAGGAGGGGTAGCACCTCTAGTGGACAGGCAGTCGTACCCTCTTTTTGAGGATAGCTTGGCTCAAGACACTGGCACCTCATAAATTACGTCATCACCAGACAATCTGACCGTCAGAACATTCGTGTCACCGAATCTTGATGTGGTGCAGAATGTGGAACAGACCACCGCCTCATCATCACAAAACTAAACATTCGTATTCAACCAAAGAAATGTCCGCAAAAATCTAAACCCCTAAAAAGGCTAAACACGGCCAGCTTAGCAGATGACGAAACTGAAAAGTCGCTTGCAGATGCGATAGAGAACTGCCTCAAGTCCACCTTCCTAACTGAATCAAATGTAGATAAAAGCTGGGAATGCTTCAAAGAAGCTATTTATAGCACAGCATTAAGCATACTCGGTCATATGGAGAAAAAGCATAGGACTTGTTTGATGAAAACAGTACTGAGATCAGAAAACTATTAGATGAAAAGCAAAAGCTCCATAAGTTGTATCGGAACAACCCAAACTCCCAGTCCACTAAAGATGCATTCACTAATATCCGTAAAACAGTTACGCTAAATGCAAGATACCTGGCTTAGTAAGAAAGTGGAAACAATACAATAATTTTCTGACTAGCACGATATGAAGAACTTCTGCCATAGATGAAATCTATAGACCCACAAAGTCAGGCTCATCCCCTATATTAAATGCTGATGGGACAATCCTATTGACAGATAAGGAAGAAATCCTAAAACGCTGGGCCGAGCACTTCGAAAAGGTTTTCAATACACATTTCATCATAAATGAGGCGGCCATAGACAGGCTACAGCAAGTACCAATAAATTAAAAAAATGGATGACCTTCCTACGCTAAAGGAAACCAATCTAGCCATTCAACAGCTCGCAAGCGGAAAAGCCCCAGGAGCTGACTCCATTCCCGCAGAAATCTACAAAAAAGGTGGATTAGCTCTTATGGAAAAGACTTTATAAGCTATTCTTAAGTATGTGGGAAAAGAGTCAATACCACACGACTTTAAAGATGCCACAATTGTTCATTTATACAAGCGAAAAGGAAACCGCCAAATCTGCGACAACCACAGAGGAATATTTCTTCTCTCTATTGCTAGGAAAATCCTTGCACGCATCCTACTAAATCGGCTCATGCAACACATAGAACATGGTCTACTACCAGAAAGCCAGTGCGGCTTCAGAAAAGAGCTTGGAACCATTGACATGATCTTTGCATCAAGGCAGCTCCAGGAAAAATGCCAAGAACAAAATGCTGACCTGTTCTCAATATATGTCGACCTAACAAAGGCATTCGACACTGTTAGCAGAGAAGGACTATGGAAGATTATGTCAAAGTATGGCTGTCCTCGAAAAATTCATAAGCATGGTGAGACTATTTCATGACGGCATGAAGGCTCGTGTCCAAGAAAGTGGAGAACCATCAGAGCCCTTCAAAGTATCAAACAGGGTAAAACAAGGCTGGTCCTAGCATCTACTCTGTTCAGTATAATGTTCTCCGCTATGCTGACAGATGCATTCACCAATAGAGAAAACAACTGGATAAATAAATCATACAGTTAAATGGTGGCCTCTTCAACCCGAGGCAACTTAAAGCAAAATCAAAAACCAATTCAGCAGTAATCAGAGACTTGCTATTTGCTGACGACTGCGGCCTAAATGCCTGCTCTGAAAATGATCTGCAGAGCATCGTCAGTAACTTCTCTAGAGCATGCTCAGACTTTGGCCTTACCATTAACACAAACAAGACTGAAGTCTTATATTTACCTGCTCCTGGGAAAGCCTACTCGGATCAAGCATCACTATAAATGGACCTGATATAAACGCAGTGGACAAAGTCACATATCTTGGCAGCAAACTCTCCAGAAACGGAAAATTTGATAGTGAAATCGACCTGCATATCGCCAAAACCAGTGCATCCTATGGCAGACTGTCTAAAAAATGTCTGGAACAGTCGTGGTATCACCATAAATACAAAGCTAGGGGTCTATATAGCCGTCATCCTACCTACATTGCTTTATGTCCCAGAAACATGGAAAGTGTAAAGAAAACATGAAAAGAAACTGAACCACTTCCACATGACATGTCTGAGAAAAATACTGAATGTCAAATGGCAAGACAAAATACCAGATAGTGAAGTCCTTCGAAGAGCGTGTCTGCAAATCATCTACACAATCCTGATGCAGTCCCAGCTGCGATGGGCAGGACACGTCTGCAGAATGGAAGACCACCGCATCCCTAAACCACTATTGTATAGCCAACTAAGCGAAGGTGGTCAAAGAAAGCGCTCCAGGGACACCCTTAAAGCTTCTCTGAAGGCGTTCAGCATAGACCCAGTTACCTGGGAGACAGAGGCACATGACAGAGCATCTTAGCGTCGCGCTGTGAAAACTGGCGCAAAATTAGCTGAGAAAAAGAGAACAACGCTGTCAGAAGAAAAACCCTAACCCAAACATTCCGGGCTCACATAGGTCTCACCAGCCACATGAGGAGGCATAAATCACTAGTGCAAAGCCCTCAGCCCCCTGGATGACAAAGTGGTCATCATCGAACCATGATGGACGAACTATATATAAGTAACAGTAAATCTAAAACAATGGTGACACTAAGTTGGCAACTCTTCTGAAAATAGGAATAGTACTTCTTCATCGACTTGACGAAATGCTTTACTTACATCTACTGAACATAAGCTCCAGCCAATTGTCAACAAGTTTGCATACCTGCAGCTTTGTTTAGCTGTTTGGTTTAACTATCAACCTCAGAAAAACAACAACAACACATTTTTGTTAGTTTATTTCCCCGATAAATTTAATCAGCCCATACATCCTGATCCTTATTAGGGCTTACTTTTAGAAGATTCATAAAAAACTTTCTTAATATTAAATATTATACTTTTATAAGTAATTTATAAGTTATCTAGAGTTCTCAACCTCTACATCACTCAGAGATGAATCTGTAAAGCACCATTCACATTCGCTCATATCATGGCGTGGACTGCAAATCTGACACTCCACTAGTGTTAAGCAAGATTGAACTACTTCTGAATAAGGCTTATACATTCAGTCAAACTAGGACTAGGCAAATAAACGTTAACTATGTTGGTGACCCAGATAAATCTGCACTATTTAGTCATCTCATCTCTCTCATCTCTGCCTGTGGTCCCTTCTGGGGCATAGGCCACCAACCAGCTTCCTCCAGGCATCTCGGTTCTGGGCGAGTCACTCCAACTGTCCCCATGTCTTGCCCATCTGCTTGGCAACGGCGCCATGTATTCCTGGGACGTCCCTTTTTCCTCTTTCCTTTGGGGTTCAAGGTTAGGGCTTGCCTTGTTATGTTGGACGCAGGCTTGCGAAGGGTGTGACCTATCTAACTCCAGAATTTCTGAAGGATATCTACTTCAATGGGATGCTGTTTTGTTCTTTGCCACAGTTCCTCATTCGAGATTATGTCTGGCCAGCGTATCATAAGTATCCTCCTAGGGAACGTATTGATGAATACGTGGATTTTTTTTATGGTGGTGATAGTGGTTCTCCAGGTATCAGCTCCATAAAGTAGTATTGGTTTAACGCTAGTATTAAAGAGCAAGATGAAGATGAACAAAAGAAGAGATGGATTGAGCATTTTAGAGCTTCTTAACAGACTAACTCCTGCAAACGCACCAGACATACTGTCATACCACCAGACCTACCTGTCAAGTGCAGTGTACCCACCAAGGAAGAGATTCGCAGCGCAATCAAGTAATTGAAGAATGGCGAATCTGCAGGACCTGACAATATTACAGTTGAAGCACTAAATATAGAGAGGGCGCGGTGGCTGAGTGGTTAAGTCCTTGGCTTCCGAACCTGGAGTCCTGGGTTCGAATCTCGGTGAAGACTGGGATTTTGAATTTAGGGATTTTTAGGGCGCCCCTGAGTCCACACAGCTCTTATGGGTACCTGACTTTAGTTGGGGAAAAGTAAAGGCGGTTGGTCGTTGTGTTGGCCACATGACACCCTGCTCGTTAACTGTTGGCCAAAGAAACAGATGACCTTAACATCATCTGCCCTATAGATCGCAAGGTCTGAAAGGGGAACTTTACTTTTACTAAAGATAGACATTGATACCAGTGTGAAGTTACTCTACCTTCTCATCTGCAAGATCTGGGTAAAAGAAGTGCCACCAGAGTGAAAGAAGGCTAACTTATCAAACTCCCAAAGAAAGGCATCAAACTCTTTAGTAAGCTCATGAAATTTCAATCCCCTCGATATGTAACGAAGAGGACATCTCTATAGGGAGAAATTGAGAGATGCAATCTACAACTCAGCACTTGCAATTTAAGCATTTTCACACCAAATATGGTGGAAAATTTGTCTTGTTTCTTACGTTATTCAAATAGTTACAAAATATTTTTATTCGATGATTACATATTATATAAAAACACTCATCTTTCATATGCATTGTAAAAGTTTTATCCTTTTAAAATTAAAGTTGATATTTAGAAAATACACAGATCGAACTGAATTTTTAAAGCGTAATTGTGTTAAAATACGTTTTTAAGAAATAAATTAAACTAGGGCAATATACACACTTTCTACATAATACTTTTAATTATTATTGCTTTTCTTTATCTAGATAAAAAAGATAGGGAAATTTCAAATAAAGAAACCACTTTCTTAGTGTCTTCCACAGAGACGTTAACTTCAATCATACCTACAGGTAATTTAAATAAAACCATCTAATTCTTCAAAATAATACACAAGCAATTTTTACAAGTAGCAAACTATGTTTGCTTTAAAAAAATATACATATAATATTTGTCATATTATTACTATCCATTATTAGCTAATCATTATTATCTTGCGACGCCAATATTGCACACTATCAAAGTAAGGGAATATTAATGTACACTGCGTTTGGGTTTATTTTTATGGTGTGGTTGTATGTTATGTTACTATTTAAAAAGAATATTCTTTGATGACCTATATTCAAGTGGTGGTAAATTTCTGTTAGGCCAATTGTCATTCATTTGACTGATATCAAAATTGTGTATATTTACATTTCTTTTGTCGGCATGCATTTTTTTTTCTTTTTTTTCCCTGCCTCCTTTATACATTGTGCCTCTTTACGCTCACATTTAACTATCTCTTTTTTTTTTAACCGTTGGGGCCTCACAGATGATCTGCCGACCACATTTCTTTATTCCAATCTGCATTTAATTAAATGTCTTTCAATGCCATGACAGTTCATTCTTTG
Source organism: Biomphalaria sudanica (assembly GCA_036873155.1). Lineage (NCBI taxonomy): Eukaryota > Metazoa > Mollusca > Gastropoda > Planorbidae > Biomphalaria > Biomphalaria sudanica. The sequence continues at coordinate 5,477,078 of JAZGLO010000933.1, read as the reverse complement.
ACGTTGTCTTCCAATCGCTTTTTCTATCTGCCTATTCTTTTCTTTTTTCCAGGTACTGTAGACAGAGGGAAGTTTTTGCATATCCTAAGAACCGTTTAGCCATCTTTAATTATTTGGATTTTTTAGTTTTTCTTTGGCATTTAAACCGGACTATATTAAACCTAGTTTTCGCTATTTATGAAATTCTAAGGTTATGTATGCATTATTTATGCATTTTTTATTATTATAAGATCTATTATTATTTTTATCTGAATAGAATTATATAAACTATCGCTAAAAAATATTATTACACGTTTTTATGAAACTATGTAAACTATCCTCTTGAATACCTGTTATTTAAAGAAAGAATCTAACAAAAATGTTTCTGAGAAAGCCCAAAAACACAGGAAGCCCATATAGGTCTGCTGTTTAGTATGCAGTTAGTCATTAAAGCAAAATAAGATCTAATTGCCGGTAGAAAATGAACAGTAATAATACGGGGAACAATCTGATAAGGTTATTGGTGTCTGGTAGCCGTCCGGGCATAACAAGACAGCCTATGGTACACGCCTCAGCAGTTGATAATACGTAATGCATGACGCGGGATTAACATTTGAGACCAAAATAAAATCCGCTGCCGAGGACAGACGCAGATGGCGAAAAAAAAATCTAAATCGACCACCTGAGGATAATGGTTATGCTTGGATGTGGCAAAATATGTAGGTTACAGCTGGGATTGCGTAGCCAGGGGAAATACTTCTTTCCTCATTAATGTTTGGTCTTGAGGACAGGCCTTATTATTAGAATTGGGCGGAGATTGCCCCATACCTGTATATTTTTACCATTTCCAGTGATTTATCTAGTCGTCACTAAGGTGAATCAAACGAAACATTGGCCCATACACATTATAAGAGTTTTTTTTTATTTCAGAATCGCATGTCGAAGAGAATAATGTTTCGTTCATAGTTGCCCTAGCCATTAGTTCAGGCATTCTAATCATAGCTGTACTCATAGCTTCGATTATTGTTTTCGAAACCAAAGGTAAGCCATTCAGATTTCCGTTCTTTTAAATTACTAATACCATTACATTATAGCCTATTTAAAAGCAAGAATTTTTACAGTATTAAAAAAATGGAAATAGTTTTTCAGATTACAAACGAAGTAGATTTATATTTAAAACTATAAAATAGAACGTTGCAAATACTATCCAAACAAAACACATAGTCATTACAACATGTCTTCAAAGAACAAACAAAAAGACTGATAATGTAGAGACAAATAGACACATCAAAACACTAATTTATAATTTAATCTTCCAATGGCTTATATCCTCTCTAGCAAATAAGAAAAAACGTAAACAGCAATTAAGACTTGAAAAACATGGTACAGATGTGGTAAGAAATGATTTTATTAAATGTATTTATATATATATATACTTATAACTAGATCATTTTTTATCGACATTTTGTTTTGTTTTTTTAATGTAGCTCAATTTTAGTTTTTAAAATTTTTCCTATTAGCTTTAAAACTCTTCATGAGTTCAAACTGGAAACAGATTCGAAAAGATTTAACGATTTTCAGAAAATTAGATATCTTGAGAAAAAAAAACTACCTAAGTTACCAAAGAGGGATTACTCTTGTTTTTTTTCCTTTACCTTTACCAATCCCTTATTCTAGGGGTGGACAAATTACGGCCCTCGGGCCCATTTTTCAATACCTTCGCTGACAATTTAGTGCTGAAGCCGTTCAGCTCCAGAGCCAATTATGACTGAAAGATAAGTTCAAGTTCTTCCGCGGGAGTTTTACGGGTCTTTGCCAGAAGCTGCTTTTCAACACCTAAAAAAACAACTTTGCTGCTAAACTTTCACATTATTTGGGTCCTCATATATCTGTAAAAAAACATTTTCTTGTTTGAAAAAAAACAAGTGTCAGAACAGACCAATGCTGACTGACTGTAATTTGAAAGCAATCATGAGGATAATAGCTAGTAAGCTAGCTCAACAGTACAGGAACATGCACGAGTGTAAACAGTGAAATACTTCAAATTATGTACAATTGTACATTTGTGGTGAAATGTTGCGGACTAAAAGACAGGAATAGAGTTTTAAAAATTATAAGTGAAATTAGTTCCCAAACTCTTTTTATAATTCCTTAATTGGGAGATGAACAAAAAAAAATCTAAATGTTTAATACAATATAAATATAAACTAAATACATAGTAGGTTGTCGTATTTTGTAAATTGTAAGTATGTTTGTATGCGACCCCCCATTACCAAATTTTTTTTTTAATCCGGCCCACAATAGAAAAAGGTTGCCCAGTCTTGCCTTAGTCTGTTGGACCGTTGGTGCACCATTCAAGATTTGCCGACCGTCTTTCACAAATCCTCTCTGTCTTTTGCCTTAGATAGAACCTCTTTCAATGGCAGGTCCGTCCTTTTGTATGTTGTCTTCCCATCGCTTTCTTTGTCTGCCTCTTCTTCTTTTTCCTGGTACTGTTCCCTGAATGAAGGACTTTGCTGGCCCCAAAAAACTTTGTAGTATGACCAGAGATTATTAGCTAACGTTTTTTTTACGATAGTTCGAAGGTTATCGTGGTGATACCTAGGATCCTTCTGTAGCATCTCAATTCCATTTTTAGGATCCTCCTCTCTAGCTCTGCATTCATCGTCCAAGACTCACAAGCATATAAAAGTGTGGCCATGACCAGAGAGCGCATCAGTCTGATTTTTGTTCCGATGGCTATGCCTTTGTCTTTCCATATTATTTTTAGTTTTAAAAGGGCTGCTGTGGACTGTGCGATTCGGGCAAGTAGCTCAGGTCTCGTTTCTTGGTTTAAAAGTCTTAAACTTAAAATTGGCTGACGTATTTTTTTATACAATATACCTGAATACATCTCACTCTGCTCAAATGTTTCTTTGTATTCAATATGTCAATAAAGAGTTGTATAAATAAATAGACCTGAACTTTTTGCATACCTTCTTATGTAGAAATTATTACCTAGACTAGAAGACTATGCAAAGCTCACTGGAAAGACTCCGTGCAGTACTGAAGCATTACAAGAAATAAGTAGAATGAGAAATCATCGACCACCTTCAGATTTAGAAAGGAGGAAAAGGTTTCTTAATTATTATTTTTTATATTACTAGTTTCAGCCTCATGAGGATGACATAGGTACCTACGACAGCATCAAATATCACATCAGTACCATTGAAATAAAACAAAAGGACAAATCAACCACGGAACTGAATGCAAATCTTACAACTCCAGACAAATCTTTCAACACTATCTTTGAGCCCGTTCATCCAAGTCAGGAGACTAATAAGATAGTAAGTGAAATGGCAAGAGCATAGAGCATAAAACATAAATGCTCCTAAAACTTCTGATAATGAACTCTTTAATTACTTTTCCTGGTAGTATATTTTAACTAACTGGGTCTTGTTGTATCCACCTCCAACTGTCGCCATGATTCTTCTGGGTTCGAACCGCTCCATGGCCAGTAGTTATCCCTTACCGTCCAATCTTCGTTTCTTTTAACAAACAAAATATATTTTTTTTTAAATAAATAAAGCTTATCTTAAGTGAAGATGTACACTATCATAGACAAATCTCTCAATACTGTAAGTTTTATATCTTTTTTTTTCGGTTTCGAAAAATATTTAAAAGTTGCCGCTTCTTAATTGGCTAGTTGGTTAACTTTTTAATTCATTCGTGTTTTGCTACGTAAATAATTGAGCTTAATCGGGTTGAATCTCATTATAAGAACCTAACATTATTAGACATTAAAATATCTTTAAACAATGATATTGACAGCTCTAAGTTCAGGGGTAATTATATCTATTAGTTTCTTCTGCTTTTTTTAAGACTGTAGATTTCTGTTAACAAATTGATTGCATTATGAAATAGTCATGACTCCGGATATTTTTTTTTCTTTTTACTGGACTTTTACAATTTTGATACCGAATTCAATATGTTCAATCCATCTCTATAAATATGGGTTACCATATGGGTTACAACTAACTTGCATCCATCCATGCCATGCATCCATCCTACTTTTACCAACCTATCTATCTGTCTATCTATCTATAGTTCGTCCATCCTGGTTCCATAATGACCACTTTTGTCATCCAGGGGGTTGAGGGTTTGCACTGGGGTTTGTGCTTCCTCATGTGGCTGGGAAGACCTATGTGAGCCCGGAATGTTCGGCTGCACACTTGGCAGGTTGTTCCAGCTGGAGCAAGTGTCATTGGCCTTGCTTTTCTTTTTCTTCTCTGGCGTTTTTCTTCTGCCAGTTTTCACAACGCGATGCCATGATGCTCTGTCATGTGCTTCTGTCTCCCAGGTGGCTGGGTCAATGCTGAAGGTTTTCAGAGAAGCTTTGAAGGTATTCTAAGTCCACCTTGTAAACGCTTTCCTTCCCTTAATTGGCCATACACAAGTCGTTTAGTAATGCATATGTGTCCTGCCCATCTCAGCTGGGACTGCATCAGGATTGTGTGGATGCTTTGCACGCCAGCTCTTTGAAAGACTTCAGTATCTTGTATTTTTTCTTGACATTTAACATTTAGTATTCTTCCGAGACAGGTTACGTGAAAGTGGTTAAGGTTTTTGGCAAGTTTTCTATACACTCTTCACGTTTCTTAGGCATAGAGCCATGCAGGGAGTATGACAGCTCTATAGACACCTAGCTTTGTGTCTGTGGTGATACTTCGACTGTTCCAGACATTTTTACGCTGTCTGCCTTAAGATGCAATTGCCTTGGCGATACGCAGGTCTATTTATCTATCTATCTATCTATCTATCTATCTATCTATCTATCTATCTATCTATCTATCTATTTATCTATCTATCTATCTATCTATCTATCTTTCTTTCTTTCTTTCTATCAATTTTCTTCATTCATTTATTTATCTAGCTAATTGCTTTCAACTAAAAAAGCTCTTTATCGTGTATCTTTGAATACAACGTTAATTACATTTAACCTTAAAGTTTTGTAGATTGCGTTTGAAAACACAAAATTTGGTTAAAATTATGGTCCTATATAGCCTACTGTGAGATACTAGATTATTATTTTTTAAATGTACTATGCTAAGCATGTCGCTAATAAATAGCAAGCTTTAAATGTATATATATATATAGGAGGCACGTCACGTAAAACGCTTGGCTTCTGAACAGGGGCTGAACAGACTGGTATTTTTAATCTCGAGATCTTTGGGCTTCTCTGAATCCACCCAGCTCTAAATGGGTACCTAACATTAGTTAGAGAAAATTAAAGGTTGTTTGTCGTTGTGCTGGCTACATGACACTCTCTTTAATTTAACCGTAGTTTTAAAGAAAGAGATTACCTTTGCATCATCTGCTCTATAGACCACAAGATCTGAAAGGGAAACTTTACTTTTTTCTATATTTATAAATAGATATATAGATATCTATGAATAAAAAAATAAATATATAAACAAATACATATATATATATTCTTCTCAATTCAATAATGATTTAACTAGATACTTCATAAATAAAACTTAAATGATACACGAAACTTCACTTAGTATAACTTCAACTTCAACTAATAAAACTTTAACTAATGGACCCGCTAATATCACAAAACTTATTACTAATCGAGGACTGAGCGAGGACCCCGTCTAACTGACTTTCCCCTATTTTATACCTTTCTTAATCGTACTTTCCAGTATCATGGAAACTTCTCCCCTAATTACTTTAGTAGCTTTGACCTTCTAGAAGCTGACGTGTGCTATTTTTTCCCTTAACCTCTTTCTTTGATTGGATACCTAAGATTAACTTGTTTACGCTGGACACTTGCACTGGTTTGACCTCAAGCTTCTAGAAACTGGTCGAAATAGGTCGACTCGTGACAACCTTCATATCTTTTTAGAGTTCAACGCCCGCTTGTTCTAAGAAATACTTCTGGAACATGTGATAACTAGGCCTATTAATTTATAATATTAAAACGTAACACGTGTAAATCAGTGTAAAAAATTTACAGGTATAAAAAACTTTTCAGGATGAAGGCAGATATCACAATGAAGAAGGTCTGGTGTATGTCACAGTAAATCATGCACAACAATCTGTCAATCTGACTGTAGTGAATAAACCGGACACCGAAGAAAACGAAGTTGTGTATGCAACAGTACAGAAACCTATATAACGGAACTTACACTACTGAACATTATTTAATTCTACTATTTCTAGTCTTGGTAACTTTTAAATATATAATTATGGCGATAATTGGAAATATTTTTAAACAGTTTTTTTCTTAATATTAACCAAGCGAACAAATACAATGCCTTTTAATGTATCTATAATGTGAAATTATAATGTATTTATCTTGTTTATTTCTGTATATATCTGTTATAAATAATATAAGATAAGATAAGAGATAAGATAAGATAATTTTATTGATCCAATCAAATGGAAATTCAGTTTGACTACAATTGACAACCTCAGCGTAGCTAGTGAGCAATAACAGTATAGATGAAAAATTCGAACAACGCTCACACACGAAACACATACACATTCACAACCAGCGCTATATGAGTTTGTGACTTCTATGTACTTCTCGATGACGACAGCTGATCTTGTAACACTCTGACCGATAATGGGATAAAGGAGTTTTTAAATCTTTCTGTTTTAGTCCTAAGGGAAAGGAGGCGAACACTTCGTTCAGATTTTATGTAACAGTGGTTTAATGGGCCCAGGTTGTCTTGAAGAATCGAGAGTGTTTTGGAAATGCATCTTTCTTAAAAAAGCTCTTCAAGAAATGGTAGCTGTATTTGAGTGCTGTAAGATACTTTTTTAATTAGTCTATTTAGCCTATGTCTTGTGCCAGTGAAGTAATACTATACCAGCAGGGGATGGCAAAGCTGATTAGACTGCTGATATTTGCTATATATATATATTGTATTTTTCTTTTAATGATGTCCATAAGATAAAAAGTTTGTTAATTTAATACACAAAAGTCTCTTTCTCACGCTCATTTTTGTTCTGTTTACTAAAAGCTTTCCCTCAGATTTTTCTTTTTTTATCTCTTCTTTCTCTCTATCTGTAGTTCTTTCTCTTCATCTCTCTTTCCCTCTTCTCCTCACATACACATGCACTTTATCTCCATATATCTCCATTTAGTCATTTTCTCTTTCTCAGTCCCACATTTTTTTCTATCTCCTTTTTTCTTCCTCACTCCCCTTGTCATTTATTTCTGTCTCACTCCCTTGTCATTTATTTCTGTCTCACTCCCTTGTCATTTATTTCTGTCTCACTCCCTTGTCATTTATTTCTGTCTCACTCCCCTTGTCATTTATTTCTGTCTCGCTCCCCTTGTCATTTATTTCTGTCTCACTCCCTTGTCATTTATTTCTGTCTCACTCCCTTGTCATTTATTTCTGTCTCACTCCCCTTGTCATTTATTTCTGTCTCACTCCCCTTGTCATTTATTTCTGTCTCACTCCCCTTGTCATTTATTTCTGTCTCACTCCCCTTGTCATTTATTTCTGTCTCACTCCCCTTGTCATTTATTTCTGTCTCACTCCCTTGTCATTTATTTCTGTCTCACTCCCTTGTCATTTATTTCTGTCTCACTCCCTTGTCATTTATTTCTGTCTCGCTCCCTTGTCATTTATTTCTGTCTCACTCCCCTTGTCATTTATTTCTGTCTCACTCCCCTTGTCATTTATTTCTGTCTCACTCCCCTTGTCATTTATTTCTGTCTCACTCCCTTGTCATTTATTTCTGTCTCACTCCCCTTGTCATTTATTTCTGTCTCACTCCCTTGTCATTTAATTCTGTCTCAATCCCCTTGTCATTTATTTCTGTCTCACTCCCCTTGTCATTTATTTCTGTCTCACTCCCTTGTCATTTATTTCTGTCTCACTCCCTTGTCATTTATTTCTGTCTCACTCCCCTTGTCATTTATTTCTGTCTCACTCCCCTTGTCATTTATTTCTGTCTCACTCCCCTTGTCATTTATTTCTGTCTCACTCCCCTTGTCATTTATTTCTGTCTCACTCCCTTGTCATTTAATTCTGTCTCAATCCCCTTGTCATTTATTTCTGTCTCACTCCCCTTGTCATTTATTTCTGTCTCACTCCCTTGTCATTTATTTCTGTCTCACTCCCCTTGTCATTTATTTCTGTCTCACTCCCTTGTCATTTATTTCTGTCTCACTCCCTTGTCATTTAATTCTGTCTCACTCCCCTTGTCATTTATTTCTGTCTCACTCCCCTTGTCATTTATTTCTGTCTCACTCCCTTGTCATTTATTTCTGTCTCACTCCTTTATTTTTCTGTTTCTTTATTTGATTCTCTGCGACATACTCTTTGGTGCACACTTTTTTTTCCCCAGAAAACCTCTGCATTTGTGCTTTTCACTAAGCTTTTTCATCATGGGTATCCTTGGGTTCAAGGCCTCTTATCATTGCCTCTTTTTGGGGCTTTCCTTCTTTACCTTTTTCGGCCTTTCTGCCTTTTTGTGGGGCTTTTTTATTGCATTTTTTAAACATTTTATATACATGTGGAGTGTGAAAGGAATTAAACAATAGTATAAAATATGATTAAGTTATACATAAATAGTATATTTTTTGTTAAATATTTATTTCACTTCTCTTAATGTCTCTATATTACACATCCATTAATTTATCTAGAATGAACGTTATAATGTATATATAAATGTTTTATATATTGGTCTATCAAACTAGATATAATGAGAACTATTTGAGTCGTGTTCGAATTGGTCCATAGAGACACATTGTGTTGTCTGGCTTTGACATTATCGAAATGATATGTTGCCTTCTGTTGGTGAAATACTAAAGAGATTGTACCGATCACTTGCAGGGATAAAGTGTTCGGTGCTAATGTCATAGCTATCTACGTATGAGGTCACGCATATATAAATCGCGAGCAGGGAGATAATGTTTTACATCTTTATTTTATCGACTGAATCAAGCAACCAAAACAGACATTGCCTTTTTAATATCGGAAATTAGCTTATCTCTACATTGTAATCTCAAATAAAAGCTGATTTGGTTACAGATTAATTTGTTAATGAATTTGCTATTTAAGGTTAATACAGATGTTTTATAAAATTGATTATGTAGAAAGTGAACCATTTCATTGATTTTGGCACTTTTTTTTTTTTTTTGGAGTGATCCGGGAACCACCAAAACACTTACAGAAATAGTAGAAACAAGAACAAAATTCACATATATATATATATATATATATATATATATATATATATATATATATATATATATATATATATATATATATATATATATATAATATATATATATATATATATATATATATATATATATATATATATATATACACACACACATTTAATTAATATAGCGAAATAATTTGCACTAGCACTTGGAAAGGCCTTGGGTTCTGAAAAACTTGCAGTCCTTAGCTTTAGTTTCTCTAAACATCAGGAGGAACATTCGAGGACTTGACAAAGATATGACAGTGTTGTCTCTTTTCCTCAACCCTACTGGTGGTTTGACACATGATGAATTGACAACAAAGTGTAGGCTGATTTTTAATTCACATTATTGTAGACTAAAAATCTGCGCTCATACATGAGAACACAAAAATAGGATCCATCGAAGATTGTTAACAATTACTTAGTGAACAGGTAACAGAAGTCAGGTGCAGAAATGACGCCAGATTGTTTACTACATTGGGACATGGTTGAGGGGGAAGAATTAGTTATTTTCTTCAACATTCTCCGTAACAAGAAAGAAATTAAAAAGTTGAAGCTACGACTATGATTCAAATGTTAAAACAGGCTTACATATATTTAGTAGGAAAGATACAGGTCATAACAATCAAATGACAGTCATCCCTGAGACGCACTCATGGGCGCAAGCAGGATTCTGATTAGCCAAATTCTAGCCATTTTTTCGCACCATCAAATCAATTAACTTCTAAGTAGCATCTGAACAAGTAGTGCTTCCACTGGTTAATTTAGTAGTAGAAATAAGTAGATTAACCTAGGTGTATGAATTGGATCGCCAACCATGTACGTGCGCGCCTACTAATTCTGAGTGACCACATTTTAGCCATTTTGTTTATATTTTTATAATGAAATACATCTTCCAAATTTTTTTTTTTATTACGTGAATGTAGATTTAGTCAAAATCCAGGGGGGGGGGTGCAAATGCACCAACATGTAGCCCCCTCCTGCAGACGCCCATGTATTATGGATTCAATGGTTTAATAAATTAATGTTCAGGAAAATTGTGTTCATCGTGTTCTAAATGTAAATCTAAAGGCCTATCATTGGACTAGTATAAAGTGTAGTACCTTCACAAGTAGTGCTTCCACTGAAGTACAGCTGTAAAAATATGCTATTAATTTAAATAGAATAAGAAAATCTATAGTTCATGTCCGACGTGTACGATTTATTCTAGGCTTGCAATTATTTGCTCTATAAAGGGTGTCGAATATTATTTAGCATGTATGTCGCGGCGATTTGTTTTTGTTTTTTTTGCATATAGATTTATTTATTAACAGAAGCGACATAAACCTCTTCAAAATCGACACTAACAGTTGGGAAAAAGTGGCACTGGATAGATCCACATGAAGAGCGAGCATTAAAGGAAAGTCCTCGATTAGCAGATGCCATGCACAGTTGTAGAAAGAAGGGAGAAAGTACAAAGAATTGGCATCTTTAGTCACACAAAACTTGCAAAGAGAAAAATCGTCACAATTATTATTTTTTAAATAAAATTTAGTTAAGTTCTAGAAAATTTTGTTCTTTCGGAGTTGCGGTCGGTGTCAGCATTCGATAAAACGGCACTTTAAACACGTCGAACAGGTTAAAATAGAAGAGATACACAAGCCATCATTCAAGTCAAGACGTTGATATGGATCAACGGAGCAATGGCTGCAGCAAGAACCAAAACGAGCTGCAGCATCATGAATTAACTGCATTTGTTGGGTATTTTAGGGATGAAACTGCAGATAACCCAGGCACTGAGGAGATGCCTTTGGGTGTTCGGTTTGCTGATTGCAATTGTATTTGACTTCATTGGTTTAATTCCTGTGGTTCAGAGAGACACGCTGCATGTGTCTAACGTCATTGTAAAGTCTAAACATGGGCAAACTACTCGACCAAGGCTGCCCGTGATGGCGAGCATTCTTTTTTTTTTACAGTAACTGTCCCTAGCGATAGCGTTGGTGCTAAGTTTACCTCTTTTTTGTGAGAAACAATGAACTGAAAAATATAAATCCACTCGAGCTTTAAGTCTCAGCTTAGATATGTTTGACTGTTTGGCGGATCCTAGAATAACGACTGCAAGTGAAACCAGACAAACTGGACATGTGTAGTAAATGTCTCCTCCTCTTGTGTTTTTGATTTGTCTTTTCATTGTCGTCAATTATTCATCTGTTCTTGAACCAGTTTCCATGGCGTTTCAGTCTTTCCAACTTAACATAGTGGCCGCTCAACAGCCCATCAGAAGTCACATTAATGGCATAATCTAAAACCAACTTAACCATCCTGAGGAACACTTCAGAGGTGTTGTCTTGAAGTAGGAGACACAGCTGGCACAAAAACCTGATACCGGATATTGGGTTGCTGCTGCCGAGAATTTGCAGTCGACAGACACACTTAGAAAAAAACAACACGTTTGGATTTTGGGAGTTATTACAGAAAATTACTGTGCATCGATAAGGTATCAGGGCCGGAATGGGGGGGGGGGGGAAGGTAGTTCTTTTCTTTAATATTATAACAAGAAAGTTTAGGATACCGGTACGAATTTGAGCCATGGATGGTAGCTTGCACCCCCCTGCAAAAAATCCTGCAGGCGCCCATGGACACACTACTGTCTCGTCTCATAACAAAAGTTAGTCTTAAATTCTATACTAAATACTATTTTAAATACTAATACCTAATGTGGTTTTTACAGTAAAAAAAAACATCCAGGAGAGGATAAGAGACTAAGTAGACAAATAATGTTTACAGAAACCAAGTGATTAATAACAGATAAATAAAGTCTACTTAGATCGTTAACGAAAAAAAAAAACATTCCCATAACAGTGGCACACTCCTCCTGAGTATCACAGTCACACAGACAGAGCACAACAACAAAGGAATTTTATAATCATTACATAGATTCACTTCAAGATAATGTACACTGGTCAGGTCAAAGACTCGAGAGAAAGTAGCAATTAAATTTAAAGAAAACAGAGACCTAAATAGTGTATTAAAAGGCAATTACTCTTCTTGACAAAAAAATAACTACCCGTATTATCCCTTTTGTCACAATGTCCTTCAAAGCTGCATTCTACATACTCTATTTAAAAGCCTAAAAAAGAACCTGGTCGCGATTATTATACGCCCATGGTCGCGAAACTTTGCTATAAAAGAAAGACTATATGAAGACTTGCCTAGTCTGAAAACCAGTGCTCGGTTCATCTTAGTCCTGGAACATAACTCTATGTAGAAAAACAAGGAGTACCCTACATAGTTTGAGTACTATAAATAACTTTGCAGTTGCAGTAACATGCATTTTTAGACAGTTAGATCTTCTAATCTGCTATTGAGAGAAACTAACCAGAATATTATTTTTTTCAGTAATACGCATTCCAATTTTAAAATACAGCGTGATTGTTGTGATGGATGCCTGTCTGTCTTGCAGTTAACTGTTGATGCTTGTCAGATTATGACACATTACTCAGCAGATGTGTGGGTTTCTTGTTCGGGTGTATTCCAGTGTAATTAACTAACAACACAGATTGACAACATCAATTTAACAAGTAGAGAGATGAGTTCAAACACTGATGAACAATAATTAATATATTTAATCCAAGAAAAGGCCACAATCTAAGTCTATGTCAATAATACACGTCTTTACCCTAGAGAATCCTATCGCTAACTAATCTTCTGTCTCTAAAAAGCCTCCAACCTAAGTCAAAGCGTCACTATGCAACTCAAGGGTCAAAAGTCATACCAGCATGTGGGCGCAGTGGAAAGTAACAACCAGTCAGCGGGCCGCATCACGAAAAGAGAATGTTTTTTCATTAAATTTTATGAACACTACTGTCACTCTCAGTTAAATGCTAAAATAAAGTTTTAATAATTATTAAATATATTTAGTGTAGTTTATTAAATGCACAGGCAGTTTAGTTTACTAAAATACGTTGACGTTGTCTCTTTCACTAATAAAAAAGCAGAAACTGTAGTTCCATATGGACTTCCTCTGGAACGTTTCTCACGTCAACTGCGAACGGAGTAGCAACAAGGAAAAACTGTGGTTCGAGAGCAGTGAATTGCTGAAAGCAGTGTAAAAAATCTTCCAGTAGTCTGGAGAGGATGTCTACGTAGTTTTCAGGCGCTGTGTTTCAACCGATATACTCTGTAGAAAAGAGAAAAGAGCAAGGTTTCCATCTGGCAGCTGAGTGACCCACAAAGTCAGCTTGCATCTGAATGATTTGATGCGGTCAAACATCACGGTAATCAGCTGCTTTGTGCCATGTAGTTGTGAATTTAGTGCATTGAGATGTTGCGTGATGTCAGTAAGAAAAGCAAGATTCGATAAAAACATTGGGTCACTGAGCTGAGGTATGTCTCCGTCTTTCATTGCCATGAACAATGCTATTTCCCGTCTCAGTTCAAAAAATCTCTGCAGCGCTTTCCCACGACTCAACAATCTAACTTCCGTATGATACAGCAACTCTCCGTATTCCGATTCTAAATTAGCTAGAAATTACAAAACTGTCTGTGGTTGAGACCCTGTGCACATATGGAGTTCACCGTCTTCACGACAACATCCATCACGTTTTTCATTTGTAGACTTTTGCCACAGAGTGCTTCTTGGTGCAGAATGCAGTGTATGGCTGCAAAAGGTCCCGCCAAGCTGAGCTGATTCCGTTTCTCTACCATAATTCAACACCACCAACCTTCTCTGAACACATCGCTGGTGCACAGTCCATAGCCACTGAAACAAGTTTTTACCCACGGTAGCCCACACCTGTCAATACAAGCTTCCAGTTCTTAAAACACGTCCCGCACGTTGTCCAGTTGTAAATCATTTCACGGCTTATATGTGGGTCATTGTACATTTTATCTTTTGTTTTTTTTTTAATTCGCGGACGTGGCCGCACAAAATAGTTTCGCGGGCCACATGCGGCACGCCGGCCGCGTGTTTTAGAACCTTGATCTAACTAATAATATAAGCTAAGTGCCTAACATTGTAAAAGAATGTGCCAAAATGATTGCATCATATTTAATTTATTAAAATCGATACCTAGCCGAAGACACACATTGGGTAACAATTGTAATTTCATACTTTACAAGTGCAAAGTGTGAACACAACCTGCAGAACGCGCCTCAGGAGTACCCCGTCCACTGCTTATTTGGTTGAAGCTGTTATTCGTTGTTTAATGTCTTCTCCGTTACTATTTACGTGTATGAGAAAATGTGGAACAAAAACTGTGCCCTTATCATAGTACCCTGCAGGAACAAGTCGGATGCTTTAACGGTGGGATGGATCAATAACAGGTTCTGCTAAGGAGCCACCATTTTTTTAGAGCTAATAAGTTGAAATGTACACACAACTAAACAAGGATAACTCCTGCAATGTATCGATTGACAACTAGTCTAATTCAGTCCATTATAATGCTTTAAAAAAAACGTAATGATGCCTAGCTATGCAAAGTAAGTCTACGAAGGATATAGTTAAGCAATTTCCTACTTTGCCATAAAACGACTTGCAATACCTATTAAATTTTTGCAATCAAATCTTGCCGTTAACATTTAACATTTACATTTTACATTCCATATTTTTAAGTTTCCTCCCTTCTTTGACATTGTCTATTTTTAGCCTTGGTTTTTCCAAGGGAAATTTTGTAAATCTTGTTTCCTAGTAATCCTTCAGTGTTTTGGAAACTAGTGAATATTACTCAGATTTGTGTTGATTTGTGTTACTGCTTATAGAAAGTACATACAAGTGCAGGACGGATTTATGAGGGCAAGTGGATCTACTTGGGCAGCTCCACAATTGAGAGATACTCCACATTACTCCAAAACAAAGATTTTTTTGATAGCCTAATTGGACGGCTTGGCAGCTTTTAAGCTATTTTTATTTTATATTACTGTTGGAAACTTTGTTATGTCTAACAGAGATTTTTTAAATTTCCTAACCAAGGCCGGATTAACGACAATGCAGGCACCCATCCCAATTCTCAAAGGGAGGCCGCAAAAAAAACTAATAAATATGAACAAAGAATGAAAAATGATACTAAATATAGGCTACAAATAATATTGCGTGGCATTATTTAAGATAATTTTCATAAAAACCTTCAAAAGAGGGTAACTATAATAAATAATTATTTAAACTAGATCTAAATATATTAGAATATTAGGATTGAGTTCTATTGATTTTAAATTTAGGTCCGCTCGACACGATCTTGATAATATTTTTAGGTTTTCATTAACTAGCTTCTGTGTTTATTTATTAAATGTAAACATAAACATTTACGCCTTTACTTTGAAAACAGTGTCGGACATTTTAATTTTAATTACTTTTTGAATATTGACAGAAATATAGAGTCTCTAGATTTAGATTATTCATTGGATATTATCTCAAAGTAGGCAATGTTAATAGGCCCTATAGTCTAGATCGCGAAATTTGAAGCATCGCGTCTGTTACGTCTGTAAATTTATAAGAATTATGAATATAATTATATATAATTAATATAATACTACTATAACTATACTAGAATCTTATCTTATAAAACTTATATTACAATAATTAATATTTTATTTATTTTGGCAATCACTAGATCTAAATACGGATCATGCCTAGATATAGATCTAGATCTAACTTAGATTCTAAGTAATATTTTTATTTAATAGATCTATAACTTTCTAGACTAATCTAAATCTCAAGTAGATTCTATTTATATATTATATATAGTTATCATCATTAAAATCATTGGCCTGGTCATCAGTTAAATTATGTATTAATTACTAGATCTATGTTACACTATTATATAGATTCGAGCTTGCTGTACACTGTAACTTACTATACAAGAGCTTTCCTTTCAATCCATTATAATATAGTTTCATGCTGTAAACTAAGATTATTTACTAGATCTAGGACATCAATTTTATGTTTCGTTCCTATCTATGTTATGTAGATCTAGGACTAGTCTAGAAGGAGCAATTAAATTTATAGGCTAGGCCTATGGTGTTTTATATGTAAATAGACTCTAAATGGACTAGAGAAATGTCAGAAGAACTGTGATCGAAAAAATGAATTTTGTCTTTAACTCATCATATTATAACTTTATAACCACGATAGATCATTAGATGGAAGCTCAAAATTTTGAAAAGAAAGTACTTTAATATAAATCTAGCATCTACCTAATATCATAAATATGCTTTTTTATTTTATTGCTTTATCTCGCATGCAGCTATAATATTTCATTCATTCTCAGCTAATCCAATCGTTTGTACATTAACTTCAATCTTTTTTCTAGAAATTTATGCTGTTTAGTAGATATATAGTTTAGTCCTCAGATTTATATTATAATATTTATCAGTAAAACAATACCTTGATAGCATTTTCTCCACTAGATAGATATTAAGCATTTTGATAGTTTGTGAATACATTATTATTATTATTATAAAATTTCTATTTTTGCCTTTTAGTCGAGTGAGTGGTTGCTACTTTACAAACTGCAACACTTAGAATGGACATGCCAAAGAAAGGTGAAAAGAAATCTTATGAAAATGTTGAAGGGCAAGGTAAATAAAATATAATTATCCCTTTGATACATATTTCTAAAACATTAATAACTTTAAAAAGGGCACTTTTTATTTCATGCTTTTTTTTTCTTAGAATAGTTATTGTAATATGATAATTTAATATAGTCTTGATTTGAGTTCACTGTAAATATTGTGAATGCTTGGTTCAAAGATTGACATGCCTGGTCGTGCAGTTTGCGCACTGGACTGTCATTCAGATTTATCGAAGGGCCACGTTTTACTGAAATTGTGACATTGGTTAGATGACTGACTTGACTTGACTTAATACTGTGTACTCCCAGGGGAGCATAGGGCCACCACCACACCTCTCCACCGAACTCGGTTCTGAGCAGCTTTCTTCATTTGCTCCCATGTCATTCCAGTGCTCTCAGCTTCACTGATTACTGACCTCTTCCAGGTTTGCTTAGGTCTGCCCATTTTCCTCTTTCCTTGTGGGTTCCAGTCAAGTGCCTGCCTTGCAACATTGGTAGATGGTTTTCTCAGGGTGTGTCCTATCCAGCTCCATTTTTTTTTTTTTTTTGATGTCTTGGGCTATGGGCTTTTGTCTAGTTCTCTCCCACAAATCGATAGTAGTTATCTTTTCTGGCCACCTAATTCCTAATATCCGGTGTAGGCATCTGTTAACAAAGGTCTGGAGCTTTTCCATATTTGTTTTAGTGACTCGATTACTAGATAATCTTTATCTTGAACAGACTACGTCTTCAGATATTTTGCATAAGAGTTTAACAAATGAATAGGCGTTTGGGAACATTTTGCTCACTGTCTTGTATGTCTTCTATAGACCTATCATTGGAATTTTTTAAGCCATACAAGATTTATACATTTGCTTAACCAGGATTAAAATGTTTCTCTGGTTGGTGAGGAAAGGCAACTATGTCGTTGTTGGGCTGAACACTTTTTATTCATTCATCACTGGTCACCATCTTGGGCAGAAACAACATGTTCACAACAAAAGACTCATAACTCACAATGACTAAGGGCTATAACTTACATATATCAAGTATTAACAAGCATCATAATATTTAGTAAAAAAAATAACAACAAACTAACATTTATTACTTATTAAGATTAAAATAATCCTTTATGTGGTGTATAAAGGAGGAATTGTCTTTTTTTTTTAAAGATTTTTTTATATATATAATTCTTAATAGTACCAGTACATATTGTAAAATATAATATAATGGAAAACACAAATTAAACATGTCTAGTATTGTGAACTAAATTGTTACCCTTTTTTTATTTTTTATTTTTTTTTTTAGAAAAGGCTGCTGGAATAGTTTGTAATATCAATGAAATGACTCCAGAAGAAAGAAGACAATTGGCTTATAAGCTCATGGAGAAACAAGGTTTGTAAAAAAAATATATTTTATTCTCATAAACAATTTTACCCATCCTAGCAAAAAAGATATGTAAGTAGGTTTCAAGGATTGTTTAATAAAAAATATAATATTTTTTTTTGGACCCTGGACTTTTAACTATGGAATTCAAATTTCTTGGGCCTATTTAATAACAAGTTTACAAACATATGTTTATTTTTTTTTTATTCTACTTAGGGGCCCTCAAAAGGTAAATAGACGCTATTAGTTTTGTGTGGTCTGTCTGTATGTCCATACTGTTTAGATCTCGTAAAATAGAGAATATATTAAAAATCCGACATCATGATATTTTAGACCATCCAAAGTTCTGAGCAACTGCTAATTTTTTTTTCTAAAAAGCAAAAATTTGATTTTTAAAATCAACTCTGCAATCAGTTTTTTTATAAATTTACACCATTTTTACAACTATTCACTATTAATAGTAGCAAGTACAGGAGGCAATTTACTCAGGGAGATGACTATTTGCCATATTTTTAACACATTTATGCAAACAGTTTTAGATTTTTTGTCAAAAAGAAATTCTTTTTTTTTTTTACAATCGTATTGCTAAGTTAAGACTTATTTATAAATTTAGAAAAACTTTCTTTACTTTTTTTTTTAAGAGGAAAAAATCTATTTAGTATGCATTTTAGTGGAACGTAATGTAAGACAACAATTAATAATTAGTTTTTATATTATATTATTAATTAATAACTAGTAATAATAATAATAATAATAATTTTATTTATATAGCACTGTTAACAAACAAAATATAGGCTCAAGGCCCTGTAATAGCATTACAAACACAAACACGACAGCAACATTCATATTACCTTGTGAACTGAAGGAAAGTATTTTTTTTTACAGAATTTGTCTTTTCTTGAGGCTTTAAATAAGAGATTGACCCTTTACAAAACAGTTAGATCAATTAGATAATCTTAATATGACATAAGTTAGGGCAAGTTCACATCAAACTTCTCCTTCACTTTCACCTATCCATTGGTCTGCTGGACCATTGGGACACCACACAAGATCTGTCAACCTTCTTTCTCCATTCTTCTCTGTCATTTGCCTTTGATAGAATTTTATTCTAAACTATCTGAACAATTTGAAACCTGCCCTTTTACCTGCATGGGTGGACCACGTCGGGGGGCCGATTTTGAGTTTGTGTTTCCACACAAACTGTCTTTTTAATCTTTTTTTTTTTTTTAATTTGGTTTGAAAATTTAGTTAAATACCATATTAGTCTTGTTTATATATATATTTCCTTCAGAAATAAATATTAGTATACTTTAGTCAAAGCTTCTGCAGAGCAGCAGTGGAAAGAAGTGGGCAGGTTTTGAACCCACTGACATTGTAATAACAGTCCAAAGTGCAAACCACATATCAAGGCAGCTATAATTTTTATGGTACATTTTTATAAGAAATCTGAAATTTTATTTACCCCCTTGAGCAATGAAAGGCATTCTAAGCCCAGGTGGTAATTTAGAGAAGAGAAAGAAAATCTTTTTTTTTTCTGGATCCTAAGATTTTTCTTTTTTCTTGCTAAAACCTTAAAACCTACACTAATAAGAATTAAATAAGTAACAGATGTCTTAAGCTAAAATCAAGACATTTGAACATTTATTATTGAATGGCAGGTTGCTTAAACAAGTTGTTGTGTTGCTCACAAGGCCAAGCTCAACATTATTGCTAAGGGTATTACAAAAGCGACAAGTTCGCAGCACAACAGAACCAATTCTAAACCTCAGAATACTCTGTGAAAAATACCTCCAACACCAAGAGAATCTTTTCTGTTTCTTTATTGATTTCAAGAAAGCTTTCAATCAAGTATGGCATGGGGCACTCTGAGTGACAATTGAAAAGTACAACATAAATAAAAACATAATTAATGTTATCCAGAACCTCTACAAGGAGGCCACCAGTGCGGTGCACTTCAACATTAATACTGGGGACTGGCTTAAAACCACAGTTGAAGTAAGACTAGGCTGCCTACTTTCACCAACACTTTTCAATATCATCTATGGAAGATGCTCTTGAGGGCTATGAAGGTACTGTTAGCATTAGAGGAGAAGAATTACTAACTTGCGCTTCGCAGGTGACTTTGATGGCTTAGCAGGGACAAGAAAAACTAGCTGACTTGGTGATACGCATAGACAAGACTTCCACAGCGTATGGTATACAAATAAATGCTGAAAACAAAAATTATGACCAGTACCCAACAGGGGCATCAGTATTGGAGGTAAAAAGCAGACTATTGACAGTAGTTTCAAATACCCTTGAGCTATTGTCTCAGATGAACTGAACTACGAGCCTGAATAGCACAGTCTACTGCAGGCCTTTCAAAATTTAGAATAATATGGAAAGACAAAGGACTATCCCTCAGCACCAAAATCACATTGATGCGCTCCCTGGTATAGCCACTCTTTTATATGCTTGTGAGTCTTGGACGCTGACTGCAGAGCTAGAGAGGAGGATCCTAGCAATGGAATTGAAATGCTACAGAAGGATCCTAGGTATCACATTCAAAGACCGCATCACAAACTAAAAGATTAGAGTCATGGTTACTGCAGCGATTGAACACCTGATGACTTGATGAGTCCACCCAGCTCTAATGGGTACCTAACATTAGTTAGGAAAAAGTAAAGGCGGTTGGTCGTTGTGCTGGCCACATGACACCCTTGTTAATCATAGGCCACAGAAACAGATGACCTTTACATCATCTGCCCTATAGAATACAAGGTCTGAAAGGGGTACTTTACTTTTTTTTTAATCCCTCGGTCATGACTATCAATTAGTTTGATAGCTTTATTCTTCTTAAGTTTTGGGGTTGAGAGCCGGTATAATGTATTGACAGGTTTTTTAGGGATATTGATAGTTTGCAAAACATTTTTTTTTTCTAAAAGATTTATTAAACAATATAATTTGTATTTATTTCGCAGGAGACAAAGAATGTCTAATTAGCTTCTGTGAATCCGATCTGCACAACTTCTATGAGGATTGTGAAAAAAATCCTCGACATGAGAAATTTTATCCTGTTGATCAGTTTTCAATCACTTTACTGCCAAGGAAATATCAAACTATGGAGCTGTACCATGTGATAAAGTCCCTCTGCTTCTTAACTGTAAGAGTGGAAGTACGCAGTGCAACTCCAAAGGACTGCGAGTCTTCTTTGAACAAACCTATAATATATGGTACTGGTAGAATATATGATGTTAAGAAGTATATTGGAGATGATAAAGTGTGTCCTTGTGCTGATTGTAAGGCTGGTACACCAGTATCCGAATGGTTGAATGTCAAGGTTATGACTGCTAAACATATTGTGCCTGATAATATTGATGCTTCACACACTTTTTTAAAACTAGTGAATGACAACTGTAAAAGTGAAAATTATATTCTAGATGGTATAAGTGCCCAAGTATCTTCATGTCATGATTGGTGTAGGCTAACGTGCATAACGCATGATATAAGTTTATTTAATAAGGTAGACGAAGAGCTGAAGGCTTATAACATGTATGCTCTTAGACTTTACGAGTTCTACAGACACTCAAGGGGTAAAGAAAAGTTTGTAGTTATAATATCCTGTCCTCATGGTTGCTCAAAGCAAATCTCTTTTGGGTATTGGTGTCAGAGAGAACAAACTGGTGGAATAGATACAGCATACACTTACACTGCCCCAACTTGCGATGGGAGTAGTGGGGCCTCTGTTTTTATATTGGGCAGAGATGGAAGACAAGGGCTATTTAATCAGATACACTCTGGGTGCAGGTCAAGGAAAGACAAGAAGAAGAATTTTATAGATGGGGAAAAAGTTAATTTTAGCACTTGTGTACCTGAGTAAAGTACATTGATTCTAGCTAATGTTAAAAATTGATGTAAATAATGGTAGAGTAAGCTACTTAGTGAAATTATGAGAGAGGTGTTAGAGGAAACATTAGGGCCATGTTTCCTCCTTTAAATTACATCTTCTCATACAGGCCCTAAGGGAGTTGCTATTATTGTATAAATGAGGTTACTTGTTATAATTGTGTTTTGGTCACAAACATTTAATTGTGTAGAAGTTTGGACAGGGTATAAAATTATAAATTCTGTTCTATAATTTTTAATTTAGAATTATTTTTTTTGAGTGATGCTCTTTCTAGTTAGATCTCCTCTACAAGTTTAGTCCACTTCTTAAAGTCAGCAGTAAATCACTTCAGGCAATGTATTTTTTTTTTTCTTATTTTGTAAGGCGTTTCATTCCCTAAGTTTGTAAACAGTCTTGTTTGTAAGCTTCTATTGAATGGATATTTTTAGTTCATTTGTTTATTTTCAATTGTATATTAAAATGTCATATTAATGCAGGGCCGGCCTTACGTCACTGCACTGGGCCTACTGCCTATTCTAGGTGCAAATTATTAAATTTAACCATTATAACTTATATATAATAACAGGGTTTCCATGGCCTCCTTATTTTTCAGGGCCTGCTAAAAATCTCCATACATTGTAAAATAGATGAAAAGTCCTTGAAATCTCCTGAAAACTCATTAAAATCTCCTAAAAAAAAAAAGACAAAATTGTCATTTTTGGTCTGCAATCCTATGCACAATTAAAAAAAAAAAAAAAAAACCAGCATTGTCAGCTTTAATTTAATAAAAATTTATTTCAAAGAGGAATGTATTTTCTAATACAAAGTCTTAATTTTGACATTATGCTTATCCCTACCCAGACTGGGCCCGCATAATCTGTTTCGCATAGGAGTCCGCAATTGTTAGGGCCAGCCCTGTATTAATGACACCTATACTTAATGTTACAAGGTTAAATTCATAGTTTTGCTTTTGTTCATGATTTCTTTTTTTTTTTTTTTTCTTTTTTTATGTGCATCTTACTTAAGTGAAATAGTAATATATTGTAGATTCATATATCAGCAGGACTCTATATCCAGGCTTTTGGTGCTGCTTTGTGATACTCATCTTAAACTTCTGCATTTTAATTTAGTGCACCTGCTTTCCTTGCCTTCATTTTCATCTATCATCATCATCTTCTGTCCCTTGACTTGCGTCCTAGGGGTGCTTTGTCGGATTACAAAACCAGATACCTCCACTCTTCCATGCCAGCGACCTTAGCAAAATATCAAGAAAGGTTAGTCCATTCTGACAGTGAGTCATGTCTTAGAATATGACAGAACCAGCTCAGCTTTTTATCATTTCACAGTACTGGTATTGATGAGTTCTTCCCTTTTGCTCTTATTATAAATGTCAAAAAAAAAAAAAAGGAAAAAATTTCTGAATAATATCCTGATCTAAAAACTAAAGACAGCTTTCTTATTTTGTTAAAGTTGGCTCTAGGGACAGAACATTTCTGGAAGCCTTAATAGTCCTAATATTTGTGCAGTAAATTATCAACACTTTGTACTTAAAAGAAATACAAAAAAAATATTTTTTCAATTAAAGTCTTTAACTGAAGAGGACTCTGGGGAAAGTGCACTCAACATGACTTCATAACAAGAAAAGAGAGAAGTTTACATACAATTTACATACACCAATTCTGGCAATGACAACCTTGAAGACTAATCTCACTAACAGGAGAAGGGACAAAGGCGATGAGTAACTGGCACCTTAACCAGGAAGCTTCGGGCAGGAGGGGCTCGTTAGCCATGGCTGGCTACCCACCTAGGACAAGGAAAATTCTAAATTCAAACCTCTGTTGCCTTGCAGCTATACCCAATCATTGGAAAGACTTCAGGAGTCAATCCTGAGGAAAAATCAGAAGGCAATTGGCAGCACCCAGTGTTACACCCTGGCAGAACCTGCGACGCAGCTGACCCCAAAACTGTATCAGCACTACCGTTCCTTTGGATACATCAGCTGCGTGGAGAGAAGGGAACTGATGTGTTCCGACCACAGCTAATGCCCAGGCATTTATCTCATTTTCATGAGATGATCCATAGTCGCTTTGCTGTGTGTGTGTATATATTCATTGGCCTCTTACATTCATAAAGAAGGACTTCAGCTCATTTTGTGGCTTACATGTGGCTTTGGAGCCCTATTTTGGAGAGACACTCCTGTCCATATATATCACAGGTCAAGGTGGCCTTCCATTTGATGGCAGAGGAGCTGGCCATTTTTCGTATGGCACACTTTTCTTCAAGAGCTGAGGCCCATGTTTTCTCACTGTCCTTAGCTTTATTGGTCACCATCTCTCTCCAGCTAGTGCGGTGTAGGGCTAAGTCTTCCCAATGGTCAGTCTCAATGTTCACTGTTTTTAAATCCTGTTTTATTACATCCACGTAACGTAACGGAGGTGGGGCGACCAGTTTTTCTTGAGTCAGACGAGTAGAGAATTATCTTAAGAATGTGATTATCCTTCATACGGCAAACATGTCCGAGCCACCACAGGTGTCATTATCTGAGGACTGTAAAGATGCTTGGAATGCTTATTCTCAGTATTGCACAGTCTCTTTTGCCATGTTATTTTCAATATTTTTCAGAGGCAGTGCAAGTAGAACTTGTTTTGTAAGATTTGTTATAAAAGATGTAATCTGCTATAGTCGCCAGACCTTCCTATAGTAGTGTTGACATTATACTATCAATGCACACTATGTGCTATAGTTGACTGCTGACTCTTTAAAACATTTTTCCAACATAGAATTCTGATTTTGGTTGCATAAATAACACATGAATTGGACTAGATCCCTAGAAAAAAAATTAAAAAGCTCCTGTTAAGTCATAGTTAAGGCTGCCTGGTCATGATGAAAGAGATATCTTGGTGATCCTTTGTTTGAACCTTCTTTTTGCCATCCCCTGTCAGCCTGTGGGAGGTTTGGACTAGAATGTAATAATCTTCAAATCTGTAGGAACATTGAAACTAAAACAAAAATAAAATTTATGTCAATTAACAAAGAGCCCAATAATGTTTTCTCAATATGATTATATATTATTGTACTAATATGTTACATATATATGCTTTTGTTGTTACTTAAAAATTTACAAAGCCATGCTTATTTTATAACCATGAAGTCTTTTCTTTTTTTTTTCTTAAATTGTCCAAATAAACATTTAAACTTATTCAAGAATGTTATTTTTCCTTATTCCATTTAATAATAATTTACAAATTTTGTGTTTTGAAAAAAAAAATTAGTAGAGAATCCATTTTGACTAGTGTGAATTGAATAAGTGTAACTTAACATCCAGGGAAAAAAATGGATTTCATATGTTTACACCATAAAAGAGATAAAATGCTTTAGTCAATTGTAAATTATCTAATTTTTGTATTTTAATTTGTAAGTCCTATATTGCCAATTTCTGTCAATAATTTTTTTTTAATATGGAAAACTATTATTGCTTTTTTCTTTGTTCAGATTTTATTTTCTAGGTCAAAGTATTTTAGATTTTTTTCTACTTAAATTGCACCATGTGGACATAAAGATTAATAGCAAATTCTTTTAATGCTAATGCTTATAGAATATTTTCTTAACATCATGAAATTTTTAATTAGCAGGGTGATTTAAAGTATTGAACTTCACACACAAGTTTATAGGAATTAATTTGTATTTTGGTGGATGTGTGGCAGCATTATGGATGAGTGGTAAAACGTTCTATCTCTGAACTGAGAGGCCTGGGATTTGAATCCCAATGTAGACTGAGATTTTTAATTTCTGGATTTTGAGGAAACCCTGAGTTTACTTGTTATCTGACATTGTTAGGAAAATGTAAAGACGGTTGGTCATTCTGATGGCAACATGACACCCTTGTTATCCGTCAGATACAGAAGCAGATGAACTTTTCATCAACTACCATATAGGTTGCAAGATCTGATTGGTACTTTTTAACTGTTTTTTAAGTCTCTGTAATTATTTTCCTCATTCCGATAGAATTATTTATTTTGCTTATTTGTATTTCACAATCCTGTTAATATCTTTTTTTTTATCAATAACTTTTTTTTATTTGATATCAGAAAATGTTATATTTAATATAGAATTATAGGGAAATGCATGCTATTTTCACACAACATTAATTAAAGTTTATAAATCGAAAAAATCAATTTAGTTTAATAGGGTCAAATCAACGTTAGCATCGACAATTAGGAGAGAAAGAGTTAAATGGTTGTGTGGCATTAAATGCTGTGTCTACCTAATTGATACAGACTTTTGTTCGAATTGAAATGGAGACGTTTGTATTTAACATGGAACTAGGTTCACATGCTATAGGTGGCATAGAATTTTGTATCCAAATACCCCCTTCCTCTATATATAAACTTGACAGATTAAACCATTTCATAATATATATATATATATATGGTAAA
Organism: Biomphalaria sudanica; assembly: GCA_036873155.1. Classification (NCBI taxonomy): domain Eukaryota; kingdom Metazoa; phylum Mollusca; class Gastropoda; family Planorbidae; genus Biomphalaria; species Biomphalaria sudanica. Next base: position 5,450,670 of record JAZGLO010000933.1, on the reverse strand, counting down.
TAAAGATGCTTTAAAAAAAGACAAAATTAGACTTGTTTTTTTTTATAATTTGAACACAGATATTTTAGAATCAATAAATAACTTATTTATTTTGTGTGTGTGTGTGTTATTTTTACATTTCTTCTTGTTTAGAAATAAAATACATAAAAATAACAAGTAACTTTGATTCTTTCGTTCTTTCTATTTTTTTTTATATATATAAACATATAAATTATAACATAGTGTAAACAACATTAAAGATTTCTCACATTTAATGTGCATTGTGAATGAAAAACAACAGATATTGATACAAGCCATGAATACATTTACGTGCATCAAAATCAGGCAATAAGCCACTTTATAGCACAAATAAATATTTTTTTTATATAGCATCATGGCTGATTACAAAGCATTTTAGGTGTTTTTTTTTTTTATTAAAAAAATGTCTATTTTTCCTTCTCCCCACACACATACATTTAAAGTCTTAAATCTTAATCTGATTGTTTGTTTTATAGAATTTTAAGTCTTTAATTTTAATTTATTTTCAGGATGTATTTTTTTTCTCTTTGGTTGCCCTTACAGGGCTGACCCTAGCCATAGGCAAACAAGGCAGCTGCTTTAAGGTCTCCAATTAGTTGGGCATCGCACACGACTCAAAACATTTTTCTTTTAGAGAAGCAATATCGAAACTTGTCCCCAATGTTATTGTTGGAGTAGACCTACACTAGGTTTTAAAAATTTATTTTATTTTTATTTTTGCGCTGTTTATTTTTATTTATTTATTTGGAACCACCAAATTCACCTCACCTAGGGCATTTAATTATCTAAGGCCGGCCCTGGAAATTACACAAATTAATACTTATATTTACAAAACTGACAGCAATGTTTAGTGGAAATCTTAACCTTTTTATCATGAAACCCTCGACAGCGACAGTCTAGCGCGCATACTGCAAAACTACGCAGTCATAACCAAGCTCTCAATGATGATCACATATAGGCCTATGAATTATTGAACCAAGTCCCTTGAGCGTAAGAATGAAACCACAGAAAGACTTTTATAATGTTTATAGGTTTACATCTTGCCATTTACACTAGTCATGTTGAATGACTAAACATATTTTGTTAATTTATAAGCTAAGTACGATTTTAGTACTGGAGTTTAAAAAAATTCCGGATGATCTTGAATTTTAATGATCCTTCCAATGATTCTTTCCCTTTGTTCTTTGCGTTGGGTGGCAAAAAAAAAAAAGTTCATGTCATCAGTTAAAAGGTTTAGGATCGATCGTGATACAAGTTGTTTTTTTTTTATCACGAAACCCTAAACCCTCGACAGCGACAGTCTAGCGCGCATACTGAGAGAACTGTAAATAAGTAACTAAATGGTTACCGTGGGAAGCGTGGTCGAGAGGCTAAGTGTGCTTGGGGGGCTCGAGGTTCTCGGGCAGAGTTGTGTTTACTGAGCGCCTAAGGGGAGCACGGGAAACCAACTCCTAGATATCCCCTCCACCCCCTTCCCCAACCGGTTCAAAGATTGGGCCAAAGCGCTCTGAGCATGCTAAATAAAAGCTATATATATACCGTTCCTTTTGTAGCCCGTACAATTTTTAAATAACGAACGAATTTGCCAGGAGTCCGAGTTCGAAACCCGCTGCAAATCCTTGAAGTAGGTGTGAAGTAGGTGTGGACATAGACATGGACATTAGAGCTGGATTGGACAGCATGAGCTTTAGCTTAGGGGCTTCTCCAAAAATGGTTCAGGTGATATTTTATACCTATATTTGTGGCGTAGTTAGGAATTAGCTATCGTTTGAGGGCTCGGAGGGCATTTTGCAAAATATTTAAAATTTAATGTAAAAAAAACCCACTCATTTGGGGCCCCTCAAATGAGCCCCTGGGTTTTTCAAAGTTACCTTAGTCATACATTAAGAAAATAGAAACAACAGGCATAGCGCCATTAAAAGATGAACATAACATAATACATAATGATAATGAAACTAAAGCAAACAACCTAAACAAATACTTTGCATCAGCATTCTTAGCCCCAGGAGACAAAGACATATTACTGAATTAGAACCAAGTAGACAACATAGAAGATATAGTAGTACAAGAAAATGGAATTCAAAAACTATTAGCCAACACCAAACCAAATAAAGCGTCTGGACCTGATGGTATTCCAGCTAGATTACTCAAAGAACTAAGCAATGAGCTAGCCCCAGTGTTCAAAATACTCTTTCAGGCTTCACTTAACCAGGGCAGAGTACCAAAGGACTGAAAAGAAGCTAATGAAGCTATTTAAAAAAGGAGACAAATCTGACCCAGGAAACTACAGACCAGTATCACTTACCAGCATCACATGTAAAATCGTAGAACACATAATATGTAGCAACATCATAAACCACTTAGACAAACAAAATGTCCTCACACCATACCAACATGGCTTTAGGAAATATAGATCATGTGAAACACAACTAATAGGACTAATTGATGATTTTTCTAAAGGTTTAGATAATAGTGAACAAATAGATGCTATCTTACTAGATTTCTCTAAGGATTTTGACAAAGTTCATCACCATAGTTTGCTTAAAAAATTAAAATATTTTGGCATTAATGGTCCACTGCATCAGTGGATTAAAGATTTTCTGATAGGGAGAAACAAACTGTAATAATAAATGGCTCTAAATCAACACCGATAACAGTAAACTCAGGTGTACCTCAAGGAACAATCTTGGGTCCACTACTATTTTTAATTTACATAAATGATTTACCAGATTGCATTACTTCAGGAACAAAAGTCAGATTATTTGCAGACGATTGCATAATATATAGAACAATAAAAACAACACAAGACACAGATATTTTACAAAGAGAATTAGATGAATTACAGAAATGGAAATCAAATTGGAGCATGTCTTTCCACCCAGAAAAATGTCAGTTGTTAAGAGTAACAAAAAAACTAAAACAAATTAATTCCACTTATCTTATTCATGGCAAACCAGTAACACAGATAAAAAACGCAAAATACCTAGGTGTTATAATAAATGAAAAACTGTCATGGAATCCACATATTGATGAAACTATAAAAAAATCAAACAAAGCATTAGGATTTACTAAAAGAAATTTCTATAAATCAAATAAGAACATAAAACTAAAATGTTATTTTACCTTGGTTAGGCCAATAATAGAATATGCATCCTCCATTTCGGACCCCTCAACTCAAGAAAATATTAAGAAACTGGAACAGACACAAAATAGAGGAGGGAGATTCATAACAAATGAATATTCACATCTGACTAGAGTAACAACTATAGTAAAATCACTAAATTTAGTAAGCCTTCAGGACAGAAGACTCAAAAGTAAAGTAGCAATTATACATAAAACACTGAACCATAATCTTCAAATACAAAAACAAAATTTAATAAAATACTCTGAAAGACACAAAAATAAAGGCACATTCCTCATCCCATATGCTAGGACAAATTTGTACAAATACTTCTTCTTCCATAGGGCTATTAGAGCATGGAATGGGTTGCCTGAGCTAGCCAGGAAAACCAGTGACTTGGCAGAATTTAAGTCATTGGTTAATATGCATGACTAAATGCATGACGCGTAGGACGTAATCATCTTCTTTTTTGAAGTAACGTCTGTATTATATAAGATAAGATACCTCCTCTTTCCACCTTAGCTAAGACTCTGATACCTAATATTGATTAAAAATAGCTCAAACAGCTTATAGGGCCTTATCAAGTCTGACTTCGGTCCTGGTTAGAGTGAAAAAAGATTTATCTTCATGTCTGAATGCACGTCCGAAATGTATAAGCACACACGTGCACATTAAAATTGTTATATTGTACGAGCCGACCCGCGGGGTAATATACGTCCCCTCTTTTTTTTTTCTGAGCTTCGCTCAGCTACGTGGGGTAACTCTAGTCTGACTTGCAGAAATAAAAGAGTTATCTTTACATGACTTTTCATCGTTCCTCCCTTTCCACGCAGCTGATGTATCCAAAGGAACGACAGTGCGATACAGTTTTAAGGCAGCGGCGTCGCTAGTTCAGCCAGAGTGTAGCACTTGGTGCTGCAAACTGCGTTAGGGTCGCCAGCTCCTGATTTTTCTTCAGCGTTGACTCCCAAAGCCTTTCCCATAAATGGGTATAGCTGCAACTCAAGAGATTTGAATTCAGAGTTTTCCTTCTCCTAGGTGAGAAGTCAGCCATGGCTAACGAGTTCCTCCTGCCCGAAGCTTACTGGTTAAGGCACCAGTTACTCGCCTTCGCCCCTTCTTCTGTTAGTGAGAACAATTCGGCCGGACTCACGTGAAGGCCAGAAGTTGGACTATTTGTCAGAGGCTAATTGAGACGCATGCCTCTCGGCCATCACTAATCCAGCAATAGCAACCTTGCGGAACCAATATAAATACAAAACGGGTACCTAACCTATTAAGTGTAGAGCTAGCCTATCAATGTGTAATCAAATCACGTGACATGTATTCATATATAACAGTCTACACAGTGATTCCCAAACTTTTTTCTCGTAGCCATATTTTTAAAAATATTTTTGGTTTTGATGATAACATTTTTATTATTGGCCTTAGATTTAAATTATTTAGATTGAAAACTTTTCAATGAGATCATATTTCATTACTCTAAATTTGGAAATTGGGAAACTGTGTAGCCTAGCCTACTGTGCGCTGTTTTACACCATTAATTTGATTTTGACCAAAAAAAAACGCTGAGATTATGGACTTTTTTTCGTCAATTTTAAGCAATACACTGTAGCTCCAAGTTAACGTAGTAATTAGTTCTATAAGACACGTCTGTTATATTGACAGTGTTTAATTATTTTGCTTATTTTTTTATTTTTTTTTAATTTGAATCTTTATTTAATATGGACTCAAAAAATGTTTTTAGAAAGACAAAATATAATGTTATCGTTCTTCAGTGTAAATGAGCAATTGATAAAAGGTCTCGGCAAAGAGCAGTTCTTTGTGGATTTTTAATTCATTATAAAACGAATATATACCAATAATAATGTATCATTAACAGGCAAGGCTACTTCGTCAGACTGTCTTGAGAAACTTGTAATTTTAAAATAATTAAACTACATAAGAAGCTCTTAATGTCATGACTCATTTCACCAATATTACTTTGAACTTTTAAACTGTATTGTTGCTTACAGGAATTCTCTTTTAACTACATAAGTATTATCTATATGTAAAACAGTTTTTAAACTTCTTCATCATATGGCTGTTGTGACGAGATATTTAAATAGTTATTTTTGGCTCGTTTATTAAAGTCTTGGGGAAACTTTTATTAATTTATCCCGCTCACATATACACGATTTGGAACAGGCACACCGCAACTAACAGTAAGAACAGACCAGTATATTAAGTTTATAAATTAAATTGATTTAATGACTAAAAGTTTACACAAGATAATTTGATATAAATAAAAATAAAATAATTGAGAAGTGAAATGGGTGTATTAATATCTAAAATAATTGCTCATCATGGATTGCTGATTGGTTAGTTATTGGAAGTTGTTCCTATGTCTGACTATCTATATTCTTAGCTGCTAGCCCGTGGGTCATCTTCTGGCGGTCGTAGGACTGGCACTCAGAAGGATGAATCATCCGGCTCTGTCTTAGGACTTCGGCTCGGGATTTCTGCTTTGCTATAGGCAAGCTGGCTCTAGGGTTAGGCCGCTGCCTGTTTAGCAGTTGAGAGGGTTGGTGCTGCAGGCTAAGTTCGTAGTAGTGGTAGATCTCTCAGCTGTGGTCTCTAGCTTGTAGATGGCCGTGCTGAATCACACCAGTTTATTTGGGCCGGGTAAGGGCAATTGACACTGGGCAGTAGGCACTGTGGACACTGGGTAATAATCTATGGCCAGTTGGCAAAGCCTTTTGCTGAGAGGAATGTAATTGGGGGGGGGTATCTGGTGTGGTCGGCTTTGGTTACAGCTTTAAGTGGAGATCTGGTAGTTATAGCAACAACAAGCAGTTACAGATACAGCAACCAGGCTGGGGATAGCAGCGGACTAATAACTATTCACACCTTCTCCCCCTCCCCCGTAGGATACAGGCCGCCCTAGGAAGGGTATTGCTCGGGTGCACAGTGACTTATTCGCTTAAGTCCCTACTCTCACGTTTGGCAACGATTAAGGACGATAAATCTAACCTGATGCCTGACATCTCCGGTACATAGACACATGTGAGAAAATCACCTAGCTTTCTTCCCTACCCGTTAAACAAAAAGTCCCATCTATATATAAAGAGAGACCAAAGCATTCTGAGTTAGGCCCGCTAGAATTCATACAGTCTCCTCTGTTAGGGAGTTTATTTTGTGAGGTTTCATCAGGGACAAACGGGTGAGTGTAAATATTTTACTATACTGCGGTCAAAAATTTAAACTTAGTCCTAGAGAAGCTAGTTTATGTTTTAAATCGCGCTACGTCCCGTGAGAAACAATACACCAGTCTGGACGAGGGGAGATCAATCCTAAAAGAAATTAGTTATAGGTGAACAAGAAAATAATTGATAAAGTTAAAAATTAAAGTTTCTCACGATTTCCTTGGAAAAACTCAAATGAACGTTTGTATGCAAGTTTCGTCTCGTCACAGCTGTAAATTATTTTGTTTCGCCTAGTGCGCATTTTCCCAGATTTAAATTGTAAAAAGGGATAGTATATTAAGTTATTATTCCCTATGTGATCTGAAGCAAAATGTTTGTCCACTGTGTGCCACTTATGAATTTTATCTGTAAAGGATTCAAATCTTGCTATAGCGTAGCCTATTTTTTTCATGGCAGCATTGTCTCAAATGATGCGCCAGTTTAGATGGTTTTATAACGTCATTATATAAAACTTTGTTTTCATAAAATGCAAATGGGCGGATTGTTTTTCAACAATGAAGGAATGAAGCCGAATTTTTTTTAGAAAAAAAAAACCCTCTGTAATGTTTACATGACTTTTTAGACTCGTTCATGTTCAATAATATTTTCCAAAATAAGGATATTTAAATAAGATGCTTAAAATTACTAACTTTTTCATTCAAACAGTAAAATTAAACCTTAATGGAATATCTAAGGTGTCTAAGATACAAATCACATTTATGCAGAGATAATTTTATTAATAACTAGTCGACTGGCGGAGCAGCATACGCCGCTATTTTGCAGGGCCAGCCTTAGGCCACTGCAACCTATGCGACCGAAGTGGGCCCCGCACTTTCATAGGATTCGCTACAATTCAAGGTGTATAAATTATTAAATTAAACCATTTTCTAACTTAAAGTAGATTTCCCGCGCCCTTACGTCGATTTACCAGGAACTCCTGAAAATCTCCCGAAAATCTCGCAAAATATACTAAAAAGTCCTTAAAATATACGAAAATATATTCACAAAATTGTCATTTTTGGTGTCATTCAATATGGAAAACGCCAATCTTACGCACAACATTATTCATCAGTGGTAATTGTGTAATCTGGCGAAATAAGCTTCTCGCGCCTCAAACTAATTAAGAATTACTTGAGGCCAACAATTCTCAAAAATAGATTGAAACATTTGGTAATTTTTGTTATTGAGCGAGATCTATGTAGGAAACAGAATTATTATGATATACTGTATGACTTTGCTACACGCAAGGCTCGTTAAGTAATTATGTACGTAGTAAAGAATTAATAAAATGCATAGACGAATTTATTTTTTAATACAAACTCTTAAATTTCACTTATTATCCGATTCCCTACCCAAACTTGGCCCCGCAAAATCCGTTTCGAATAGGGCCCCACAATGGTTGTTAAGTCCGTCACTACTATTTACACACACACACACACACATATATGATATATAAACGGATTTTGCGGGGCCAAGTTTTGGTAGGGAATCGGATAATAAGTGAAATTTAAGAGTTATAATATATAGATAATATAATATATAGATAGATAGATAGATAGATAGATACATAGTAGATTACTTAGATTAGTTCCTAGTCCAAACCTGGTCAAAGGGGAAAGGAGCGGGCAGGGTTTGATAAATTTAAACGACAGTCAAGCGCGCAGACAGTCATCCGTAATGTGAATAGTACTCTTGTTTTCTCGTGGACTATCCGTAGAAATAAGAGAGTGATCTTTCCTTTACTTCGTCTCCTTCTCGCTTAAACTGTTGAGACAGAAGAGAATTATATATGGTATCTGGAAATTTAGGCACCGGATATTTAGTCACCGGATATTTAGGCACCCGGAAATTTAGGCACCCGGATAATTAGGCACCCGGAAATTTAGGCACCGGATAATTAGGCACTTTTTGACAAGGCGGAAAATTAGGCACCGGATAATTAGGCACTCTTTAATTAGCGACCTTAATTTTGAAAGTAGTTTTAAAGTGTTAACGTATATGTTATCCTTAGGCTATGGGCTATCGGTAACGTTATCAAAAAAATAGCAACTAGAACGATTCTTACTGAATTTTCATGGTATAAAAGGAAAGCTGACAAAAACGAGGAAAAAATGTGACAATCGTGAGAATGTGTGGAAAAAATGCCTCCAGATTAATAGTCATTATAAAATATAGACCTCACAGGATTCAGGGAAAGGGAGGTAGAGTTGATTCTCCTCTCATTGCTTCCTGACCTTAGCCCTTCCTCCTCTACGCACTCCCACTAAAAGGAGAGGATTAGTCGCTGGTAGATGTTGAACTAGGTCGTAAAAATGACGTAATGAGACTCAAGGCTACATACTGGAGTACAGTGCAGGGTACAGCATTGTACATTACTGCTAAAATGGAAGTCTGGAGAAAATTCTTATAGTGGGAATGGGAATGAGCAGGAGGGACTTATAGGAATTAAATATGTTGATAAACTAAAGCAGCATACATATTTTATAATAGCATTAATATCTATTACCAACAATCCTTCTTTTATATTGTTAATGGGTAACCTCTTCAGGAAGATCTATTGTGTGAGTGTATAGGTGTGTTACGTACTTCAAATGTGGTAATTAACTTTATTGAATATATATGTAAATTTATGTAATATAATATTTATATGAATTGCAATGGAAATCGCAAAACGGCTAGAAATTACGATAAAATATAATGCTTTGAAAATGTAAAAAAAAGTTTATGGAAAAGACAGATGAGTTAAAAATTTAAATATAATTTTTTTGGAATATTGATCTTTTATTAATACTTATTCTGCTTATAGAAGATTGTTGATGTTCCAATTTAACCCCGCCTTCTTTATCATAAACCAAACATATTTTCTACAATTTTCGAGAAGGTATAATTCCCCCATTCCTTTTGTGTTCAGTTCCATAGACAATTTTTGTTTTCTTCAGAATGAAAAAAAAAAAACGAAAAAAAAGGTTTCATACACACATTATTAAACACACACACACACACACACACACACACATATGATTTAAAAAACAACAAAAAACAAAACGTTTCCCTTTCAACACTGCCTTATGAAATTTAACTATCTGCATTTCCCTTATATATTATTATTATTTGTATTACTGTAATTATTATTATGATGGTTTTAACAGAAATGTGTCTACCCAAGTTTTTGGAAGGCCTCTAAAATATAATCCCCAGACTTCCATTGTAACACCTTTGTGTTTCCATACCCTTTAGTCCAGTGTGTAGCCTTTAGATTCACTACGTAACTTTACGACCTAGTTTACATCTACCTGCGAGAAATTCTCTCATTTAAGTGAGAGTGTGTGCGCCCCACCCCGCCCATCCCATTTTAAAAGTACGACTCCTCCCTTTCCCACAAGCAGAGGGCGATTGCGATTATATTTATCGCCAACACTCCCCGACATAATAAAAATATTTTATAATACTTTTTAATTCTAAGTATTTACATTAGTAACTAAATATTTACACAATTTGCATAATCACCAATTTAAAAAACTCACCAGTCAACCTTAGGGGTTGGTGATGGACGGAAGCAATGAGCGGAGAATCCTCTCTACCTCCCCTCCCCTGAATCCTGTGATGTCTATATTATATAATGACTCTTTTTTTTTTTTCAAACATTCTCATGATTGTCATTTTTCCCATTTTGTCAGCTTTTCTTTAGTTAGAATCGTTCTAGTTGCTTTTTATTATAACGTTACCGATAGCCCATAGCCTAAGGATAACATATACGTTAACACTTTAAAACTACTTTCAAAATTAAGGTCGCTAATTAAAGAGTGCCTAATTATCCGGTGCCTAATTTTCCGCCTTGTCAAAAAGTGCCTAATTATCCGGTGCTTAAATTTCCGGGTGCCTAAATATCCGGGTGCCTAAATTTCCGGGTGCCTAAATATCCGGTGCCTAAATATCCGTAAATACGCGGTGCCTAAATATCCGGTGCCTAAATTTCCTAAATTCATTATATATATATATATATATATATATATATATATATATATATATATATATATATATATATATATATATATATATATATTAGGGGTGCACCGGATAGTACTTTTTGATATCCGGCCGGAGCCGGATATGACCGGATAGTAAAATTTGATATTCGGCCGGTGCCGGAGCCGGAGCCGAATACCTAAGTGTTTTGTAAATAGCTTGTATTGCTGAGCATTTTACGAAACTGTTAAATAACATACCTATATTTGTTGGTATTATTTTTTTCCTTTTATATACCTTATTGTTTTAAACTCTTTTGCTGATTGATTTATTAAAGATTAACAATATTTATAAACATAAATTAATCTGTGTAGCATGAGCGTGTCTGTGTGTATGTATGAGGCCACCAACTATAAAGGCTGTGTGTTGGAGGGTCAATGTAAAATATCTTACTATATATTTAACTAGTTACTAATGTAAATCTCTCATCTGGCTTGTATGGTGGTTGGATGTATGTGTTAAATAATTTCTGACCAACAACTTGTAATTTTAAGTCCAAAGACTGCTTCTGGTTCTGGCTTCAAGGGCTTAATACTGATAGCTGTTAGTTAATAGTTGGAATCTGAAGCGTAGTAGGTCATATATTTATTAATCCATTTGCGGCAAACGATATTTTATTAACAGCAGGAACATCTATTATACCTACTCATAGCCTGAGCTTTAAATGTTGCGAAGCATAGATTTAATTGTAGTCTGTAGGCCTATTATTGTTATCAATGTTTAGATCTACTGTTATATAGATCTAAGAGAATTAGGAAAACCAACTATAAAAGAAACAAAATCACACACACCCTCCCTACCAAAAAAACCCAACATAAATAGACTTTGTGTTCGACTGATTGTAACAACCTTGGTCAGATAGACTTAGTGAGCCTACACATGTAGTCCTAGTGTAGTGTGTATAGTTGATGGTGTTGACCTTCACGCGTTTTTTTTCCTTGGGCATACGCAATAGTGTTTAGTGTGCAGGCAAAAAAAGATAACACATTGGCATGATCAGTCAAGCATATAGATAAATTATCTCTGTACCTTAGTTACAGAGGTCAAGTGTTTCTTAACATTCCAGCATATTTTTTCTTTGTTTGCTAGATCTAATTGTGGTGCTTTAGATCAATTTATTTTCTGCGATGTTAAATTTAATTGTAAGGTTTTCCTTTATATATTAAGTCAATAGAATTAAACAATGAAATTAGTTTTCTTTCTAAAGGTTTTAATACAAGGGGAAAAATACATACACGCACACATGCACATATTAGTTTTATTTTATTGTGCAACGAACGTGTGTTCAGCGCCCTAAATGACATTTCTCTCCAAGTAAACAAACAAATTTCACCATCTAGTGACCTCTAGACAGTCTCAATATGTCTTAACAATTTGCGTTAATCCATTCTGGCTTAAGAATGGTCAATGTCTATATTCTCTATCAATACATTGTCATGGATTAAACAAATAAGAAGTTGGGGGTGTTGAGTCTCTTGAGCCCTCCCTTTAAAGATACCCTTGGTCAGTGTCTGTTTGGCTTGTAGACCTGACTCAAACGTGAGACTTAACTCAAAGTAAACAAACTTATTACCCGTCCAATGGTATAAAAGGTGTGGTTTGTGGTCCAGACCCTTGATTGACAACCTATCACATAATAAACTAACTCATACCAAATTAACCTTATAGAGATTTGGCTTGTAGTCCCGCCTCTAATAAAAATTCTAATCCAAATAAACAAACTCAGTACCCTCATAAGATGTGACCTCTAGACATTGTCGACACGTTGACATCTGGCTTAATGTGGTCAGCTGCCTATTTGTGAACTCAATGTTATGGACTAAACAAACAAAAGGAGGTGGGGGTAGCTCATCTCTACCTCTGGAGATACACCCGCACATCTTGACAGATTATCAGCGTGACGAAGTTAAGGAATATGACATGTTTACTAGACCACTCAAAGGTCAAGACAAGCCAGTGTGCCAGACATCGCTGCTACGTATGTAATACGAATTTATAATGTAAAGTCTAGTCCCCCCCCCCCCCAATAACAAACCTAGTTCCCTCGTGTGACCTCTAGAGAGTGCTTACGTCCATCGTATCTGACTTGGGGTCACCTGTCAATCAATGAACTCAACGTGATGGGCTAAACAAATAAAAGGGGGAGGGAGTTGTTCATCTAGAAATATACCTGGTTACCTTAGAGGTGTGGCTCTTGTAGACCAGCCCCCCCCCCCCCAATAAAGATTAACTACTAAGTAAGCAAACTCAGTTCCCTCGAAAGGTGTGACCACTTGAGAGTGTCTATACGCTGACATTAAACCTACGTCCATCGTATTTAACTTGTGGTTACCTGCCTCAATGTGATGGACTAAACAAATAAAAGGGGGTGGGAGTTGTTCATCTCTACCTCTGGAGATATACCCGCACAGCTAGACAGACGTCTGGTCAGCATGACGTAGTCAAGGAATGTAACATTTTAACATGTTAACTAACTTACTCAAAGGTCAAGACAAATTGAAAAAAGTGCCAGCCATTGCATCTCTGTATGTAAAGCGCATTTATGGTGTAAAGTTTCATCTCTATTTATATTAAGTTATTAACATGCCTTGTCTTTATAATAAACGATGTTTGGTGCATATTTATAATGGCTCTATTTTTAAGCACATTATTTTGTTTTCATATAAACATTAATACATTCTATAACAGACCGTAATGGAACAAGGTCCACTTTATGCATATTAAATAAGTGTATTTTTACTATCCGGTTTACTATCCGGTAGTGATATCCGACCGGAGCCGGATAGCACCGGATAGTAAAAAATGCCGGATATTCGCCAGAAGCCGGAGCCGGAGGGACTATCCGGTGCACCCCTAATATATATATATATATATATATATAGATATAGATAGATAGATATAGATATAGATAGATAATCATGAAAAACAAATTTACAGTATCGACCTGCTTATAGGAGATCCACTATCGAAGACTCCATTGTCATTTCATTGACCCCCAATTGATTGTTTTTACTCTCGTAGACCCCTTAGATGTCTTCGTGGACCACTGGGGCCTATATTTACCACTTTGAGAATCCCTGGTACACAATTTCGCTGTCTGTACTACTAGGTTTTATCAAAACTTGAGCTAAATCGTATGCTGAGCTTTACATAGTTCTATGATTAGGCCTATATAAGCACATACATTCAGATAGTCTGTGCATCGAACAAGTAAGAATAGTTATATAAGTAAAATAATTAATCACATAAATAAGGGATTTTGTCATTTTATTTCAGTTGTTAATGTCGCCAAAGTAAATAAATAAAAATGTCTTCTTTTTGCTTTGTAAAAATCGGATTTTCAAGTTTAGGTGTTACTAGATTGTGACTAGATCTCTAGATCTACCTAAAATCAAGTCGAAATGTAATGAACAAAGGCCTATCTATATTTATAGATTTCGTTTAAATTTGATAAATGTTGTCATATGGATCCGCATTTAGGTCAATTATTTACGTTTCTAGGCAGCCATATTGGTGCAGGCCAGATTTTTATTACGTTGTCTAGCTGCTGGATCAAGACTAAAAGAAATATTTCTAAGGGGGGATAACCTACTTGATTTTTAATACAGTGAGCTAAAACATGTTAGGAAGAGAAAGAAAATTAAACAAATAGAATTAATAGGAATATATGCTATATTGGTTGAAGTATTAAAAAAAGGGGGGGGGGGGTTATATACATTATTATTCTTAAATTAGAATGACAGTAATAACACGAAAAAGCGTAAATCTAGGTACAGATTTTTTATGATATAAACATTGAATTTAAATAGATAGGATGGGATTATTGTATAGATAAACACTCTACATTTTAAATGTTTCGTATGTAGATTTAAGGTGCTGACAACTTGTAATATTTTTCAACAAAGATGCAATAATTGTTGTGTGTTATGAGGCTTGTTGCATAGTATCTAGAACACGCTATAAACAGCTTATGTCCTTATAGAAAAGAATGTCATAAATATTTATTCCTTTGATAGATATATATCAGGTACAATGACTGTCTCTAATCTAATCTAGACTAGAGTAAAGGAATGTGGTCACTGAAATGGGGGGGGGGGGAGGATGATGGTGAAACTGCGTGAGCGGGCGGGGGGAGAGAATGGGGTGAAACTGCGTGAGCGGGCGGAGGGGAGAGGATGGGGGTGAAACTGCGGGCGGGGGGAGAGGATGATGGAGAAACCGCGGGAGCGGGCTGGGAGGGGTGTGTAGTAAGGAACTAAACCCCAGAGTCCCTTACACGGGCTGGGAGAGGCTAAGAGGTGGGTGAGGGCGCAGACATACGCGGACAAACTTGAGATATTCTTTGATAGGGAAACAATAGATTGACCAGAGAATGATGACGTCCAGGTGCGAATCATTCAGTAGCAGGGCAAGATGCATTGCGCAAATTTTAACAGACAGGAACTCGTGTAGCTGTAGGTCGATGAAGGTCAAGCTTTGAAGTGACCATCAATGCTTGCTTACAGGGAACTTTTTACTGTCAATACAGGGAACTTTTGATGTTCATAGAGAAGTCTTTAGATCTCTGTCAGCATCTTCTTTGCTTGTTCACTAAGTACCATAATTGTGTCATTAGTCTTAGAAATTTTATAGAGATTTCTGACTTGACTTCAAGTTTTTTAGATTTATTTGTAGATCAAATTTATCATTCTGTTGAAATTTATCATTCTGTTGAAAATTTTTGTAATGTGCAGATAATTATAAGACATTTCAACAAACTTAACGGACGAATTTAATCTTAAGTCTTTAAAAAATCAGCATCTTCTAAATCCTTAGCAAACGCAAAGTCAAGTTTGAGTGTAGGGTAGTAAATGTTACCACTTCAGTCCCCCTTCCCCCCCCCCCACCAACTTCAACTATAAAGCAAAGGATTATGATGATAGACACATACTCGGATGGGAGAGTGTTGGCGATAAAATAGGCTAATCGCCTTCTCCCTATCTACCCTAACCCTTCAGATGTGCTTTTGGAAGGGGAGGCGCACTTTTGAAAGGATAGGCATGGTGCGGTAAAAAGTTGATGTTGATGATCGACATGTAGACCCAATATGTTTGGAAGTAGCCGTCTGTGAAAGGGAGCCTGATTCATTATGTTATGAAGAACTCTGAAAATATTCCTCAGTGTAATAACTTGACAGATTTTCCTTTGCTATTATTATTCCCAAATAAATTGATTTATCAATTTTATATTTGATACATATAGTTTTATCAATTTTAGTATTACATCACAAGTTGAATTTTCTCTTTTAAATGCATAGTAAATTATTTATAATTTGAAACTTTAACTACACTCACATTTTTACTAATAAACCGTGTGAGTTTTTTTTTTTAGTTTAGTAAATTTGTTTCCCCATTGGTTGTGTCCCCCTACTCAGGTACCGCGTAGAAAAGACGGACATCAATGACGCGCAGCTGGCCGAAGGATTTCCCTACACCTTCTCACATCTAGATGTCATCCTGAACTTTGTTAGATAACTTGTATTCCCTCCCCTCCCTATTCTTGGGATTGTCTGTTTCTACCACCTATACCCCCTTCCCCTTTGTTTTTGCCCGTGAGCCATAAGCGTAGACTATTAAAAGTATTTAGACAATATCTCATGAACCAAATGAGCTAGTTCGGCTCTAATGCTATACGCCTTATTTTTGTTACAAAATCCTAAAGCGCTACTTTACGTAGGTATCGTACCATTGGCCGTTAGACTATTAATTACGTACTGTATTGTAATTGTTCTGCATATAAGTATTAGCTAGTAAGGTTTTGTCTGCAGTCCTCTAATATTGATTTATATGCCTTCAATCGACGCAAATAATGATTCAACAAACTCTATAAAAATATTTCTGGTATCGTGGGGCCGCCCGAGACGCGGCACTGGAAATTTATTTAAGAGTGCCTAATTTTCCGCCTTGTCAAAAAGTGCTTAATTTACCGGTGCCTAAATTTCCCCACTCGCCACCCCCTAAGGCCGCTTCTGGATATATCTCTGTCTCCTCTACCGTCGTACCGTACCGTAGTCGTGTCATTAAAAGCCGGTAACTCCACCATTAGTCTGGTCCCAAGTCCAGAATGAGAAAGGAGGAGGGCCGGCATTAATCACGATAGGCTAGGCTAATGGATAATCGGTATGTAAATTTTTTAAAAAATATTTTATTTTCAAATACCCGTATTAATTATTTAAAAATGTGAACAAAAAAGTCCACGTATAGGATAATAGGGAAAATCATTGGTGACACACACACGCAATATTAATTGAACCATTAGCAAATTGGGAAAAAAAGAAGAAACATGAGATGATTTTTTTTAAACTTTATTAAATAATTGCCAGAGAAAGACAGAACATAAACATTTTATTATTAACAAACTTGAGCTATAAAACACATAAAAATGTATAGAAATGCTGTAGATTCTAGATATATTAAAATGTAGTATATGTTTTGATTAAATAAAATAGGTCTACACTTACTAACCCATATATATTTATTTATCAGAATTATATTTTTTAGTTGGCAGCAAACAAAAAAACTTCTTCCTCAATTTTATTTTTTGTTTTATTATTGCACCAGTAACGAAGTCCATCTGGCAAAAAGTGGCCGCCGGTTGCCGTGATAGCAACGGTAAATATAAGATCTTAATGCGGAAATTACCAAATCTAGATCTATATGTAGATCTACTTTTTTCGTTTGAGGTTTTTAACTTGTATTTATTATAATTTCTAGACTACTTAATTAGATGTCATATCTAAATATAGACACCTAAGGCCTAAGCCTAAGCACTTATGTCTCAGGGAATTCCCTTTGAACAAGTCAAATGTCACTTTGGCTAAAATAATAAAATATATGAATCAATGTAACAGGTATTAATATTTTGATTTTGAAAAAGTTAATGCATTGTTGAACTGTTTATTGTTCTGTTATTCGAAACATGTAACATATGCTAGGACAAATTTGTACAAAAGCTCCTTCTTCCCCAGCGCTATTAGAGTATGGAATGAGTTGCCTGAGCTATCCAGGAAAACCAGAGTTTTGGCAGAGTCCAGGTCATTGGTTAATATGCATGATTAATTGCATGACGCGTAGGACGTAATATTCTTTTTATTTTTGAAGTAAAGTCTGTAACATATAAAATAAGAAGACATGCAGTATAATAGACCTCACAAGTTCTGTCTTAGAATTAGAACAACTAATTTAAGACAAAAAAAGAAAAGATATAAATATAAACGGGAATTTTAAAAATGTTCTTTGGTTTTAGCTTAAGAGTAAGACTGTGACCGTAGTTGATAGTAAATATTTGTGTCAGGAAGCGATCATGTTAAGTTCACATAAAGTATTGAAGCCATAGACTAAAAACAAATATACTAAAACTGGGGAATCGTAGAAGGATTTCTAGAATAGCATTTCTACTCTTAGTCCTTGTGTGTGGTATTAAAGCAATTTATTCTTAAAATCCAAATGAAAGCCTTATTGACACATAAAAATTGTACTACATTATAAGTTGAACAGCAATGGCTTACGACATGTTGAGTTTAAATGTTCAACAATTTTGTTTAATATGTTTTATGATAAAACTCAAAAGCATCTTCAAATTCGCAATTACTAGTTAACACTGTTACATATTTCTGAATCTTCTGGTTAAATGTACTAGTAGGCACACAAATAAAAACACTGCAAAGAACTTGACAACTCAACTTTCAGCTTCATATAACTTTATTGACTATTAACTCAAGCAATTCGTCACTGTAACATGTAGCGTAGAAGACTCTACAATATCTGGTAGTTTACAGTTAGCTATACTTCGTTCCAATTCATCTCTTCTCATCTTGCATCGAGCCGCATTCCGCTCTACTCAGTTGTTCCGAGTCGTACTCAACTCTACCAAATCAGTGCCGTGCACGTCTTACTCGACTGTAACGGCTCAAGTCCACTGTAGTTCGCTGTATTGACTTTAACGACTGTAGTACACTTCAGTTGACTCTACCCTAGTTAACTTGCATAGAGTCGAACACATCTCTCTTCTACTGTCTCACACATAAGACAAACAGTAACCACGACTGTACCGACGACTGCCTTTTCACATTTACTCTCAGGTTTACATAGAGTCCCTAATCGCTTCTCAAATATTGCAAAACATGGCCGGTCCAGCAATTGCGGGGCCCTATGCGAAACTGATCGCGCGGGGCCTAGTCTGGGTGGAAGTAAGGATAATAAGTGAAAATTAAGATTTTGTTTTAGAAAATAAATTCGGCTTTGCATTTTGTTCATGCGATCAAGTTAACTTTACTTTACGAATCTTGCAACCTATGGCATATTTATATGCCAGAGACTATAAAAGTAACTAAGGTATTGGAACTTCCGGTTAAGGGGAAAATTCCTCCGATTATCACATTTTATTACACGAAAGCTGACAATGACTTTTGTTTTATCGCGCTTAGGATTGGTGTTTTCCGTAATAAATGACACCCACTAATGACAATTTTGTCTATTTTTCATGAGATTTTAATGAGGTTTCAGGACATTTTAATAAGTGCTGGACATTTCCAGTAATTTTTCGTTTATATTTTATAATTAATAATTACAAATAGAATTAGCGCGGGGCCTATGAAAGTGCGGGGCCCACTGCGACCGCATAGGTTGCAGTGCCCTAGCCCTAAGACCGGCCCTGTTGCAAAAACACTGCTAGCAACTTCTGGAACATCATGTGAGGATAATTCACATCCTGTTTTTGGTTTTACATGTAGATTTCAGACAGGCCGGTCCTAGCAATAGCGGGGCCCAATGCGAAACGGGTTGCGCGTGGCTCAGTCTAGGTACGGATAAACATAGGATAGGATCAAAATTAAGATTTTGTAATAGAAAATACATTCGTTTTTAAAATGCCGTTTTTTATCGCGCGTAAAATTGGCACCCAAAAATGAAGCTTTTGTTTATTTTTCAGGAGATTTCCATGACTTTTTGGTATATTTTGCAATTACAGGAGATTTCTGGAAAATCAGGAAGCCGCGGAAAACCTGCCATTTAATATAAGTTTTAAGATAAGTTACAGCTCGGGGCCTATGAACGTGCGGCCCTGATTCTAGAGCACACCCGCTGCTTTGTCATCTCGCCGTGGTCACACGTAATAACCTCTACCTGTCACTGTTCATTCGCAACAATACTAATCACGTAGTAACATCGCCTTCTTCTTGAATTCCTTCGCTTTTTTAGCCTCGCTTTCAAAAAGAGGAGACGAAGAAAGTATTGTTATAAACCTGGTGGTGGCACAGAGAGGGGTAGTGGTGTGAGTGTGGTCAGCCGACGCAAATCGCCCCAGGCCAGCGATAGACGAGCGGTCAACCGTGACGAGTTACGATGGTCAGCCGAGTCGAGTGTCAACAGGAAGGTTCGAGTAGGATCGGCGCCGTGAACAGAGATCAGGAGCGTCACGAGGGATGTAGTCATATGACCACCCAGAATGGTCGAGCGACGTTCTGTCCGGTTCGAGAAGGCCAGTAGGGACCTTATATAAGAGAGGAGGTGTCGCAGTCAAGACGGTCGAGGAGCTCAATACAGCGAGGTTGAGAGCCTGGTTCACTACAGTCCGGTCGACTACAGCACAGTTCAGCGGTGTGGTTCTGTACGGTGCATTACGACGGTTCAGTGCGGAGTACTATCAAGTACAGTTGAGACGAACGGCGTCTTGATCTTGGTCTGTGATCGAGTCCGACACAACGAGCCTAGTGTGTGAAGTCAGTCCTGAACTGTTGAACCCAGTGTAAGCCCGGAACGAGACGGAGAGGCCAGTGCAAGAGTTGATACGGCGGTACGGTGTTATCGGAGAGATATTTGTACATTGTACGTGTTGCCAATTGTACAGTATTGGCTGTTATTTATTCAACTATTAAAGTGTTACGTTACTTTGGAGCCCAGAGTTGTCAAGTTCTTTAAGTTGGTGGTGTATGGTGCAGTTTGCAGAGAGCCTGAATAGTGAGATTCGTAACAGTATAAAGATGTGTTTTGTTTGCCGCTTTCTTGCGTAGACTGACTATAGTTTATCTCATAGAGCACTATCTGGTGACATTAGTTGACTTTATTAGATTGACACACAACAATAAAACAACAATCCGACAAGATGAGACCAAAAATTTTACAACAAAGAAAAATATTAAACTTTGAACCAAAAAAAATAAAAAAAGTAATACAAATACATCAAACCAAAGACTCATTAAGGCGCATCAGTTGTCAGCCACACATATGGATCCTTCTGTCTCGGAAGACAACTGATGCGCCCTGATGAGTCACTGGTTTCTTTTATTCTCGGCAAGTTTCGTACGCTCAGTCTAGTTTCCATGCTGTCAATTCTTGTGCAATTGCCTTCCACATACTTTCATTGATGCCAGTGCTTCTCAAGTCTCGTTTGAATATATCTCTGTAGGTTAGTCTTGGGTGGCCTTGGGGTCTGACTCCCTTCTTAAGCTCAGCATTCTTTCATCTAACATGAGACTGACATGTCCTCGCAAATAGCATAGATACTGTAAAAGCAAAATTCCCCATTCAGACCTTGAGGTCTATAGGGCAGATAACATGAAGAGAACTACGGTCATCTGCCCTAGAGATCACAAGGTCTGAAAAGGGAACTTTAATTATAACTTTAGAGATCTGTGTTCATCGCATTTTTGCAGCGTACGACCACTGATGATTATGCCATCTTATGACTTGAGCGGGATGCACTTGCTGGTGTGGGGTCAGAAGGCTTTTTTTTTATGCCCTAGTATGATGTCACCACAGACCGCACAAGATTGAATATTTTGACACACTGTCTCACTAATATTTGAGCATTATTCCGTGTTGATCTAAGCGCTTGTAGATTGCTTGGGGATGTGCTCCCTCTTGTAGTTCAGCATGGCTACTCTCTTATACTGGATGGACGCGGTGGCTAAGTGGTTAAGCTCTCGGTTTCCAAACATGGAATCCTTCGTTTTAATCTAGGTAATGGGATTTTTTTTTTTTGGGGTGCCCCTGAGTCAACCCAACTCTAATGGATACCTGTCTTTAGTTAGGAAAAGTAAAAGTGGCTGGTCGTTGTGCTGGCCACCTGACTCCCTGCTCGTTAACCGTTCGCTATAGAAACAGATGACATTAACATCATCGGTCCCATAGATCGCAAGGTCTGATAGGGAAACTTTACTCTCTTGTAATGTAATATTAATACATCTATATTTTGTTGTTGCTGTTGTTGTTTAGAAGAAAAAAATAACATTTTACTTTGATCATCTTAAGTGTAAATTTTAATTTAAATGTATTCTTATAGATAAATGAAATTTGCTTTGCTGAAAATGAATAAAGGAAATGAGAAGAGTTTTCAGTCTTTGATTGAGAATTACAGATCAAGTAAGTAAAACGCATTAAAAAAAATACCTTGGACTATAAATATGTTTGTGATCGTTATTATTACAATTCCTCTTTTCAGCTTGCAAAATCATCGTCAATTCATGGAACCTGGAAAGGTATATCGAAGACGGCTTAACAAATTTCTTAGCAATAAGGAAAGCAAATTACTAGCTAAATGGTCAATGTGAAAACTCCTGATTTGACTGGATTTAAAAAAAAAAAGAATTAATTACTTTTGGAGTTCAAGATATTCTAGATCTATATCTTGAGCAAGTGGTACCCCCCCCCCCCCCACCCCCCAAAAAAAAAATCAATTGTTGAAGAAAGGCACAGAAAACGAAAATATATCTTAAATAGATCCTCAGCGGACAAAGACTTGTCTGCGTCATTTGTAGAGAAATATGGGTTGCGTAGTCATGTGAAACACTGCGCTCAACCTTAATGTTCGTATTCGAAGACAATACCGTTATCTTGAATAGGTACTTCATCAGTTTTTCACATGTACATACTATTGCATTCATGATTAAAGAATTCAATAAATAAATAAAGGTTTATTTTGTGCAGGTCTATAAGCCTATGATTAGAGATGTATATTCTAGTACAGAATCAATATTATTGTTAGATAGAGATAAAAGTTTCTTAGCATGTTACACAGTTTTAAGCGTGTACATTGAAAAAAAAAAAGCTTCTAGACAATGATAACTCACTGCTGAATAATAAAATATGGAATAATAAAACTTCTACTGAAATCTACTCCAAATAGGCTGGCAAGCCACATTATAGCTCCTCCTTCGTGGTCGAAAATGAGCACATTTCTCATTTCCTATGGACTCGGATATAACCGTAAAGTCCATTCCTCGCTTTGAAAAACCGGCCGAAAAGGTGGCATGGGTGGGTTATGTCAGTGGCAGATAGGCCTACTTCTTCTCTCGGCTTTTTGTTGGTTCGACGTTCTTCGGTTAGGGTTAGAATTTTTTTTATAAGATATAGATTTAGTAATTGACTATAGAGTACCCAAATTTACAATCATTTTTCAATACTCTATTTCAATAACTATTATATTAATTAGTTCAGTTCCTGAAAAAAGTATTTATAATAACAAACATTCTAATTGTCAAATATATTTTTGCAGATCATTTTGAAGACGAGATTTGTCTTAATCCACTAACTGATCTTCAGAAGTACTACGATGATTGTGAAAAGGATCCAGGACACAGAAGCTTCAAGTCATGTGAAGATTTTCGTCTAACTGATATCCCTGTGAAGTACCGATCTGTGATGTTATTAAACTTGATAAGAACTCTGTTTATTCTAACAGTACAGGTCATGGTAACGGGTATAAGTCCTGACAGACCAAGGGAACAAAGCTCTGGTTTGCATGAAATATATGAAGCTTCATTTGGCTCACCTCCGGTAAGATTCGGAAGTGGAAAAATTAGTAAAATAAAAGAGATAATAGGGCGAGACAAAAACACTTGCCCTTGTAAAGAATGCTTGAAATCAGATTCCCCAAAGAAGAAATGGTATCAAATTGAAGTCAATACTGCCAAGCACGTTGTTTACGACGCTGTGGAAGCTATGAACACCACTTGTACTTTCGGATACATCAGCTACGCCTGTAAAGGCCAAAGCTTTTCGTGTGTCGGAGCAAGAGTGTCTCCGACCTCAGACTGGTGCAAATTGACTTGTGTTACCCACGATGAAGAACTAGCAGCGAAAATTAAAGACAAGATCTGTTTGTACGACGAAATGTCTGAGAACTTTTATGTCTCTTACAGAACATCTAAAAAGAAACCCAGATTAGCGATTATTATCTCCCATCCCCATGGGTGCTACAAGCAGATATCTATTGGGTACTGGCGCAAGCGTGCTCAGGCTGGCGGTCTTGATACTAAATATACGTACACTACGTCAACCTGCAACGGAAGCAGTGGCGCCCCCGTTTATATATTAGGGAGGGACGGGCGGCTAGGTTTATGTACGCATATACATTCAGGTTGGGATCCAGAGAGTCCTTTAAAAGATAATTTTAGCTGCTGCGTATTTGACTCTATTCAGTAGTTTGAAATAAGTAAATACACTTGACGCAAGGATGCAGCACCACAAAAGAAATAATTTACACATTTCATTTTGTAAAAGTACTTTGTTTTTTTTAAGCAATTTATTTTTTTTAAACCTCACTGAAAAACTTAAGATGACATCTAATTTTATGTTTTTTTTTTAATTGGATTAATAATAAATCTTTTTTATTTTTTTTTTAATAATTTAAACATTAAAAAAATAAAACACATTAAAACAGACCTTTTGTGGTGCTGCATCCAAAAAACAAAACAAAAAAAAAACTCCCTCAAAAAATCTAATGTGAAGATTACACAGTATCTAGCTAGATAATTGCGTTTAGCAACAAACGCTTTGCTGTTGTTTTTTTTTCTTAGCAATGCGTTGATACATTTTTTTTTTCTTTTTTTTTTTTTTCAATAAGTTCAGTTTTTACACACGCCGGTCTACATCAACGGGCATCGTAATAGAGCCGGAACCGGGCAAAATATGTCCGATTCCCACTGAGCTATGGTCTTTGGTCTGACCTTTGGTCGTTTCGGTCAGGGGCGGCGCATCTGCTGCTAGACTCCTCTGGCTTTATCTGATTCGACCGAGGATTTCAACTACTTGCCATATACCTACTCTCGTAGTGCAGTCGTAGCCCGTTGAAACGTCGCTATTATGCTTTACAATATATTTTGTCATTATTACTCATAACTAAAAGATTGATTTATTAATAATTCACATATTAGCCATACTGGACTTTTAGTATATTTAATGAATATATCTAATCTTGATTTTTTTCTATATTTATATATTCATATTATTTTGTTTAATGGCCATTCTAATGGTAGTTTATTTGTTAGACCTATGCTATTGAAAACAAAATCATTTCTGGGCTAGAGATGTATAGTAAGCTTGTTGTCTAACTAAAAGTCTGTTTAATCTAGAACGATCCCTTTACTTTAAGATAATGTTTCGAATTCTAACTATGGAAGTGTCAATGTTTAAAATATATATAATTTTTTGTGTGCTTTTTTTCTTTAATGTATCTCTTCTTAGCTAGAGAAAGTAAAAGGTCAATAGCCGATAGGTGTCGTTGATCGTTGTAATTTATTTTATTAGCCTAGCACCCAGGAAAATCAATTATCATGTATCTTAAGACTGCTAAGGTTTGCAACTGTTGTTCAAATAATACCACACGAGGATGGCACCTTTTATAGCTGTAACAAATTATACCCAAAAAATAGTTCAGGGTTATGATGCGCTTTAAATTTTGTGTTTGCTACAAATACTAGATAATGTTTTAATTAACATTACGTAATAATGTTTCGTGTAATTATATTATCATCGACTTCTATATTTTCTGATTGGTGTCTTTTATCTTTTAGTATTATTATACATTTTCTTGTCAGCTTTTAAAGTTGTTAAAGTTGACTCAATTTAGAAAGGAAAAAAAATAAATTTTAAATATCACACGCAAAGGTTAAAACTACTATTTAGATATATGTTTATCAGAAGATGTATATCAAGCTTTAATTAGATATATACAGAGAGTGAGAGAGAGAGAGAGAGAGAGAGAGAGAGAAAGAAAGAGAGAGAGGATCTTTTTTTTTAATTTATAAATAGAATTTGTTAAAATTTAGTCTTTATGTAAATTTGCATGACGTTACTTGTATTGCACCTAAAGCTTTTTAATTTTTTTTTCTTATTGTCTAATTAGAGGAAATAAACTTCCAGAAAATATAATCCTTCTAGCGTTATTTGTGTTAAAAATTGACATTTTATTTGCATAACTAATGATGCTGCCTTGCTGAAGACGTTTACATCATTAGATTTCACGACGTTAAGATAACACAAATAACAACCATGTTCTGAAAAATGCCGATGTTGCAAACCGCTCTGCTTAGGGCACCTATCCCATTTTCGAGTGGTCAGTATGCCAAAGGCAATTTATTTGGTGAGCTTAAAGGAGGAATTTTTAAAAAATATTAATGTTTACAACCCCTTTTTAGATGATTTGATGAACAATCAATTGAAAACACAGAGCAGTCTGTTTTATATAGAAAAAGGACATTTCACGTATAAGTTCTAAAAGAGGAACTTAACTACTTTTATGTGTTAAAGGTAGTTTTGAGACATAATCGTACGCTGCTTAATTAAAAGTCAATGCTCTCTTGTATCAGGTTTTTTTTTGTCTATAATGTAACAATCTTCATTTCTAAAGAAATATCAAAAACATCTAAAATAAAAGCAAACAACTTTGAAATAAATCACAATTGAGAGTATATCTTTATTTATACATTTTTCTTCACTTTAACGAGACCTGGTATTTCCTAGTTTGTAATATAAATTGTTCTTTCATTTAAATATGTCCTTGTTCTGTTTATTTTATTTCTTTTGAAAAATACTTTCTTTAATATTGGATTTCTTCAGACATTTAAAAAGCGTATAGAATTAAAAAACAAAAAAAAAAAGAAACACATCCATGTTTTCTACTACATTTTATCGTGCATGTTATTTCCTTTCGTAGATTTCGTCATCAATATATGCGCCGTCGCCACTTGCGTAGTTGTCTTCCCCATACTGGTCAACGTAGACTTGGTTATCTCTCTTATCTAGAACTCTTTCATTGGCTTTTGAATCTGTAAAAAAAAAAGGTGTAAATGAGACGTCTCTTATTGTTGGTACATACACGCAAGGTGTCTATGAGACGTCTCTTATTGTTAATTACATACACGCAAGGTGTCTATGAGACGTCTCTTATTGTTGGTACATACACGCAAGGTGTCTATGAGACGTCTCTTATTGTTGGTACATACACGCAAGGTGTCTATGAGACGTCTCTTGAGTCTCATCTCACACCATGTTTTGGGTTTTGCTTGGCCAGCACTTGGTTTTGCCGTTATTTTCTCATTATTACCTTACGGCAACACCAGCTACGAGACTTCTCAACGTTTATGACAGTTACCTCTAACGCGTCAATCTCCAGGTTTTTCACCTCCATACCTAGCCTCGTGAGTCAGGTTCAGTGGCTATTAGCCTTGCCATGCTCCCCCACACGCTGGGGGCGGAGTCGTGTGGCTATTTTTACATTGGTAACTTGGCCTTTAAAACCATAACCAAAAACCAGTTCCTTTTGGCCACCCCGAGGGGGTGTTAACTCGTCATCCACGATGAGGTAGGAGCTGAGGCGAGCTTACAACTCACTGCCCGCTTCCTCTTCCGTGATCTAAGGGAGTCATTCTCAGCATGGTTTGTTACTAATGGGCTTTCTGATTCGGTGCAGTCGAACGGAGGATTCCAGCTACCCGTCGCCTCATCTTGGCACCTCCGTGGAAACGTCTAGTAGTGGAACTAGATAGGATAAGAACGAGTAGCGAACCAGGCCCTTGCGGGATTCCCTGGGTGAGCTTTTTTTTTTTATCTCTCTCGGGGTTGGGGTGGAACAAAAAGCCAGCACACCAGTTCAACATGTCCGCCACACCGTTCCACACAGAAGGCCGCCATCAGTTAGCCGTTAAGCTGGAGGGGCGGTCCTTTCACGGAACAGTGGCGGTTACATAATAGGAAATTGAGGTAATCTCCTCATTGTCAGCTCTGTTCTCGGCGACTTTAAACGAGTGGAGTACAGGAACGGGGACGGTGCGCTGTGTACGCAGTACGGCCCTCTGCCCAGTCATTATGGACGTCACCGCTGGGATCTATCAGACAGGACAGGGGTGAAGAGCCCCATATCCAGGCCTGGTTGATGGATAAAGACCTTTCTAACAATCAATGGGATAATGGCGCCTTTGGCGACAATTCCCTACTGAACTTTATTGAAGGTGCAGTCGAAAGGAAATGAGAGAGATATAACTGGTCCATGTGCTGCATTAGGGCTGTCCTTGTACGGGGATAAGGTGACCTTAAAACTCACTGCCCGCTTCCTCTTCCGTGATCTAATGGAGTAATTCTCAGCATAGTAAAAAAAGTAAAGGTTTCCTTTCAGACCTTGCGATCTATGGGACAGATGATGTTAAGGTCATCTGATTCTGTGGCCAACGGTTAACGAGCAGGGTGTCATGTGGCCAGCACAACGAACAACCGCCTTTACTTTCCCCAACTAAATTCAGGTACCCATTAGAGTTGGGTGGACTCAGGGGCGCCCTTAAAATGCCGAAACTCAAAATTCCAGCCTTCCCCGAGATTCGAACCCAGAACCTCAGGTTGGGAAGCCAAGCGCTTAACCACTCAGCCACCGTGCCCCCCCCCCCCCCCAATTCTCAGTATAGTTCGCTAATACTGAGGTTTCTAATTCGGTGCAGTCGAAAAGAATGAGTGTGGCACCACGAGTCGAAGT